>JAVISA010000037.1:0-173135 GCA_032595095.1 Didymellaceae sp. YAFEF048 | reverse complement strand
ACCCTAACCCTAACCCTAACCCTAACCCTAACCCTAACCCTAACCCTAACCCTAACCCTAACCCTAACCCTAACCCCTTAAAAAAAAAAAAAAAAAAAAAAAAAAACCTAACCCTAAACTACTTAATATATTATTATAGATTCTATGGTCTATATTAGATCCGTAGTTATTACTATATTAGCCACGTTATAGATTATTATTTCGCTATTAGTTGTTCTTAGGTCTAGTAGGGATATTAATTATCTTAACCTAGGTGTTATTGCGAAGTTCTATCTATAGCTTATATAGCTTAATATTAATGTTAATAGCTTCCTTAACTAAGGTCTAATAGGTATCTATTATAGTAGTAGTGCGTATAAGTTCTTCCTTTACCTTAGGCTTTAAGCCTTACTTAAATATAGTTGTAAGTACGGTATTGTTAAATCCTATAAACATAGTAATCTCTTAAAACTTAGTAGTATAGTCGGTAGCTAATAAAGTCTACTTAAGACGTTAGATATTATAACGTGCGATAACGGGTTTATTGTATACTCTAAATACTTAGCAAATCTATTCTTTAAACAGATTAAAATCCTTAATCTAGAAGTTAATATTGGTGGAGATTCCCTCGCTATAGTAGTAGCAGAGAAATAGTTTAATCTACGTAAATGCTCGGTCCTTTATAAATATAGAGACAAAGGTTATACGTTTCTCCTTAAGGATTCGTTCTCTCTAGAATATAAAGAATAGATTAAATTTTATAAGCTAGTCTTCTAGCTTCTTACGAGTTCTATTAAAGGGCTTAGGTTTAGCTACTAGATAGACGCTAGTGTAAACTAAGGCCTAAGCCTCCTTGTCTATATTAGTATCGTCGTTACTGCTATAACGTAACGTATTAGAGTTACTAGGGGTAGTATAGGATCCTAAGGTAGTACTTATCTTAAGGGTGTTTAAAATATTAAGAGTTATACTTTAAGCAAAGCTCGTAAGTACTTCTTTAATTAGTTCTTAGGGATAAATATAGTAATAGGGAGTCTTAAGGGCGGTAGTTATAATAAGAAGTATAGATACTATCTATCTATCTTAAAAGCTAAGGTAATAATAAGTAGTATAGAGTAGACTATCTAGCTTAAAAGTTTAAGTAAGTTCTAATAACTTAAATTATTACTTAGGTTAAACATAAACTATAAGAGTTATGTTTCTACTAAGATATATACTAAGGAAATATATAATACTTAATATACTTAACGTAAGTATTATAAGCGTTACTTACTTACTTACTATAAGCTAGGTAAGCAGCACGTGGTTAGACCTATAGTGCTTAACTACTAAGCTATAAGTACTTATTATATAACTTGTAATTATCTAGTTACTAACTATACCGCACGGTAGATCCTTATAATTCCATCAGCTAGGGGTTTCTAATTTACTAATAGCTAGAAGAGCAAGTGTTAGCAATTAGCTAGTTATAAGAGTTCGTAATAGATAGATAGATTATATCTATACTTCTTATTATAACTACTACTTATAAGACTTCTATTACCCTACTTATTCTTAAGAACTAATTAAAGAAGTGCTTACGAGCTTACTTAAAGTATAACTCTTAATAGTATCTATACTTTATAAGCTTAAGAATATACTTAATAATTATCTTCTCTTCTATACTAATTAGATTCTATAAGTTAGCTATAGAATTATTATATAAAAGTTATTTAATATATTATAGATATAGTATAGTTCTTAGTATACTATAGATAGCTATAGTATATTATTTAAAGAGGTTAAGGTCTTATTTAAGATCTAAAAATATAAGCTATATCTAGGTCTTACTTAATATATTATCTTTACTCTATTATTAAAGTATTAGTATAAAGAGAGAGATTTAGTATAGTCTTAGTAGAAGTAGTCTACTTACTTAAGTAGTTTACTTACTTATATAGTATATTATAGTAGTAGTAGCTACTATAGTAAAGTAATTACTTATTAGCCTACTTTAGTACCTTTACTTTTAAAAACTAGTAATAGCTATATAATTATTCTACTAAAAAAAACTTAATAGTAGATTTTATAATATAAATATACAGAATACTCTACTAAGCTTTTATATATTTTTATTTACTTTATATAGTTGTGCAGCCTTATATTTGTAGTAGTGATAAGTAACCCGATTAGGGCGTTACGCGACTCCGGGCGTCATGCGCACGGGCACGGTAGGCTATCGTGGTCGCAGGCGCTAAATCAACTCCGCTACATCCGCTACTCGTGGATGACACATTGTGCACGCCCAACACACCCACTTCGCCAACCGAACCTCTTCAGATTCTTAATTAAGGTCTATGAGTACTGCAAGAAGACAAACACAGCGATTGCGGCTGCGTATCGCGTGCGATCCGTGTCGGGAACGCAAAAGGAAATGCGACGGGAGTCGACCGTGCGACATGTGCCTTGGTTATGGCTATGAGTGTTCGTATCGCTCCGCGCCTCGTAGTCGACGAAGCCAAAGATGCGAGAGTCGTTCCCAAAATGTAGTTGCGCAGGAGGAGAATACAACAACGTCCACTCTCGCTCCGTCTCAGCAGCCGCTGCCGGAAGGCCAGCAACAGTATACAAGATTGGCAGAGCGGCCTAACAGCGAGCACTCCTCAGAGCAACAGTCGCAAGGATTTCACTCGGTCCATCTCCGGCCCGTCCAAGTCAATTCTGGTGCAGCTTTCGTAGGGCTTTTGACAACAACACTCGAATCCAATCCGAGCATTTCCGCGATGCGTATGTTAGCCTGGAATTTATTCCTCGGCGAAAGAGAAAGTAATACTCTACTAAGTCCAGGGTCTATCACTGACATCTTGACTGAAGTTGGGATGCAGAACCTGGCGGCAGTCTACTTTGCAAAGTTTCATCGTTGCTACGGTTTCGTCGATCGCACCATGCTAGCTGACAGCATAGCTGGCGTATGGGCAGGTCACCTCAAATCACATTTACATGTTGCGGTGTTGTGTGGAGTCGCTGCTATTGGCAGTCTCTTCTCAGATTCTACAGAGTTGTTGTCAGAGCAGCAGCTCGTTGCACTAGCTAAGCGACTGTTGGATCCCTCTACCGCTGGGCCTCCTAATTCGCTTCTTTCAGCTGCGTGGGTATTGCGAACAGTGTACCTGCGACTCACTGCAAAGCCAGAAGAGGCTTGGCAGGCGAGTTGCACGACCCTCCACGTCATCGACGCGACAGACTTCACAAGTACTGGGAGGTCTACCGACACTCACCTTTTAGGGTTGAATCATGAGAACGAAGCCTCCTGGAAGAGCCTTGTCGGTGTAGCTCAACACGTCAACATCTGGCTGTCTTATGATCTTGGTCGCAATCGGGTTGTCCTTGCGCACCCATATGCATCTCCGATCCCTGTCAGAGAGGATGAATACACCTCTGAGCTACTAGGTCTTCTCCCATATTCCGAAGTATTAGATCCGGCCAACAAACTCAGCTCGGAAAGCCTTCTTTTGACGCTCGTTGAAGTTCTAGATCGGAATCACACAGAACCACCTTCTGTTCTGGGTCAGTGCAACCTGGTACTATGTATATATCGAAGACTACATTCGACTAGTCAGTATCTTTCTGATGGCTTGAAAGACAAGTTCTTTCGTCAGATGAGAAAGTCGATTCAGGCAGTCCACTCAGCGATTGCCCAAGGTCTTCCATGGCATCACGTGGCCAACATACCCTTTCAAATCCTGTGTATACTGCTCTATATCGATACGGCACAGTCATTCGCAATTCTTGGCGAAGCACAATCGTGCGTTGTCGCTGTGAACAACGCGTATCAGACTGAGGCCACGCGCGAGGCAGCGACTGCTGCACACACTCTGGTGCAATTGCATCGTAGAAGAAGAGAGGCCGAGATAAAAACTCACACAGACATGTTACATCTATACCCGGTCATGGATCTTCATGCTCAAGACTTCCAGGATGATCTGTTGTGCGGAGATGCTCTGCAGGATTCTTGGTGGTTCAATCAGTTCATAGCCCATGCAGATTTCTCAGGGCCTAGTGGACACTTCCCCTCACCAGTCTGAAGATAGGAGGCGGTTTGGCATTGATTCGAAAGATACCTTTTAGTGACCACTGGAGCTCCCATTTGGGCGATGGCAATGACATAGATTCCATACAGAGCAGCGACAGGTGTCCAGCTGAAGGTTGGGCGTGCGGCAAAAGCGGAGGTGCGGAAAGCATCTGGGCCGCACGGAGCTCGCTCCGGACAAAAGCTTCGTGTTATCTTTGACTCGAGGCATCACTAGCACAACTGAGATATCCACCCTCTTCTTTCAACTTGTGTCAGCTTCCATGACTGTATTGCAAGGTATTCTCAACATCATGCCCCTTCATGCGCGAGTTAACGATCTTGCTAGATGAGTCTTGCCACAGCACCTCTAAAACGTAAAATAGCGACGCGGTTCTTGAGTAAGTTCCCATGGCTGAGCACGCCATTCATTGTCGCTGCACCCATGAGAGTCATGTCTAGTCCAGAACTTGCTATTGCTGTCTCCGGCGCAGCAGGGTTAGGCTTCATTGGACCAGGTGTAAGGCCCGAGGACGCTGTCATGGATCTGGGGAGAGCTAGGACGCTGTTTAGCGAGCATAAAAGCCAGGTGTTGAGCATGCTGGATGCATCAGGAGATCTGCCTGTTGGAATTGGGTTTCAGCTGTGGAACGGGGATCTCAGCTCTGCTGTCAAGGCTGTGCGCAGACACAAGCCGTGTGCTGCATGGTTATTCGCGCCTCGTGACGGACAGAAAGAGATAGACGCCTGGACTGATGCCTTACGAGAAGCCTCTCCTAGCATACATATCTGGCTTCAGGTCGGAACTTTGCAGGAAATACTCGCCGCGATGAACAGTTCTTCGCGACCAGACGTGCTCGTCATCCAAGGAGCAGAGGCTGGAGGTCATGGTATGGCAGAAGGCGGGATGGGACTCATGTCGCTTCTCCCAGAAGTTGCTGACGTCGTTGCTCAAACCGAAATACCCCTCTTCGCAGCTGGAGGTATAGTCGATGGAAGAGGTGTGGCCGCAGCCTTGGGACTGGGTGCTGATGGAGTGGCTTTGGGAACTCGATTCCTGGCAGCAGAGGAGGCTCGCATCAGCAAAGGCTATCAACTGGAGATCGTGCGAGCCACCGATGGAGCAAGACATACTGTCCGCACCACCTTGTACAATCAGCTCCGCGGCACCAACGGGTGGCCAAGACAGTACAGTCCACGTGGTATCATCAACCAGAGTTGGCATGACCACCAGGCAGGCGTACCTTTTGAAGAGTTAAAGCGTCTTCACGACGAAGCCGCGCTAGCCGGTGATAAAGGCTGGGGTGCTGAAGGCAGGTTAGCAACGTATGCGGGCGCTGCGGTAGGACTGGTGCATAGCATAGAACCGGCCAGTATCCTTGTTCACAGATTGCGAGAGGAGACAAAAGCTGTTGCACAAACCCTGTGTGAAATGTAAACACGAATATTTTGCGCCTATTGTCACTGCACGATGACTGAGCCTTGCCAGAAGACTCCCGGCTCGCGGTTGCGACTCGTGTTCGTGTAGAGTTCAACGCTGTTCTTTTCGTTTCCAATACTTCTCCTGATTGATCCAGCATGGTTATTGTTCTCTAGTAGCGGTACAGACTTTGCCTTTATAGCTTCCTTGTGTTCTCCTGGCAATCCACCTGGCTTGCCAACGCCAACCACCAAGTACCGATGGGAACGCAGAAGCTTCTACCGTTTGTTCACCGTATCAGTTCTTAGCTGCATGTATCGAACTAAATGCATATTGTCTGACTTCCCCCTATACCCGACTTGCTGTGTAATCTTTGGGAGTGTTGGAGTTTTGGGGCTGGATTTTGCCGTGTTCCGCCATTCCCGCTCCTACTCCGCATGAGCCGCGACCTCGATCTCGGACCTTCGAATAATATTAATCATCACACCGAGCACTTTATTAGTAGGTCTGAATGCAGCACCAACTCCCTTCTGACATTGGTTCGGATTACCGTCTTCTCCTGTTGTACTGATCACTCCTGCGTACGGTCGGGAAAGGTTCGCTCACACATATGTCTTCAGAAACGCCTGTTGCAAAGCGGGGGGAGGAAACCACACCTAAGGGGCACCTCATTTCTATCGGAGGTGGAAGGCTGGCTCCTGAGATCTGTCCCATTCGCGCAGAATATGTTGTCACATTCGAGGACCCCTACGATTTGATGAACCCGCAACAATGGAAGTCACGAAGAAAGTACGTATCGCAAGATCACATGTAAGAACCAGCCTGACTCACGTTTGAGATTATATACAGCTGCCGCTTCATGCTTTGGGACGTTTGTAGCATCATTTAACAGCGCCATCTTCGCCGCAGGCGAAATGCAAGTCATGCAGGAGTTCGGAGTCGGCAGAGTCGTTGCCGCACTCGGTACAAGTCTCTTCGTCCTGGGTTTCGCCACTGGACCACTTATCTGGGCACCAGGCTCGGAGATCGTTGGACGCCGCTGGCCATTGTGTATCGGCATCCTGGGGTCTTCGATCTTCACCATTGGGAGCGCAGCCTCGAAAGACATCCAGTCGCTGATCACATGCCGGTTTTTCGCAGGAATGTGCGGGGCTAGTCCACTATGTGTCGTCCCGGCTGTACTCTCGGACATCTACGACAACACGTACCGTGGCATGGCCATACAATTTTACGCTCTGACCGTCTTTGGTGGACCCTTCCTTGCACCTATTGCAGGAGACTTCATCGCATCAAGCTACCTGGGCTGGCGTTGGACACTATACCTACCAGCAATCATGGGCTTCGCCAACGGCTTGTTACTACTGTGCTTCATAGGAGAAACTTCCGCGCCTTTCGTATTGGTCGAGAAAGCCATGCGGATCCGGCTGATTACAGGCAATTGGGCAATTCACGCCGAGCAGGAACGAATCGAACTGGATCCTGCAGCGGTGATGCAGAGATATCTCACAAGACCTTTGCGTATGCTTGTGTCGGAGCCCATCGTCTTCTTGGTATCTCTGTACATGTCGTTCATATATGGGCTAGTCTATGCACTTTTGAAGGCATACCCGTACGTCTTCAGCCATGTGTATGCAATGCCAATTGGCATGAGATCCCTGCCATTTCTGGGCCTATCTCTGGGTATAACATTAGCTTTGGTGTTCATTCTCTGCCAGCACCGGTCATATATCCAAAGACTGCAGGCTAATAACGGTAAATTGGTACCAGAGTGGCGACTTGGTCCCCCAATATTGGGCGCATTTGTCTTCCCAATTGGACTCTTCTGGTACGACCTTTTGGATCAAAGTGATTGTAATGAGAGAGATCGTCGTGCTGACGTCGATTCAGGTTTGCTTGGACAAGTTTCACGGAGGACATACACTGGTTGGCGCCAGTCGCAGCCGGAGTGTTCATTGGTTTTGGGGTGCTTTGCATTTTCTTACCATGCTTCAACTACCTAGTCGATGCTTATCTGCCACTGTAAGTCCTGCGCTGCGATCTCTCGTCGGTCCGAAAGTGACGTTTGCTGAAACACTACACAGAGCAGCATCTACAGTAGCTGCGAATATCATGCTCCGGTCTACTATTGCAGCCGGATTCCCCTTATTCTCCACTCAGTTATTTGAAGATCTAGGTGCACAATGGGCAGGCACTCTCCTTGCTTGCCTTGCTGCAGCAATGATCCCCATTCCGTTAGTGTTTAGAGCTTATGGGGCTACTTTGAGAAGACATAGTAAGCTGCTGGGCAAGTTGTAATATATCTATCTCGGACAGTGCAAAATACTGTCTCTGGAATTCCAAAACCACATTCATCATTATCAATGTTCAGAAGTTATGTTCCCTGCCTCTTACCTTCCAAAGTGTCTGACATGTGCCTGAAGTACCAGGGACCTGATGTCCGTGATTGGAAGCCGAGATGCACACATCAGCATATTGGTTAAGGGTCTTTTGCGCCAATTGCGTCTTACTTTGTTCTTTAAAGAACCACCTGAATAAGATACTGAGGTTTAAAAAATCGAAACCTGAGCTTGATTCCGCATGTCTATTTCGAAGACTTGCATCGAGTCTAGGAAGCCCCTTGACCTTTTTCTTAGTCTTTAGAAATCACTGTCTATCGTCGTTGTCGAGATACTTATGATCTTGTGCTCTGCCTATCTGAAATTGCTGGAGTTCACTATCACGAACACGCTGCGAGAATGGCGAGTCTTATAATGTGTCTGGCGCTAAGCAGGAAGCAAGTATGCAGCATCGTTGAGATTTATTGGATTTCGTGCACCAAGAAGGTTGCGATAAGTACGGACTGTAGTAAAAAGGCGAATGTAAGAGCGGAATGTTAAGTCGTAAGTTACGTGAAAGTTCCAATGAAGGTGTATTTAACTAACTCTTGAGCGTACTGCAGCCGTCTGTCAGCCCTTAAATCCACTAGGTCATCGAACATCACCAAAATTCGGCTATGCACACTCCAACGTATTCCACAATGCTTCAGCTATCCTCAGTACAAAAAGCCTCTTCCAAAGAAACAACAGCGACCACGCCAACCGGACGCTATGAATGCGCAAGCATCAAAGTAGTTATCCTCGAGATGCCAAAGCAATCCGCAATCTGCTAGTGTTATGCCCCCTCTTCCTGACCTGGCATAAGAGATAGAATCTGACTGATTATCTAGTGTAAATTCTCGTCGCCAGGGCGCGACGGCCGGCGCCACAGTATACATGCTCGACAGATCTGATGACATCATCGAGGACCGCAAAGGCACGCTCAAAGACTACAGAGACCGTGATACAACTTGACGCAACACGATTATCCACCAGTTGTGCGTGAAGTGTGGAAGGTGAGTTGATGCGGGTGATATACTTGTGTTTTGGTCTCTCGACATGGCTTGGTGACTGAAAAAAGCCCAATCACATCTCTGTCCTCTGGAAATTTGTCACAGATCGTCCTCGAAGACGACATCTTCAATGGTATCACCAAGTCCGGTGTGAAGTCCTTTCCGGAAAATGGACCAGGTTGAATGGAGATGGAAAAATTGTAATCTAATTTGGGGGCGGTTGACGAATAAGACGCCATCTATTGACTGGTCTGCTCCAAAGAGTGGGTGCTCTTGATATGATAATGTAGTCGTGTCATTACGGCGCAAAGATGCTCAGAAGAAGCCTACAATGTTGTGCATTCACGGCCCTACGACGTACTAGTCAGGGACAGTATATCGAGAGCGGCTCCCAGCACCTAAGTGTCTTTTAGCTGAGAATAGTCCACATTTGTTTCGGCGAGCCCTGTCGTGTGTCTCGACGCTGAACACGGTCGTCAATCCTAGCACGCATCTCGCCCGGCTACACATTGGGATTTCTAGGGAGCACGTACGGATCCTGCTGCGCTGTATGCGTAGCAGCGTGCATCAATTAGATGTGTTTCCGTATGACACTACCAGCAACCAACAGCGACAAGAACATCATTCTGACATGTCTTGTAAGATGTGACGACCCAAGAAAAATGCATCAGGCTTTGGTTAGACCAGAAATGGGTCGAACAGGACGAAAGACTGAACACCGGTATCAGGTTGGAATTATGTTAAAAATAGATTGGCAGGCTCAAAGAGTCATTGGCTGACTAAGGAATAACACCAAGGGTGGCTACCTGGAACTTGTCCGATGCCTTGTTCTAAGATGTAGTCCCAGAGCGCGGTATGTGCGACCTGACTCTGGATGGCAGTGCGCTGCCGATGCGGTCACGAGGGAGAAGCACCTTTACAGAGTACAATGATTGTTGAACCGCACTCGCAGGGAGCGAAGTCGCCGACTGGTGGTTCCAGGATTCCGAACATACAAGCTCGGACTCATATACCTGAGGACACGCTCGTGCTTCAACTCGAATTTTGACATGGCTGATCTTCTACGTTGGTTGGTAAGTCTTGTTCAACACAGTTCGAACAAGGCGTCATGCCATGACCGATCGATCATTGCTCGTCGGATGTCGCAGCAGGATTGTAGTTATTCGTGGAGGTAAGTCCTTAACATCTCTCAGTCATTTCGACGAACATCGCGACGAACGGCTGGTCTACGATACGGCTGGTCGCCGGGACCTAGCCTGAAGAAATGCATTTAAAGCGCAAAAGCCTGAAATCGAGCGACGTCAAGGAGAGTTGCCACGCGATCGAAAGCGGTGAAGAATGGAACCAAAAGAAAGAAAGAAGAGAAACGAAGTCTAGCAAAGCAGTATCTGAGTATCTGGTCGGGTAATGACTTGCTGTATCTTCACGGCCTTGCAAAGGAAAAGTACTGACGGGGCTGCGGATGTAGCGGGACACCCAGTTGGGGCGGAAGCTGCGGAGCATGGGAACGTATAGCACTATTTAGGCCTAGCGGCAGACTTTGAGCTGGTGACTATTTATCACGAAACCCGAACTTGCACGTTGTGAGCCGAACATGACACTCGATCACAGCTCACATCCTGTCTGCAACATGCAGGCAAGGCTTTCTACCCGTGGATCGAACACCCGCAGAGCTGGTACTGCGGACAGTGTACGAACAGCCAAGCTCCGTTCCGAATCACCACTCACTGTGCGCAGCTCGTGTGGGGAAAATGCTCAGATGTATGGCACGCAGAGATGAATCCCGATGGCTGGGTTCCCGTCGGTCTTGCTGAGAACGCTCTCATGCACAGCGAACTTCGAGGGTTTCTGAATTCAAGCTCGCTTATCGATAAGCCAGCTCGGGCTTTAACGTACGGAGACGGTCCATCTGGCTCGAGGCTGTTGCGCCGTGCACTGGCTACGTTCCTCAACGACGAGTTCCACCCTGCGCAACCGGTTCAGTCTGAACACCTCCTTGTCACAAACGGCGTCACGTCAGCAGTAGAGCATTGCGCGTGGAACCTTGCAGACCCTGGCGAGGGAATCTTGCTGGGTCGTCCTTACTACCGAGCTTTCATCAATGCAACTCAGTTGCGGGCTGGCGTCGAAGTCGTTCCTGTAGCCTTCGGTAGCCTTGATCCGTGCGGCGTTGGTTGCGTTGCAGAGTATGAACGCGCGCTCATCCAATCAAATACCCACGGCGTCAAAATCCGTGCGCTACTCTTGTGTCATCCCAACAACCCGCTCGGACGATGTTACTCCCCGGAAACGATCGTCAGCCTCATGAAATTTTGCCAGAAGTACAGCATCCATCTCGTTGTTGACGAGATTTATGCACTATCGACCTGGAAGAACACTGTAGACTCGCCAAAAGAGGCCTGTACAGATTTTACATCCGTATTGTCGATTCCCACAGAGGGCAATATCGACGCCGCTCTCGTCCATGTACTTTGGGGTGCCTCGAAAGACTTTGGCGCAAACGGCATCAGACTCGGAGTCGTAGTTTCTCAAAGTAATCCCGAGCTTCTGTCTGCGATCCGAGCTTGTGCGTACTTTTCGTCTCCGTCCTCATTCGCCGAGAATGCGATGCGGGCCGTCCTCTCAGATCGAACGTTTCTGGACAGGTATGTGGCTGCCAACCGCAGCCGGTTGTCGTGTGCATACGAGTATGCTGTTGGACTGTTGAAGCAGTACCAAATCGAGCACAAGTCCGGTGCTACGGCCGCGTTCTTCATCTGGCTGAACCTTGGCAAGAGCTACGCTGCGCAGCACCCTAATGATGTGGCAAGTCTGGATGCCGTCAGAGTCGACAAGCTGGTTCGCGAGAGGATAGCTGAGCGAAAAGTGTTTCTTGTTAGTGGCGATGCGATGGGCGCGGAAGAGGTGGGATGGTTTAGAATGGTCTTCACACAGCCTCCTGAGGTCGTTGCAGAAGCTGTGAGAAGAGTAGCCGATGCTCTCCGGTAAGCCATCGGGAAGGAAGATGTCTTATACGGCTATGGTAAGGTCTATTAATGTCAAAGGGTGACTTTGCGGAGACACACCAGAACGCCATTGGCCTTGCTTGAATGCTTTGGAAGCTCTATTCATTCCACAGCCTATCAAATCACGATGGGCCGCGGCAGCTAATGGGTCAGGGCAGTCAATGATTCGATGGCAGTGGCGGTTAGACTTGGTCTTGTCGAAGAGTGAAAAGATGTAACGCCAGCGAGTCCTCGTGAAATGAAACGCCGGTTGTACACGACAAAAAGACAAGATTTCTAACATCTCTTGTGGTTGGTACTGTAGTTCGAAATGGGAACTATAGTTCTAAGTAGTCATAACAGTCGAAGAGAAGAGCTTGGTGGGACCAATATAGATGGGAGCCTGCATTGTTAGTATGTGGAACTCCAACGCTCCAAGAGCGCGGGGACTCCCCTTGAGGTCGCATGCAAGAAAACGGATCATAATGTGCTGCAGCCATACTACATTGTTAACGTAAAGCACCGAGATCAGCACTGACTGGACGTAACAGATTACATGTAAATGTGTTCGCAATCTTGATCCGTCCATTTCTTCCTCTGATCTCAGTTGATCAACAGGTTTAAGAACACAGCGTGAGGAGCTCGATATTCAAGCCCGAATGCATCGATTGTTGTAGCGAAGTTATGGAGCAACATCGACCGCTCCCGCAATTCGACCAGAACGCCATGACCTCACAATTGCCGTCAGCACAGCCGGCTATATCGGACGATATCGACCAATAAGATGATTTCTCATATTCTTAAGTGATGTGTAAATAGGGCTACACTGTGAGGCTGATCGAGATCTGAGCTACGTGGTACATAGTGCCGAAGAAGCATACATTGGTAATGAGGAAAGAACCAGGACAATGATGCAACCATCCTTCCTGGCAGCAAAAAACATCAAGTTTGATGTCACTCGCTGTGTGTGGGTGTCGCGACATCTACGCTAAAATGGATAGGCTCCTGTCTTTCGCGATTGACGTCTAATCTAAAAACATCATGCCTTTGGAACCTCCGACAACATCATGGAATTGCTTCTCTGCGATACACTCGCTAATGTTCAAGTCTGCGTACAAGATACCTTCATCCTCTTCCAAAACTTCGGCTTTCTTTTTCTCTCCGCGTGCGTCGGTGACAGTATAGCCTGCGATAAGGGCATTGGTAGGATCGAGATACATGGTCGCTCCACGCTGCGAGTGGGTTAGCAAGTTCACTATGCTTTCAGCGTCTGGTGATCCTGCCGAGATAGTGGAGATTGCATTTCGATCGAGATATCCTGCGCAAAGGACACCCAAGGCTTTCGCCTCAAAGCAGCGCGCAGCAGCTCTTGTCCTGCTTGCAGCAACATTGTCGTAGTTCTTGCCCTCGGCGTTGGTAATAATAGGGCCGAGTATATTTCTACAAGGTCAGACAGCTGGCCACGTAGAGATGTGCAGCTGCTCTCCTTCCGGGATGAATGAGTACCTAAGATCGTGAGTTGGTGGTATCCGTTAAGGAAGTCTGTTCTTCGAAACCAAGTCTAGCTCTGGAAAAAAGTTTTATTGAAGTTTGGTGTTGACGATTGTAATCGCGTAGCTGTTTGGACTTGAATCAAATACGATGTGTTGCGGATGCGAGTGCGTGTCGCCAATCTGAACGAGCCCGTGGATTGGTCTTCTCGCCACAAATCAGGTTACCGATCCTGCCAAATGATGTCTCAACGACCTGTAGGCCTTATCTGTCTCCAGTCAGTTGCCTGGGTAAGCTTCTCGGAAAAGGTTGGCATGAGCTTCCGGTGTAGGTTCAAGACCTTGCCGTCCAGACCTACGAATACATTTGAATTGAAGAGAGTGCCGCAGCTGTAGCACGCTTTCTCCGAGATGCCGACGCTAACGTACCTTTTTGTTCCTTAAGCGGCCGATCGTAAGGCATGGATCTTGTCACCATTAGCGTGGATAGATTGCTCAGCCATCTTCTCAAAGAGTGAGTAGTTTTGTGTCGGTGAACGAAGGGCGCTCCAGATGGGAAATGCAGACATGAACGTTTCTGGGGGAAATAGTCATGTGCGCTCCATTGCGAGGTGCTGCATGGATGAGCGCGACAGCCTTTTGGGTCGTTTTGGCTAGAGAGAAAGACAGGAGCAGCATGGCTGGCTGCAACTCGGTTTGGGCTTAGCACCCTGAGAAATGGTCTCCGCTGGACAATGGTATGGCGAGATCTTGTCTCCAGCAAATTACTTACTCGCTCACCAGCCTGGTATATACGCTTTGAAATTGGGAAGCAGAGTCGCGTGTAATGATTGTTCAGTATGTGAGTCTAGTCGCTCATCAGTCGTAGAAGTACCGGTACCGGTACCGGTAGAGCCGAAGCGGCGGGATAGCACGCAGGCACTCCTCAGGTTACCCAGCGGATATAGCGGAGTGCCGTAGGCCCATTAACCCGCTCCCGCCAAAGTCGGGTCGGATCACGAGTCCGGCTGCGACTGTGATAGGATATTAGAAGAATCTAAAACATTTTCTTCGCACCGCCCTTGCTCCTGCGCATAGAACAATGCCTCTGTCAGTGTTCCTACGACTTTCTCCACCATTCGATTCACTCTGTAGACAGAAGCTGTGCCCGACTGCGCGCTGGCTCAGCGCTAAGCTTTCAGATCCATTCTAGGCTGTAATAGACTACTCGACGATCTTCGCCAATAGTGGTTCCTTTGGAGACACTCCGAGTCTGGCTATCTATCGAGCAATCTGAGTTCCCAAGACATAGGCCTGAAGCGTTCGTCTCAACCCATCTGGAAGACAATCTTTTCCCCCTGCGATTGGTCCCCTGTCTGTGGTACTCTCACTACAACATTATGTCAGACCTCGACTGCCTTGACGTCTCACATGTCTCTGAGCACGATCGGGAGAGACGGGCTCTTGTTTCACAAATGCCAGGTTTCCACATCCGCCCTCCGCCAAAGCCACACCATCTTTCCGAGTTCATAACGGCTGAGGAAGACCTGTTCCAAACCGTGCACATGGGCGTCGCAGAAGTAGACAAGCAGAAATGGCTTCTTGTTGTTGACGGTCTTGTCGAGCGTCCTTTTGCTCTTACCTTCGCACAGCTACTGGCTCTCCCAAGCGCAGAGGTCACGTCCTTTCACGAATGCTTTGGCAGCCCCTTGACAGCCCCTATGACTGCGCTGTGGCGCGTCGGCAACGTGACGTGGACTGGGGTGCCGCTGCGCACACTACTTCTTTATGCACGACCACTGCCTTCTGCAGGGTACGTATGGTCGGAGGGCTTAGACTCAGGTGTCTTTGCAGGCGTATACGCCGATCGCTACCAGAAAGACCTACCATTGGGCAAGGCGCTATGCTCGGAAGTTCTTGTCGCATTCAAGATCAACGGGCAGCTGCTTAGTGGGGAGCGTGGAGGGCCAGTACGGTTGGTGGTACCAGGATGGTTCGGAACAAACAGTACAAAATGGTTGAGCAAGCTTACGTTGCGAGAAGGGAGGGCCCCGGGACCGTACACAACTCGCTTCTACAACATCGACGATCCGAGCCATGTCGATAGAAGGATGAGGCCGGTCTGGGAAGTTGACGTCAACTCCATGATCGTGCGGCCCGCACCAGGTGCCTTCACAGAGACGAGGTTTACTGTAGAGGGCTGGTCATGGAGCCACGACGGCGTGGTCAAAGTTGAAGTCAGCTCAGACGGAGGGAAATCTTGGAAGGGCTCGGACTTGGTGCCACGGATCGATTTCAGCTGGCAAAGGTTTTCGTTGCAAATGGACCTACTGCCTGGTTGCTATGTACTAATGGCACGGGCTACATCGAAAGAGGGAAAACGTCAAGCACTGAGCGGATGGCGTAACCACGCACATAGCATAAGAGTCATAGTAGAAGCGTAAAGTGGCATGCAACCCAGACTCGATAATCGTGATAGCCGGTCCTGCCGTGCAGCCGACCTTCATCAGGCTGCTCTCCGTAGGAAGCACTCCAATTGCACAAACTAGTCTTCCTACGCCTGCGTCGATAGTATGAAAATAACGATTCTGAATCTGGAATGATGCTGAGGACCGAGCAACATCTTTGTCGAACAGAAATTATGAGAAGATTGTACAGGGAATGACGGGTAAGACACAGAGGTTTCCTGGAGGTCGATTTTGACGGCGATGGCAAGCAGTCTTGAAAAGTCTCTACGCCGTTCGCGACACCATAGATCCGTGCAATGGTAGCAGCGGCGGAGAACGTACTTTTCTGCTTGGGTCTTCGGGGTGATCTTCCGACAGTGACACCAAAAGTGCAAACACGTGAGCTTCGAATTGGAGTTCTCACTTTTTGCTCCTATACTGTTTGCTGTCGGAGCGGTTAATTTAACCTGGCCTCCATTTGATTGAGGCTACTTTTGTCGTCGAGGCTTTCCTCTTGCATACCTGCAAGTTACTAGCAGAATTCGCAATACAAGCCTAACTTGCAGTCAAGCTCACAAGCCGATGCTAAGAGTACCAGTCGCAACGACATGACTCCAGAGGCTGCTGTGCAGTCTAGAATCCACGATTGACCTATCTTTTTGTTCTCTACTACGCCAACAAGCACTACTGAAATACTGCTTCGTGTCACTCAACATTCATAGCAGCCTCGAAAGGAAATTGCTTTCTTTAGAGAAGTAGCAAACCGGTATCCTTTTCCCACCGCTACATTCGCGTCAGTTGTGCCAGGATGTTGGGCGTATAGCAGAGATGCGCCAGAAGCGCAGCGGTGTAGAGCGAGATAATCACTACCGTCGTGCGCTACAAGTCAACGTAGAGAGTGAATGTATTGGTCTGGTAGACGGAAGTAGCAAGACAACCATTCCCTTCGGGCGTCCAGTGCCGCCGTTCACCCCCACTACTATGCATCCCCACATTCTGCCCCGCGTACCCGCAACCCCACATAATAACGCGGGAAGAGCCAAAAGCCAGTCCACCAACCACCTTACCGATGTTCACAGTCATCGGCGGTGATCCACAAGCCTGAACCAATGCGAGCTCAAGATTCATCTCCACATCCCGAGTGTGTGGAGCCGTTTGTGACTGCGTTCATACAACGTGCTCCCTCGTGAGATCTATTAAACCATCTCAACATCCATCCGGGCGCTGGATTATCGAGAATCAAGGCTGCAATTACAATAGCAGATCATTTGTCATGGATCTACTCGCTCTGATAACATTGTGTCTCGCTGCTACCAGCACAGCTGCGCGGACCATTGTACTCAGCATTCCCAACGCACCACCACCTGGAACGCAGACCCTGAGCGGGTCGTTTCAGGGCTACTCGATGGAGGTTGCTTCCTTTCCAGATCTCGCAGGTAACCTATCGTACAGCGCCCCTCTATTGCAGATCGTCAAGACTCCCGATCTAGCTGACTAGGTTAGGTCCCCGAACAAGCTTTCCTACCGCATGTTGCAAAACCTCAAGGACATCTCAGGTGCTGCTGTTCCAGTTCGAGTTGGTGGTACTACAGCAAATCATGCTATATGGACACCCGGTCAGGAAGAGGCTATTATACAGAATTTTGCAACACCTGGAGCTGATCAGCCTGCGAACGTAACCTGGGGACCAAACTACCTCCAATCGTTCAAAGTGTTTCCCAAAGGCACGAAATACACTATTGGCCTGACGTTCGATGGCGGTAAACGAGGCGAAAACAACAGTGTTACGGAAGCAAAAGCGTTTTATGCGGGGATTGCGAAAGATATATACGCGATAGAAGTGGGGAACGAGTTCGATGGTACGTTTCGACTGATACAGCCGTCTCAATTCTCTCGATTTGACTTCGGTCCCAGTTTTTCCAGTAGGTCGTAACCTGACCACGTGGTCTATCGCCCGTTTCGTGCCCGAATGGGTCTCCCGCACAACCGCAATAGCCTCCCTCGCCCTTCCAAAGAATAACCGCAAGCTCTTCCAAGCAGGCGTCTTTGTCACTCCAGGTACCGTCAGCGGAGACATATCCTGGACAGCACAAGCCGCTATCGATCTCGGCATCAACTCCAATAATCTAGCCAAGACGTTCTGCATGCATAATTATTTTGGCGCCGCGTGCCGACCCGTCAAGCCGACGCTCGCAGGTAATCTCATGAACCGCACCGCTTTAGTGAACGCGATGAGCTATCACGGTAGCGCATCTGCGTACACCGTGGCTAAAGGACTGCCGTACGTCATTGGCGAAACAAATTCGATTGCTTGCCAGGGCCTGGCGGGTGTGAGTGATGTTTTTGGTGCCGCGGTGTGGAGCGTCGATTATGCGCTATATTCTGCGAGTTTGAACATATCGAGAATTTACTGGCATATGGGCACTAGGTACCGCTACTCGGCGTGGCAAGCTACTCGAAATGGGACCACTGATCCGGGTCCAAGGCCTCTGTACTATGGCAATTGGCTTGTTGCGACCGCATTGGGTCACGCGAAGGCGCAGGTCGTGCCCATCGTGAATACAACCAGCCTGGCTGGATATGCGATTTACTCTAGTCGACGCAATCATCTGGAGCTGAGAAGCATTGTATTGTTGAATATGGATGTCTTCAACTCCACTTCGACTCCGGAAGATCAAAGGCCTAGCACACATTTCGTCATACCTGACAACCTTGGGGGGAAGAACGCCACAGCAAGTATCAGGCGACTCACTGCTGCGGGAGCAGAAGTTCAAGGAGGTATTGCTTTTGCTGGTCGTACTGTCGCGCTAAATGGAACGATTACAGGACGCGAAATTAAAGAGACGGTTGTTGACAGGGTTGTGAACGTCAAAGCAAGTGAAGTGGTGTTGATAACACTCGACTAGTATCATGGGCAACTTCCAAGACACGATGCAGATCAGCAGTCAGTAGCTATGCGACTAGTTGTCCACAAATCTAAATATTGCCCACACTAACACATACCGTATCTACCCTATGATAGGGCACATGGTGCTCATAGATCTTTTGATGGGGCTAAGAACGTGGTTCAACCCCAGATCACGCAGCGTCAGTCTGCACCCATGGCAGAAGATCACCTCAGGTCTCCATAGTCGGCATGATTGAAGAGCCACTGCGTGTCACTTGATTCGCTCTAGAGACGATGCAACATCAAGAGTGCGGAATTAAACATTGCCCGCATGCTTTGGCGGCGTACAGCAAGTCATGGCACATGGATGCCCGAATCTTGGAACGCGCGATCATGTCGCGTCTCCAGCTTCCTTTTGCAAAGCTACTTTCAATTTCCTGCAATTGGTGTCCATGAAAACCCCCATTCCCAACGATGGCGCGGCACGTGGACGGCGCGGCACAAATGTGGGTCGATCTTGGCAAGCCCAGAACAAGCTAGCAGCGGCCATCCATTTTCGTACACTTTCTATTCGCTCCATTTGTACACTATACCACCACAATTGTCCACATGATAGAGTGACGAGATAAAGCAGGCCCTTAGTCGAGCATGTTGTATCTCCCTCGCGGTAGCGCTGCGTGTACTCTCAGACGAGCTGCAATTTCGACCGTCGAAGCAACAAAACCCCTGGCCCTTAGGCTTAGGACTTCTTTCAGTGCCCATTTTTCCCTCTCAACATCCGTGTCCTCCGATGAATCTCTATCAAAGAACAACCAGAAGATTGTCGCCCCTGATGTCATTCGCAAGAAACTACAATGGGGCTTCAACATTTACCGCTGCGACTATCAAAACGACGATGCGTGGAGAGCGTTCATGCAGATTTGGTCTGAAGAAGTATCATCTGGAGTAAGGAGCCTCTATGTAGATGGCGACCGCATCGCAGGTGCTCTCGACATGAGTGTCTACAGCGATCGCAAGGCTCTGGAGGGGGCGAGTATTGAGCAGATTCAAGCCATGCACGCAACGCATACAAAGGAACAAGCGAGACTAGGTCGCGATATCTACCATTCCGACTACTGCATACACATCGATACCGATGCACTCTACAGTTGCTTACGCGTCTTGCAGCTGCCAGAGGAGCAGCAGTACCAATTTGGGATGCCGAAGCGATACCCAAGAGACCCTGCCTTGGGAAAAAGTCCCTATGTCAACGTTATCCGGCCCCCGAACCCTCTCCACGATGGCAAGGATGCTGCTAAGAACTCGGTCCTACCACCTTCTGTCAAAGTCTACCTGTGGACAGTACTGCCAAATATGTATACGAACATTGGCCAGGATTGGTTCTACAGATCCGCAATGGAGGACTGGACTCATGATCAGGATGGTGTGGTTGTACAATGATATTGGGTGTCCGATAGAATCGTTCAGGTCGCTGGAAATGATATGACGCATTCTCCGACCTAATATTGCGAATTCGAGAGACCCTCTCAAGCCTAACAAGCGCAGAGCCGGTTCTACAAACAACACAGCACCGCTTGTGAAATTCTTGATCCTGATCCAAAGAGTGCCCATGTTGCAAGAAGAAGGACATTACATTAGCTGCTATAATTATAGCTATATCAAGGCTAGGAAAGTCTGCTGATGCATATATACCGATAACACCTCACATATAGTACATTCATACACCAGAGTCGTCTTGCTCGATGCTTGCTCCTGCAGTGAAACTCATCCAAGTATCGCAATTGTTGGACAGACGAGTCTGGTTTGTCAGCGCAGCAATCTCGTCGGACCTTTCGATGAACTGCAGCGCGAAGCCCTCAGACGTATGCCAGCCAATGTGGCAGTGCATGAGCCATGCGCCCGGGTTATCGGTCTCAAAACCGAGGACAAGGTAACCGCTAGCTGGTAACATGGCTGTATCTCTACGAGGTGGGTTGCTCAAATTAAGAGAGATAGACGTTGAGTAGGCTCCGGAACCTTGGGCCAGCACCGAGAAGTCGTGACCGTGGAGATGGATGGGGTGAGGCACAGAAAGCGTGGTCTCAATGACAAGGTATGTCCAGACGTTTGCATCCGGCAGTTCAAGTACCGCATTAGATGTCTCGTATGTTGTAGTGCCGGCTAAGATCTGCGCAAGGGTCGGGTTCTCCCAACTGACGACCATTGTGGTGCTATTCAAGTACCATCGAAATAATCGGTCAGAGTTGAACCCTACGCTTGCAGTCTCCACATTTTTGGTCGACTCAGCACCGACGGTCTTACTGATATAGGGTTCGAGGTTATCGGTCTCGTCGTCGCAGCTGTCATCGTAGGAGTAGGCGAAGGTAGAAGGTGTTGAGGGTGAATCCCCGTAGTAGATAATGCCGCGGATGTCTTGAGAATTGTCGTTCTCTGAGCAAGCCGACTGAGGAATAGCACGTAGCCAGAAATCCTCAGCGACATCGGCTTGGTCCGCCGTGACGATGACGTCGTAGCGCTGACCCATGCCAATGTCGAGTATATTAGTCGTGTAAGGTGTGATAGGAACAAGGTCAGAGGCGATGACTTGCATGGTATGGTTGTCTATTGTAAATTTAAAATGTGTGTCGACAGCTGCGTTGACAAGTCGAATACGGTAGGAGGTCCCGGAGGTGAAGGATGTGTTGTAGCGGTAGCCGTCATCGCCGTAGGTGTTAGTCCCGTTGATGAGACCATTGTCAAGAGTAGGTGGCCCCGAACTCTCTGCGGTTATGTAGAGTTCGTCCACAGTCTGCGCATCTTAGCTCAAAACACAAGCTCACGAAGCAATCGTTGAGTCACGTACTTGGTGATCCCAGTCATTCAAAAAGAGCATACCAAGATCCTCGTCGTAATCATTTGTGGCGGGCCCATTGATAATAATGCCCCCAAATACCCCTTGCCACGCTTGCAAAGCGAAATGAGAGTGGTACCAAGCTATATGACAGCTGATCAGCTATATGATGCTGAGGATGTGCCATTGACTTACTGCTACCATACTGTGTGGCCCGCCAAGTATAAGTGACAGTGTTCTCTGGTGCGGTAGGACATTGAGTGATTGAAACTACGCCATCTTGGTCGTTGGTGTAGTTTTGACGGATACCATGCCAGTGTATGCTGGTGCCGTTTCCGGAGTCGACCAGGTTGTTTGTTACGTGTACTGTGACTATGTCGCCCCAGTCTGCAAACAAAGTCGGTCCTGGAATAGTGCTAAAGCTGGTCAGCTTGATCAAACTGGAGGCTACACCGTGGCAAACCCATTGACAGCCATTGCTGTGCGCGTGACACCATCGGGGGCGACAGTCACGTCGTCAAGCGTCAACCAGTACTCTCTAGTGACGCCAGTGTCAGGGACTTCTGTATAAAGCTATCAGCGACCTAGCTCTTGTTCGACTGCAATACGAATGTCTTACCTGAAGCATAATCTGTGTCGATGGAGTAGTTGCACCACTCCGAACGTGTTGAAGCAGTGTTGCCAGAGCAGACATCTCTGCTAGACAACGGCCAGGCATAGCGAGAGTTATCCCTGAGAGTCGACGAGTATGTCAGCGCTGTACCGAACAGAGCAGCGGCGCTGAATACGAATTGAAAGGACATAATGACAGGTGCAGTCAGGACGAGCTGACTAGAGTGTGCAGATGAGCGGACAGGGCTTTCAAAATCAATATGCAAATGAAAGGGAGCGTTCCAGTTTTGATGAGAGCGGCTGAGAGGTTATGACTTCTTGTATCCTTCATCTCAACTAAGAGGTACTGCTTCTGTGCTTACATGTATTCTCCTACGCGATGGTCAAACCGCAGACTTGAGCTTTGCGGTCGTCCCAAATGCGACTTTGCCTCCGCGACACATTACGCGGCAGTTGATCAAAGATCCACTCATCCCACCCGATACTCCATATTGTGATGAGAAAGGCCACGCGGCATTCATGCTTAACCCAATTTACGGAACGCTGGGCGTTGTGCAGATCTAACAAAATTTCAAAAACTTGTCGGGAAGAGCCGCGCGACGGGGCTGTCCTGCTCTACCTAGCAGGTCACCCCTACATAGTACGCCTGAGAAAAGAGCACGGACCGAGAGTTCTCCTGTGATCCATTGGTGAGGCAGTGTCTACCTAGGCTCAATGAGATCTCAACAAATATCGAGTGCATACGTTACCACGAAGCATGCACGACCTATTCTGGTGGGTAAGGCCGACATCTTTGTCCGACCCATCTATCCTTGCGCACTGATAACTTTGACTATATGTTAGAGTAAGCATAGCCCCAAGAATTACGAACGCTGCTTGCGTATGGTGCATCCATGCTCAGCTCAGAGGTCCGCTGCAAGAAGATAGAAGAACCCTGATCCGTCTTCGAAGTTCGCCCAGAAAATACAGCTTTGCCTCGTCGTTCTCTCAGAAGACTACTTCATCGAGTTACACTTTCTGGCTGTCATTTTGGGTTCAACTCTTATTCGCATCCACATACTCATTTCATTAGAACACTGAAGATGTTCCTTCCAAGTATTGCGGTGCTTTGTATGCTTCCCTTCCTTACTCTCGGCATGAAAAAGCGTGCAGTACCAAATAGCTTCTCTCTATACGGCTATGGCCCAGGCCTCGGGGGATTTCCGTTGTTCTACGCGGACGGTAGGCGAAACCCCGACCCAGGTTGACACCGCTGACGTCTCCAAGGATATGCTTACATAGGCGAAGCCATCTCCTGGAATAGTAGCAATGCAGCAAATGTGGTTTGTAAGTCTCAGCTAGGTCCAGTCCGTCAGCCATGTGCTAAATCCGTGCCGTCTCCCTCGGAAGTGACAACGTATGGGTGGGCAATCCCAACAACACCCAGTCCATTGCTGCGAACTGGTCCAATATGACTTTCTACGTCCCAGACAACACTACTTCGGATAAGCGAGTTGGTTTCCATGCAAGCGGCGTATCGGCCAGCAGTGCAATTGAGACTGGGTTTAGCTTCTATGGTTCACTCGCGGTCCTTGTTGGAGACAGCGGAACGCTAGAGTCGAACTTCTACGCACTCCAAGTCAGCGATCGTACCCATCGCATCTATTGGAATGACACAGGCCTCGGCCAGGTACCTGTCAGTCTGAGAAGCACGGCGCCGTCAAACCCACCCAATTGAAGTCGAACTTGAAAGCCAGAGTACAACTCTGGTTTGGATTGAGGGGCTGAGGATCGAAGTATCTTAGAGGTCAGCAGAGCTACAGAAATATTGGTCTTGGTGCATAGGTGCGCGTGGGCGACTTAACGAACCATGCTCCCTGCGAATTTACCGGATGGGTTTTGCTTTTTCTTGTTTCTTGCTTTGTATAGAGCCTGTCGTACCAGATAGAAACCCGGCCAACTGCATTCCAATAGCCATTATCCGCATCATCAATGTGCGTGTTGACAGGAGGGATCGAAGGGCCTTCCTGCCGCGCGGCCCAAGAACGCGTTGCAGGTGGGGCTGCGGATATCTCCTTACTGGCTGTCGGACTCCTACATGCATTTGACCGTTATGCATTTGACCGTACAGCCAGGCGGTTGCGCCGTTTCGCTTTATGCAGTACAGCAATCGTTGTGCTGATGTAAAGGTTGCGGCTGAGTTGACGAGTCAGGTGCAGACTTTTGTCACGCGCAGCGGAAGGCTTTCAACAATCCCGTGCACGGGTCATGGTCGTAATTTGACACAAAACATACCATATGCCAGGCGTTACAGTGTTTGATAAATACGATGCAGAACAATATACTATTAAATCTCGTTACTTTTTGACAGCGCTTGAGCCCGCTGAAAGCTGATCTTGGAATGCTTGAGCATTGAGCATCCACATATGGATAAATCCGTGGTATAGCTGCGTACGAATATGCGTTGTGGATCCAACGCCAGAAAGGGCTGCAAATTACTTCTTGGGCCAAACCCAGTTCACCGTGATACTCTCAGTCTATCGCCGCATCTGTGAGTGGGACAACAGAGGTGCGGTGATGGTGATGGAGGATGTTTCTGCTAAGAACGGATACCGCTCGATGATGCTCGTAAGCCCTCGTAGGTCTAATCTCGCTGATCTACCGAATAGGTGGATGAAGTCGATCCAACAGTCACTCTAGATGTTGCACTTAGAAGGCGTATGATTGAATCTAGGCCAGTGCGGGCCGATCGCAGCTGGTTCTGCTCTTCATCTCAACCCATCTCTTACACACACTACCCGCTCGTTTATTGTATTGTTGCCACTGAATGATCCTGAACGATAAAGACCATTGACTTAACTAAGGTATTCGCGAGGACGATATGCAATGTATGGCTCAGGACTAATCTCGCGTTGAAAGCCAGGAGCTGGTGATGGACGAAGGCGTAACGGCTCTCTGACATCACTGTTTGAAGAAGCGTCACGAGATGGCACGTCGACCGGGGCGACGATAACACGTCCCCGGTCATTCTTTGCGACAGGATTCATCTCTTGATGGTCACCTGCCTCCGAATCGGGCCAGCGGTAATGATGACCTCCTGCGTGGCCCATCTTGCCATTGCAGTCATCGCAGCGACGTTTGCGAAAGCAACAGCAGAGATGGCGAGACAACCATGAGGGTGGCATCTTGGCGTCCGTACCGTAGATAAAGCGACCAGGATGGACAATATTCCACACCAGAATGGCTAACAGCATTGGGGTTGACTCCAAGACGTATAGCAGGGGCTCGTTACTCGGGAGAGGATTGTTATGGTCAAGACCACCAGAAAATTCGGCAAGGCGGTAGACGATACGGATGGTGATGGAGAGCAAGCATCCGTACAGCGCATATAGCAACCATCTCCAGCCAACTGTCTTGTCTGTGGCCAAACGACCGGTTCTCTCGACCTGTAGCATGTCCCGATGGAACTTGATGACCAAGCCCAAGAACATGATGATGAAGGCCTCCTGCATGCCAATACCACCCATGTAAATGTCCAACCCCTTTTTTTGACTTTCCAGGGTTGCTCCAGGACCAGCCATGCCACCACCAACAAGCTGGATGATGAAGGAGATGATGTCAAGTGCAACAAAGATGAGAGCAAGGATGGAAGGCGAGAAGACCCAGACTCTGCGCTCGGGTGCATAAAAGTGGACAATGCGGGCAAAGACCATGTACGCAAAGGCGTTGACCCCTGGGAATGAGATGTCAGAAAGAGGGTCCAAGGTTATCTTTCAATTGAGACTTACAGATGGGAGCTACCAAAACCAGCATCTGAGCAACGAGTGCAATGCCAGAAGATTGCTGGTCCTTGGACCCAAGAGCGCGGAAAAGATATGCACCGGTCTCCCAAAGAGATGCCATGCTGACGACCCAGCAAAAGCCATTGTGATACTGAACTGCCTGGCCCAGATGCGCTAACGTGAGGACACCGAACAGAACAGAAAATGCCACAGCTGCAGCAAAGTTGGGGAAGTATACCCACATAGCATTGCATGAACCTGCAGGAACATATCCATCGACGCCAGGAGTTGCATATGTGCTGTGACCGGGCGTACAGGTCTGAACCGGTAGGTCGAGTGAAAGAGATGGTATGGACGGCTTTGCAATGGAAATTGTGGGTAGATCTAACGAGAGGGGTGGGATATTTGGAGTGAATTTGTCATCGCGACGAACAAGCGGAGTAATCGCAGTAGGTGGCGATGTGATGGCAGCTCGAGCGGGCAGTGCTGGAGTTGGTTTGGGTGATGGTGAAGCGGTAGAAAGAAGGGGCAACAGCAGGGTGCTGAGAACTGAAAGAGAGACTCTCATCGCATGAGCAGCAAACTTATACGTAAATGTGCGTTGTGCTTTGCGTGCGGCTGTGAATGAGTGCGGTTATGATTGGGTGGGTGGGAAGACATCAAGTTGGTAGGAGATGCGACTTCTAATACTAGAAGAGAAGGAGAATTGACGATACAGAGCCGCTCTGGCTGTCGTGGACGATGTGGCTGAGTACGAGGGAACCAGGAGTGTGGGAAAGTAGGCGCCTGTGCCGTGTCGTTCTTGTTTGACAAACAGCGGCTGCATGTCACCTTTCCCAATCGGACTGCTGAGACGGTACCGCACCTTACCAGCTCCCAGCAGCCAAGATGCAAGATCGAACAGGGCTGGGTTGGTACGTAGAAAGAACCCACGCACAAGTCACCTTCGTATGTAGATATCCATGTACCTCTTGTGCGCATTCACTTGTCGCGCACGGTTAAAGTGGGGAAAGCGATTAGCGACCGGTAAAACTGTGCTGCCGCGCAGGCGCAGGTAGTATACGCTTGTCCGAAGGCAGACCGGATGTATTTTGTTTCTGCTTGGTGATGAAGCACGTTGGCTGACGGCCCCTGAAGAATGCTGCATTATGACCAGCTTCACGCCGGCTGATGACCATCTGCACACCGAAAAATGACCAGCTTGACGCAAGGTTGTCGTTCCTGCAGCCAACTTTGCTCAAGCGACGCTTGGCATGGCCGGCCCGCACGACCTACAGCCAGTAGCGTGAGATGTACTTCGTAGCCTCGGTCAACAATTTCCGTATGAAGCTTATTTGCCTTGGCACACCTGACATTGCGCACTGCCACTCGTCCTCTTAACTGTTAGAGCACTACGCCTTCGTTGGTGTAGGATCACTTTTGAGCACCAGGACGGTTCATCCGAACGTGGAGTAGTATTGACAGTTGCGCTAATTGCGTAGCATGAGCCGCAGGATGACACTTTCGAGCCAGCGGCGTGAGCATTGGCCCGGGCTAGGCCAGGACTGTCCTGTCCTGTCAGCCTCGCGTGTGGGGCATCAACCACGCCGCAATCTGAAGCTGCAGAAGACTGCCTGGGAGACTGCCAGCGCCTGCTCCCCACAATCACTGCAGCAATTGCGCCCTTCTCTTGTCCTAACACGAGGCTACCTTTGGATCAGTTGCTGGAGTGATTTCAGCGTGCTCCGACTGGCTTGATTTCAGTCTGCTCCTCGAAAAGAGAGCTTCTTCTTTCTGGTGCCGAGTGCCACTCTCATCGCTCTGTTGATATCAAGGGTAGTCGAACTTTGGGAACTTGTGCATCGAACAGCAAAAGACCAGCTCGATATGAGAAAGGCCAAGTCAGTAATCGCTTAAGTTCGGTAGGAGAATTTGTGCACCAACGCCTATTACATCAGCGCACATTGACTTCGTCCTCAGCAATGCCGCCGAGCTCATTGTGATCTGTCTTCTGGCTTCTCGCGCGCCTCTTTCTAATCCCACTGCTGTTCTTGGCTTGTTTGTTACGATCTGTGTGACATTTTTTCACCTATCTGGAGCATCATCGAAGCCATCAACCAGCATCGCTTCCCTCTATAGCTACGATTTCGCTCCTCCTTGACATAGTCCGCATCAAAACACTATTGGTTGTCCGACGAGAACCAACCATATGCCCGCATCCTCTTAGCCGGTGTTGCTGTACACCTGTGGTCTTTTCAGGCGACTAACAGCTGTTCCAATACAACAACAACCGACCAGAAACTTGCCCCTGGCTGCATCTATCATGACAGCCCGAAGGAGTTCTGCCATGATTTCGACATGCGCTGACGTGGACCAAACTGCTACTGGATTGTACTTCATGCATGAATGTGGACTATTTGTGTCGATACTGGTCTTGGATCTATCTACTGCAGGCACAGCTTAGGCCAGCATCCGCCGCACTTCGTGCACTCTTTTTTCTTTGCAGCACGTTTGGTCTGCAAGTCTTTGCAAGCATGTGGCAGCGGTAACGTGTTGACTTGAGACGATTGAAAACTACAGCAGGAAACTTCTGCACGCTTGCCGCTATCAAGGCTATCTGGATGGATGCACTGCAGGTATTCATAGAAGAATTAAGAGATTTTGCAGGGAGAAATCAGATTCTCAATAGAGTTCAAGCATGTCTTGACCCTCATCGTTTGTCTATTGTGCACTACTGCAGCCGTGGACCTGTTATCTCCTTTGGGTTCATACTCACTCGTGGCTAAAAGGAACAATACCTTGTCTACCACAAGTGAGATGAGCCTCACGCCACTGTCCATTTTCGCTCCTGTGGACTCTTATGAGTATGAACTTGGACTCTGTCTCTGGTCTTGTCGCAGCAGTCAACGCCGTCCAGCCGATAGGGCAATATATATCTGCCAACAGCCATCACGGGCCGTTACCTTCAATGATTCCAGGGACATTGTCGAAGCGGACGCCCACATGTCTGATTCCGAAAGCAAAGCTGCTATTGAAGCCGGACGTTTCTCCGCTGGCTGAAATGAGGCACAAGACTTGATCAGGAAAGACACAACTTTTTCAATCGCGCAAGATCCTCAACCTTCAGCGTTAGCCCTATTGGCTGCGGGCAATCGACACTACTTCAAGGCTTGCAAAATGAGACTACATTGAACAGAGAGTGAGTTCGTAGGCTTTCCATAGCGCCACATTTGCAGGCGAGACTCTCTAGCTTATTGACAACACCATTCAGAACAACATCCTCGCCACAAGCAAGCTTGATCAATGGTGGTATAACCTGGTGCCGGACGCATGCGCGCCTCGTGATTATATCGCTATTCTCCCTCGATATACCATCGGATGGTGGGCAGCGCACAACTTGAACCAGTTCAATGGCAAACTAGGTCTATGTCCTGGAACATACTTTGGTCTCTCGTAGATAGCCACTGTTGGGATAGCAGCAGAGTGGGCGGTGCTCATCGACAATACGATGCCGCGAGCTTCCCCGACTTCTCACGAGGCGCACCACTCTTGACGCACCGCTGTGTCTCTCTCCAGTCGACATCATCACTCACCTGTTCGATCGCTTTATTCAGTACCTTCAGCTCATTGACTTGGTATTACCTCAGGCTTTGTTCAACATTTTGATGGAATTATTCGCGGATATTAGGAATCTTATTGTTACTGCAGATTTATTTGGCTGCATTGCTGCCACTGTACTAGCAGTGTTAGCAGTATTCTCCCTTTTGCAGAAAGTCTATCTCTGTACTGCACAACAGCTGCAGCTCCTAGATACTAAGAACAAAGGCCCTTCTTAAGAACACTATTAAGACTTGCTGCTGTCTAGGCTTACAACGCACACCTAAACTATGGATCTCCATTCTTACAAGAACTTGACTACTCACAAAAGCCGTTCTATTCCTTTTCATACGCTCAGCTCTGGCTCAATCTCGTCATTGAAGCCATCGTTGCGGAAATTGTCATAGTATGCACAGCCTTTGCCATTCAAACTAAGGGTCGCATTGCTCCAGGTCTCATTGGAAAAGTACCCGTTAGTATCATCAACTTCACCATGAGTACCAAAGCTCTTCTCGACAATTAGACGAGACTGTAGATGTGTGTTGGCATGGTCTCTCCTGTTCTGAGGCATGCTCTCTTCACCGCTTCTAAGCACGAGTCTACAGACTTCGAGGAGCTGCGGCCCGGCTGGCCTCTCTAAGGCCACGTCACCTTCTCAAATGTTGCCGCTACCTGGCAAGACCACCCGATCATCTCGAATTTGTCTTTAGAGATCTCAGCAGGATCCAAACCAGCTTTTGTTGGGACTTAAGGCTGCGGGAAATCCACCATTCTCTCCTCACTACTCAACCTCGTGCCCCAGACTAGCGGCACTATAGCTATCGACAGCATCCCCCTGCCGATGATCCCTTGTCAAACGTTGCGAGAACCTTTTCTTACCTTAACTTACCTCAAGCACCTTTTCTGCTACCCCATTGCTCGATTTAAGAGAACCTTAAACGTTTCTCACTTCCCGATATGTGTGACGAGGCTAGTCTTTGCGCTGTTGCGAAGCTCAACATATCCATGCTTATAACAAATCTACCTGGGAGCCCTGACACCAGTACCTCGGCTGCAACATTCTCAGTCGGGCAGAGGCAACTGTTGTGCCTTGCGCGAATAGTTCTGCGCACCAACACAGCGGAACGGAGGAACGGCTCCTGGTCATGGACGAACCACCTTGAGTCTGGACTTCGAGACCGATCAGGTTGTGCAGTAAATGCTTCGGGCAGAAGTGTTCGGAGACGACATGACCGTTCATTTCATCGCTCCTTGCATGGAAGGGATCTGGGACTTTGACTGTTTCGTTCAGTTTGGACAAAGAGGGCGTGTGCTGGATGTTCAATCTGATTTAGAGAGAGGAAGAGTAGAAGGCTTTTGGGAGAAGAAAGTCGAGGGTTGAAGTCGTGCGCTCTACCTAATCGTGGTAACAAAGCAATAGCTCGTCGTTACCATACTCGCAGACAACGCGCTGGCCAGTATATGCGGACCTCACAAGCTGATTATTACACTGTACATATCTGTAATACAACTTCGTTTATAGAATAATAACCTCTTCCAAGCAGAACGATACACATATAGATTCGGAAAAGTCGGTAAGAATTCGCCGACTCCGATGCAAAGTCCCAGACATCCCCGTCTCTTGCGCATACAAACCGGAACTACAACGACGTAATAAGGTCAGCCCACTAAGGCCACCAACATCGTCCCCACCCGCACAGCCTCACTCAATCACGTGCCTCCCATCATTAAAGCCCACTACCACCACCTCGCCAACATCTACCAAACCACCAAGAAGCCTCCAAAACCAAGAAAACCCCATCGATCATGGAGACAATCGCAGAATTCTACCCTCCCCTTCCCTCACGCGACCCAATCCCTTCCTACTACCTCCCCACCACCTTCCTCCTCTCGCTCATCCCGTTCTTCACCCCCAACCGGCGGCGCACAGCACTACTCATCCTGCCTATCCTACTCTCCCTCTGTCTCTCCTCCCCACGCTACACCTTCGGCATCCCCTCCGCAGACTTCTACCGCAGCTCGGCTTTCATCATCACACCCCTCTGGTTCATTGAGTTCGCGATATGTCGACCGCAGAAAGGCGGTGACGCGCCTGTGTATCTGGGCAAGAGCGGTGCTCCTAAGGGAGTTGAGGATTGCAAGAGTGTATGGGAGAAGATCTGGTGGGTGGGCCAGTTGATGGTGCCATCGCATCGGGGGGTGGGGTGGAATTGGCAGATTAAGAATATTCCAGTTGATGAGAAGGCGCATCTCCCGCGAGGCAGGTGGATTGCGAATCAAGCGGTGAAAGCGGCGGTGGCGTATCTGAGTTCGTTGGGCCTGCTGGCGGTGCTGGGGTTTGCATCTGCGCTTGAACGACAGGAAGGTCACGGGGTGTTGACATCGCGTCTTGTGGATGCGGTGATTGGCTGGGCGGGCGCGATCTGGATCTACTGCCGGTTGTGTAGTTTCTACTGCTCTGCGTCTGCAGTCACGGTCGCGATCGGTGTGTATGAAGTTTGGCAGTTGCCTCCGCTTATGGGCCATCTGCGCGATGCGTGGTCGGTGAGGCAGTTCTGGGCGGTGTATCATCAAACTATGCGGCAAGTAAGTTGATGAATCATGCAAAAGTGGTGGGAAAGATACTGACTCCTGTATAGATGGTGTCTGCGCCCGCTCTCCGCATCACGCGAGCTCTTGGCTTCCGGCGAGGAAGCCTGGCTTCTGGACTTTGTCAGGTCTACATCGCGTTTGGTTTCAGCACTCTGGTGCATCAGTTCCAGATGTTCAATGTCACTCGACGAGATATGGGAGAATTTGCATTTTTCATGAGTCAGCCGGTAGTAATCAGCTTGGAAGGCGTAGTAATATGGTTTTGGCGTCGATATGCTCGGCCCAGCAAGAACGCATCGTCAGCTGAGGTCATGGTAGGGTACGTATGGGTGTTCCTTTGGTTCTCGTTCAGCCTCCCCATCTACCTCAAGGGTAGCAGAGATGCTGGTATTGTCCGAGACGCCTTTTTTGGAACCGCACCTTTCGACTTCGGTAATTCTCTAGCCAAGATGGCACACCTCTAAAATAGGGAGCAAAGAACCCGTCAGTTCTTTGTTTCGTGGTACATGTATAGTTTTGTAAATCACCAGGCCTCGACTTCGGGCCATTACTTCTTCGATTACGATTCAGTGGCTCAAATAGGAATGATCTCGTTTCCCTCACCTCAGTGCTTCTTGGCCCAAAATTCCAAAAACCTACTGACCGTCCTCGTCTCCCACTCGTGCGCCTCCCTTATATACGCTGGCTCAGCCGCCACATCCTTGATACCGTAGCTATCCCAATGATGCCCTGCACCCGCGATCAGATAACTGGGATACTTATCACTGCTAATTCTGGGGCTAGGCGCCAGATTCGAGTGATAACATAGATCAAGCCAGACATCCGTGTTGCCATCGATGAGCGCCAAATTCTCAGCTTGGAGATTCCACCCGCCATACTTATTGTAGTAGTGCAGTTCAGGCGATTTGGGGATCTTGTTATGTTGACCTGGTGGAAAAGCCCATGTGCACCATTGCTGAGTGTAGCTTTTCTGTAAGACCCGAGAGATGAGAGATGGACCATGTTTGGGGGCAACTTGGTATCCGCCTGATTCGGAACAAGTCGAGTACAGATAGGACCGGGAGGCACCATTTGTGGGATCAGCATAGAATGTCTGGTTTTGGGTACCGAAGCAGCCGTCATCTGTGCTGTCGATTCGGCCGCTCGTGCAGGTTGGGAGAAGGACTTTCTTCACGTAGTCGGCGTAGCTGCCCAGACCAACCCAGGGCTCACCATCGGAATATTTGGACAGAGTGGTGTCCACATAGCTGACGTTTTTCGGGGGATTGATGTTGGTGACATTGGAGCAGAAATTCCAGAAATCATTAGATCCATAGGTCTCGTTCCAATTGAGCTCCTGCCATGTGTTTGTGGGGTAATTCATTGGACCGCCGATAGGAAATGCAATCGTCATCGCAAAGTCGCCGAGACTTTGCAATGCCTCAAGACCGAAGATTGCTTTCAGCTGCTGTATGCCTTCCTTATTTCCAGATTCAATTAGAGCATCGATCTTGTCAACGATGTTCACGAGTCTGGAGATGCAGTCGGAAGGGCCGAACTTTATAATAGGGTCATACCACTGTGGATATTCGAGCAAGGCTTGAGTTGTGGCGCTGCTACCGATCCCACCGGCAAAGATAGAGTCGTACGTCTTCATGGTGAATGCAGTCTGAGCACCTGCCAGAGACCCACCGTACATGATCCATGGGACATCAGACCCACTCAGACTGTTATTGACGCCAGGAAACGACGCATGCTGCCTGAAGTAGGCATTGTCCGCGATGGCTATCGTTAGTAAGCATGGTATAGCTACGCCGTGCAATACATACGTACTCTGCTCAGTGGTCAAGAATCGCAACTCATCCGTCGTGCTGGTATTGTACGGATAGCTCTCTCCGTAGTATCGGTTTTCCAAGATAACACCAAGACCATTAAATCTCTCCATCAGAATCTGAATGACTGTAACACTCAGTACGGCGAGTCTAGATTATCGCGTGTTGCACACTTACGGCCAGTCTGCAGATTCGAAAATCGGCTCTCGCCGCTAGTCTCGCCGCCTATGTACAGGAACACCGGCCCCCCGGGCTTGTAGTAAGAAGAATCGAAAAAGTACCGCTGCCTAAACGTGTCGGTCGTATGCGGCTCATAGCGACTGGAGTTTTGGAAGTGGTCGATCTGCATCAGGTTAGTACTACGCCGTCTTACAACTGGATGAATTATTGTGCATACCGGCTGATCGATGTTGTATGCTGTATAGGCAGGCGCAGCGTCTCTCTTGTCTCGCAAATGAGAGAAGGTGGGAGTCGTAGACCCAATCGCTACGAGAGAGCAAAACAGTACAGCTGTCCTCATGGCGAAGTGCGTCGCTTTGATGTTAAATCAAACAACACGAGACGGGCGGCGTGTGGCCTTATAAACATAGTATTGGGTTGGCCCCTCGAAATGAACAATACGCAATTGTACATGTCGCTCGCGTCACCCAACCTGTTACCGTCCATCAGCGGTGGGGCAAACGGGCAAGAAAAACCCCAGATAGGCAGGTAACATCCAAAGCTTGAGTAAGCTTGGCGGTGCTTATCACTGCTTGACGCTTGCCTGCCAATTGTAGCTGGTGTGGCTTCGGTAACGTTGATTTGTACTAGCTGGTTCTAAGGCGAAGTTAGGAGATTGATCGTCGACTCATGCCATCTGTGGCGGGGTAAGACCCAAAGCTATCGCAAAGCAAAGTCAACTCAATTTTGCAAGTGTGTAAAGCTTACAGCCACCTCCATGTGTTGGATCGCAAAGCCCTTTAACCTGCTACAATACATTCAAGGCCTATTCAACAACGAAGTGGCGATAGATCTCTAAGCAGTATAGCAGATGAAAATCCTGGTCGAAGGAGAGCTCATAATTGATGCATTACCAGACATGAAAGCGCTCCTAGATATTGATCCTTTGTGCAGGACATCATGGCGACAATTGATGAGATCAAAGTTGCCCTGGATGGGACGCATCCGACTATTGTACGACAGAATACCTATTCAGGTGCCTATGCCAATTCACCTATATACCGAACTCTCCGCACTCGAAATGCCTCCAGCCACTCTACTTCCCGAGTACCTGCGACAATCTTAGCAACCGACCAAAAACGCACACACAACACACTTCACGACTTACCTTATTCACCGCAGCTTGACCCATCATCCCAGCATTAGTAGCCGCACTCTTGAGCGTGCCTTGCACGCGCATAAAGTTCGCAGCCTCAACCTTCAACCCCTTGCTCTCGATAAGCTTCTGCGCATTGAAGCCCCAACGATCTTTCAGATCCTGAACTTCGCCCTGCTTCCCTGAAACAGCGGCAACGTATGGTTTTTGCAGCTGCTGGAGATCCGAGGACGAGATATCGACCGGACCAGATGAGCTAGCGAGGATGAGGACGTAGCGGTGGGGACGAGCATAGAGGTAGTTCGGGAGAGGTGCTGGGCCGACGTAGGGTGAGATTTGGTTTCCGGATGAGATGTCGAGGGAGCCATCTGAGCTGGTGGAGACGTTGGTGACGAGCCAGTGGCGCACTTGGCCGAAGTATGTGTCGTCGTCCATCATTATATCCTAAGACATTCGTCAGTCGTACCCCGGGTTAGGTGTAAAATTGATCTTTGTCTTACAGGGTCGGTCATTATAAGCACTAGGTTCTTCAAAGGTTCAGAAGGCTGTTTTGATGTCATTAGCACGTTCTTAGCCTGAGGAACTTGTTCGAAGATACATACTGCAGGGCTGAGTGACAACTTCGGTTGAGCTTGTGTCTGCTCACGGTCGAGTTCATCACCAGGCTTGCTCAATTCCGTCTCCGGCCATGTGACAGTCAACTCGTATGTGAGATCTGCATCGCTAGACAAGACATCGGGTGTGACTTTGTATTGCGAGAAAAGCGCGCTGTTTCGAGTAGTCGACATCCTGAAATTAGTCCGTTTGGGAGATATGTCAGTGTATTGAGGGGTTTGAGATTGGTATAGGGGTCGAATAGTTCAAAGGGTCACAGCAATATATACTGAATATTAGCACACAAGAGGCAGGTCATTACCACATAGACACACAATGATTCGTGCTTCTCATAAGTGGCCTGTCATTGTTTCTCAAAGTGTATCGACACACTGGCTGGTCGCACATCGCGGATCCTTCGATGACGTGCAGATGACATGTACGACATCTCTCAAACGATTATCACGCTGATATTACAAGCATATGGCCCTGCGAATGTGTCATCGCTGGGTGACTTGTATGCCGTTTTCCGATTGAGAATGTCGTAATGAAGCTGATCTGGGGTAAAGAGTACTGGCGGCTTTGTCGGCTAATGTACATCGAGGTCTCGTTCCATGTGTTTGCGGATCTGCGTCTTTTACAGTATGATGCTTTTCTCAGAGCACAATTTGTTGTGTCGTCTACAAAAGCTGCGCATAAAGTCGAAGCAAAAAGGCTTTGTTGCTAAGAGGCACGAAGCTGCGAGGGGAAATGAGCGACGCATTCGCGTTTTGCCGTCAACTGCCGTGGCAATCTACGCTAACCCTATGCAGGCAATACAGACCAGATAACAAAAGAACAACAGCACTCAATGCACAGTATCCTATGATCGAATACGATCTTATTCACCAATGTATGATTTGTGTACAATATGATCACTCGAACCCTACTTCCACACCTCATGTCCCACGGTCAAATCGTAGGCTTGCAATGTCTGAATGTCAAGTGAACTACCGTTTCGACTGATTCGAAGCTACAGCATCAGGTCCCTGGAGCCTACAACTGCACCGGGAAGTCAACCGACTCAATCTTCTCGGGGTACACCAGCCCACCCTGCTTCCTAACCTCATCCATAACCTCCATAATCAAGATACTCTCATCGAGACCCTCGAACTTGCCCTCTTTCCTTCCTTGAGAAACCGCCTCAGCGGCCTCATCAGCCTCCCAGAACATACCGTGGCCCTCGCCTTCTGAATTGAGTGAGCCGCCGAAGCCGTTATACCAGTTGCTGCCCTTACCAGGTCCAGGGATCGGCCAGTCCTTCTCCTCGACTGTGCCGTCGCTGAGGATGAGCTTGGTCTTTGTGGGGCGGAAGGAAGGTGGGAAGACTTGGATCTCTCCCTTGGGACCCTGAACGCGAACGCAGGGAGTGTCTTGGTTCTGGCCAGGACTAGTGGCGACGCGGAGGGATGTTGTTGCGACAGCGTGGGCGTCGCCGCCCTGTTCCTTAGACCGCGGGAAGTTGAGGATCATGGTGCTGTGCTCGTCTGCCTTTTCTGTGGGCTCGTAGTTTTTGACGAAGGCGAGGAGTTTGGGGGGTTGGCGGGTCTTCTCGGGCTGGGTGTGGTAGAGAGTCTGGAATACCCATGTCAACGCGTAGATACCGAGATCTAGTAGAGCTCCGCCAGCGAGGTCGGGGTTGACCATTCGACTCTTGCCGTCGGCGAAAGTGTTCTCAGGGTCCAGCGCCATACTATTGTCTGAGATGACACGTGCAACAGGGCCAATGCGGCCAGACGTGATTTGTTCGCGGACGTATATCGAAAGGGGGAAGTAGCGTGTCCACACAGCCTCCATCAAGAACAGGTTCTTCTCCCTTGCGATCTCCGCCAGCTTGCGAGCCTGAGCCGCGTTGACTGTGAATGCCTTCTCACACAGAACGTTCTTTCCAGCCTCCAAGCAAAGCCTGGCATTTTGATAGTGGTGCGAGTGCGGTGTGGCGACGTACACAATGTCGATGTTGGGGTCCTTAACGAGCTCCTCGTATGAGCCGTACGCCTTTGCGTCTGAAGGAGCGCCAACATCCTTCAGGAAATCTTCTGCGCGCGATTTTGAGGATGAGGAAGCGGCGGCGACCACGGTGTGCTTGACGGTGTTTACACCGCGGGTCTTAGGGTCAACCAAGAGGTCCTTGGTGCTGTGGCTGTCAGGAAGAAGCTCTTAGTGGGGTATCGTGGGATTGCTCACAAAGTGTTGGCGATACCTCCCGTCGCGAGAATACCCCAGCGAACAGTTTTAGGAGACGACATGATTCCAATTGGTAAGATAGGGATACTCTGGAAAAGATGTGGTATTGATATGGTCGGAGGAGACCGTCACAGCCACGGTTAATATAGCTACGTACGTTTGCATGCCTCAACGTCACCACCGGCTTTGTCGCCGCTGTCGAGCTCCCGCGTTGACCCCACTCCTGCCCCTCTCCACGCGAGCTCCGCGACTTTCAAATGCCGCCATAGGGCAGACGGCCCGTTTGCTGCGGTGAACGCGCACGGTTGGATGGAGTTGGCACTGGCGAGACAGGAAGTTTTGCGGCGCCTCGCTCCTGCCATTGGTGCAACTCTTGCGACTACCAGATTGGGACAGCGCCGAACAAGTCGCGATGCTCGTTGGGAGACTCATCACAGCACAAAACATTGGCTTTTAATCAGCAGCACGGCGTTAAGAGTGGTTTGTATCTTGTAACTCCATGGAAGAGGCTGAATTTCATCGGTTTTCTCTCCGGCTCTCGAGAATTATTTGAAATTTTTATGCGTGATCAGAACTGCTCCTCTATAGAGAAGCCTCAATCTCATCCAGCCCTGACACCTGCTTGACCACCCACTGCCTCTTCTCCTCATCAGTGTACCTAGGGTACGGCCTCCTGCAGTCTGCGCTCGACTCTGGATACCCCCTCTTGTGCGCGACCACGTACTTTGTGCCGTTGATGCCGCCCTTTCCAAAGCCCCACTCGGTAACAGACAGCTTGACCTGCAGCGCCGAGGCCTCTTCGTGCTTGCCAGACTGCCAGAGGTTGAACATGTGTACGCAAGTCTGATGTGTGTTAGCTATCAATCAATGTTCCAGTCCTCAAGCGGGAGTGGACTGACCTTGGGGTACAAGTTGGCAACTCCAGTGATGGTGCCAACGCCTCCCACGCTCAACGCTGGGATGAGCCAGTCACTCTGGCCGGCCAGCGCGACGAATTCGGACTTCTTGAACGAGGCTGATACTCGTGCAACCTTGGCGATGCCTCCGCATGTAAGCTTGACGGCTACAATGTTGCGGTGCTTGCCCAGGATGTCGAGCATTTCAGAGTTGATGTCGAGGCCAGCCACGACGCCAGGGAAGTTATAAAGGACGATAGGGATGGGGCTTGCGTCTGCCAGCTCTTGGAAGAACGCAACAATCGCATCCTGGCTCATCGCGAAGTGGAAGTATGAAGGCACGAGGGCAAGGAATGCACTTGCACCGGCGTCTTTGGCCTCGACTGTCTGTTGGATGGCATCCCGTGTGCAGCCTGCTACGCCACCGAGTGTGATGGGCAGGTCGCCGCGGCCTAGCCTCTGAGCAGTCTTGCGTGCTTTCTGAACGAGCTGTGCCTTCTCGGTCGAGGATAGTGTTGCTGCCTCGCCATTTGTGCCTGCGATGACGATGCCGTGTAGGCCGTTCGAGATGAGAAACTCAAAGTGCTTCTCCTGAACGTCCCAGTCGATCTCTTGGCTCTGGTCGTTTTTGAACCAGGTCAAAGAAGGGACGTGAATACCAGGAGGGAATGAGTATTCCTGGGTGGCACCGTTGCCATTGGACATAGTCTCGTTCGAAGGCATGTTGTGATGAAATCAAGGGTATCTTGAACGTGAAATAAAAGGGAACTGTAGCAGCAGCGAGGAGCGAGCAGAGCTCATTATGACCGCCATGGTTCCGACACCAATTCCGACACCCACTTGCGATTCCGATAGCTACTCCACGCGTGGAGATGTTGTGGACAAGCACAAGACCAGATGCTAGGACCATCGCGACGCTCTCGGGACGATGCGATTGGCTGACAGCCTCCATCGCTTGCACTTGACCCGAAAGAAACCCTATCTCGGCTCGATCGCAACTACGCCGCTAGTGCATGCGACAGCCGACACACGAGTCGATGGATTTCGCACCTCCGCAACGCTCCACCAAAGCTGGAGTCCCCAGTGGAGACTCCACATACGCCATAATCGGCAGTCTCTTTCAGTGCACCTGCTAAGCGCGTCGCGTGGCGGCCAAGGCTTGTCCAAACTGACCATGGTCTGACCTCTTTACATCCGATCCCAGCGTCCTCCTGCTCGGATACACGCCCCCAGTGTTTGACCAGGTTATTTTGTGGAGAAGCGAGCTGCAGCCCGGGGTCGGCAGTAGGCATCGTATCTGGAGCACTTAAAGAGACATTCATACCCCGGATTTGAAGATCAGCACCGCTTCCTGCGACTACTCCTTCACTATCTACACTAGTCTTTTGGGACTGTGACACTTTTCATCATGGGAGGTTTCGCAAGAGCTCCGGAGGATAGGCCTACGCCGCCTGAAGTGGTAGGTCGTCAGTCATCGATACAGTCCTGGAGTTGATGACTGACCGCACATACAGTACAACTGGAGAGTATACATGGCGGCACTGGTCATCTCCATGGGTGTCTTGGCCTACGGTTACGACTCAGCCTTCATCGGCACCACGATCACACACGAGAGTTTCAAGCGCGACTTCGGCCTCATCCACATGACGACCCACGAGAGAAACGAAGTCACGAGCAACATCACTTCCATCTGTACGTCTATCAAATGAAAATATTTACGCCTCCAGCACTAACTAAGTGACAGATTCCGCAGGAGGTCTCGTAGGAGCCTTGCTAATGTACCCATCGCTTGAATTGCTCGGCCGCCGCATGACAGTCATCATCTCAGACACCATCTTCATCATCGGCGCCATCCTGTGCACCGTTCCCACTCACCAGATCGGACTTGTCTATGCCGGGCGCTTCTTCACCGGCATGGGCGTGGGTGGCATTGCAGCTGTCTCTCCCATCTACATTGCTGAGATCAGTCCGCCGGCGATCCGTGGCCGACTAACTGGTTTCTTCGAGTCATTCTACCAGACAGGCGCCGTCATTGGGTTCTGGATCAACTACGGCATCGTACACAACATGGACCGCTCCAACTCCATCGCTTGGAGGTTGCCCATGGCAGTCCAGCTGATTCCCGCAGGTCTGCTGGCGCTGATGATCCCGCTGCTGAAGGAATCACCAACTTGGCTGTTGAAGCGTGGTCGCAAGGCGGAAGCACTCAAGGTATACAGCTTCTTCCGCAACCTGCCCGAGGACCACGAGTACATTTCGCAGGACGTTGAGTTTGTCGAGCGGGAGATCGCCAAGGAGCGTGCTGCGTTGGTGGGTGGTCAACAACACGCCAGCTTCGGCCAGGTGATTAAGGCTGCTGCAAAGGAGGCCAGCCAACCCGGCATGCGCAACCGCTTCCTCCTCGTCTTCCTGATGTTCATGTGGCAAGCTTGGAGTGGCGCCGCTGCGATCAACTACTACTCCCCGACGATCTTCACCTCCATCGGTCTGTCAGACGTCACCCTGTGGACCGGTGTGTACGGTATCATCAAGGCTGGCGGCTCCATCATCTTCTTCACCTGGTTCATCGACATGTTCGGCCGCAAGTGGCCATGGATCATCTCCTCCTGCATCTGCGCCTTCTGCCAGTACTATCTAGCCATCTACATCAGTCTCGGCAAGCCTAAGGTTGGCCAAGCCATGTCCGACTCGACTGTTGCCGGCGGCAAGGGTGCGACAGCCATGATCATGATCTTCGGCGCGGCCTGGTCTTTCGGCGTACGTTACCCCCCTCCCCTCTCCCATCGTCTGATCGAACACTACCACTAACATTTCTCACAGGCCAACGGACTTCCTTGGATCATCTCCGCCGAAATCTTCCCCACCACACTGCGCTCCATCTCTGGCCCCTTCGCCGCAGCAAGCGTGTGGATCTGGACGCTCGTCGTCACCAAAGCGCTTCCTCAAATGTACACCAGCATGGGCTGGGGTGTATACGTGTTCTTCGCGACGTGTTTGATCTGCGCCAGCATCTACGCGTGGTTTTTCATCCACGATACCAAGGGTCTGCGCATCGATGAGATGGATAAGCTGTTCGGGTTCGAGAGGTCAAGAGAGTATGATGTCCCCACGCCGAGTAGCAAGGCGGATGACGAGAGCGAGCATAATGAGAAGGTTGCGGCGGTGCATATCGATAATACAGGGCGGGTTTGAGGGAGCTGGAGGGTGGAAAGATGCGTGATTCGAGGTGTGTTAGGGGGATTATGTTGATCTGATACCCATTTCTTGTCTATACGGTAGTTGTTCGTTTGATGAATCTATATCCAGTATACTGTTATAAGAATACCTTTGATTGTCTTCCGCACATCTTACTGTACCAAAACGTCACTGGGAGAAGTTGCAGTAACAAGTCCTCGTATGAGCTACAAAATACCTTCTTATCATTCGACGTCATCCCCTTTCAAAGAACACAACTTAGGAACATATCGGAGAGGTGTAATTCTGATTGGGCGTGTAGAGTCTGATTACCGTCCTGCATTCTACACGGTAACGATGCAAAGGCCAGGCGTTGCATCATCAAATACCACGCTCAATGATTTCTTCAGATGACGATGTCGGTGTCGGTGCGAAGAGCACGGTGTCTATCGTCCAAGTGAGTCGCAGTACACCCCAGCCATGCTCGGTTTCTCGCTCTACCCGATGTCATAACAATCGCGCTCGAGGGTTGGGCGATCTTGGGCTCTGTGATAGCCCCGGTGGTACTGAGGAGCACCTCGTGTAGCTCCTCTGCAATAGCACCTGGATAAAGCATCGCCTTTGCCTCGGATGACACGCTGATGCGTTGTACATACGCTGGTCAAGAATGGACCAGATGGAAATGCCATGCACGATGATAACCGTATCTCGCAGATCTTTGAGTCGTTGACACAAGCCAAGTTTTTTGCGCCAACGATCACGCCGCCGGGATAGAGTAGCCTTGGACGTGAGTATTTGGGTACTTTCACTCATTCTCATCCACCCCAGCTTCCTGCTCTTGCTCTTTTGACAGCACGTAACCATCCTGGAACCAGCTCCAGATATTCAGCCCAATCTTCTCGCCACTCAGAACCGGTAGAGCAGCATGCCAGCTCTCTTCGAATCCAGACCCATCAGCGCGGAGATTCTCCCAATACACTGCGTTCCCCTTTGCAGGTTTGAATACGACCCCCTCTCTCTCCTCACCACTTTCATCATCCCCACACTCGATAAACCGACACCATTCTTTCCCTGCCGGCTTTCGAAGCCGTGGGAAATGCGTTCCGCCTCCTGTACACTCATCCCCAGCCCACACCATGAAGCTGCTGATGCGGCCCTGGTTCCTGGTCCCGCTGCTCCAGTCGTAGTGGTACGTGTAATGGCCGTTTGGCCCGTACCGCTGGGCCCAGAGTTTCTCGACGAAGACGAAAGGGCGCCAGCCTTGGAAGGCGCGCGCACGCGACTCTATGCATTGAACTGTGTGAGAGCGGGGAACCGGGGCTTTGCTGGAGTGTCTGACGGTTGTGTCTAGGCGCTCTTCGCCGGAGGACCAAACGGTGGACGGTTTGAACAGGGGGGTGCTGGAGGCCAGACATGAGACACACTCTCATGATACAATGTATAATTGGAGTTTACAACATACCTCAACTCAACCACCTCATCGGTTTCCTCCTTACTCAGAAACCCCTCGATATACACCACAAGCGGCTCGCGACTCAACACATGCACCCCTCCGAATGAATGCTCTCCACACGACAGATTCGCATCAGGCACTACCACCGTCTCCAGTTTCTGCGGGCTCATAAACCCCACGCTACCTTCGCGCGAAGCATACGTTCCTCCCTGGCTTCCAGGAACACCGCCCCTGAGAAGCATTTCCTGCAACGGCGCGCCGGCCAAAACATACGCGGCGAGCGCTAGGAACGCATATTGGAAGACGCTAAAAACAGAAAACGAAGATTTCGCTGGAGTTGACGAAGATGACAACGGAGAAGAAGAGGACGACGAAGAAGAAGAAGGCATGGCACACGACTGAGACTCGAGGAAAAGACTGTACGCAGGACGAAGAGACAGAGACGGAAATCTGAGGCATGGGTTTCGCGATTCAGAAAAGGGAGTCTCGGCGACGTCACGTGTGTCAGCGGGAACAATTGCCCAACGCATCGTGCCGTCCGAGTCGCAGGGCTGGTCTATGCGGGAAGTGGGACGGACGGGGCCTTATCTGGTGTGTCGGAGAGATGCGGCGGCCAGTGCGCGGGACACAGCATGGCAACATGTTGTGGGTGAACTACATCTTGATGAATTCGGATGCGCCGTGATGGTCAGGAGAGATGTCACGCTACACGATACGGTACAAGGGTGACGGTGAAGGTATTGTTGGGCTGGATGTCCGACGGCGCTCCGTGTTCAGCTTGGGAAAGAGCGCTTGGGCGAGACTAGTGCGCGGACTAGGATTCGCGTGCTCGACATACGGCAGGCGCGTTTGTTGGAGGTACGTCATGCTCAGATGCTAGACGGACATCTTATGAGCTTTCGACAAGCCTTCCGACTATTGTAGGGTTGTTTGGTGCACGCAAACTATTTGTGGCATGCAACAGTGACGGCGCCACATAAGTCTGGAGAGCCTGCGCTCAGAGACATTCAATTATGTTTGCTTAAGCTGAGCGGAGCGGTCCCATCCGCAAGAGGTATCTAACGCCCGTACTTCCTCACAGCTCATGCGTGATACAGCAAGCGTTCTAAATAGAATGCTTGCTGTATCACATGACTTGCGTACCTGGGCGACTCAATCTACCATAAATCACAACGCCCTACTTTAGCAACATGCCAGTTGCTTCCCAAACGCCGAGATATGCAATCCTTTTCTCTGATCCCACGCTCATTCGCAAGCAAGCACACTCAGAACGCGTCACGCTCGCGCGCGATCCTGTCCGCCTCGCCTTCGCTGACGATCTTCTTGCCGAGCCATTCAGTCTGGAAGCTGCTGTTCAGGACGTGCAGATCCGAGACGATATCCTTGCAGGCCCGAATGATAGCCTCTTTGGGTGTGATTGTGCCGTCGGTCTGAACGCGGAGTTCGAAGGTCGCGAAGAGCGGGTGAGGGACCTTGTAGGCGGAAAAGACGATGTACTCGTACTTGAGGAGGCGCTGTGAAAGGAGGTTGCCAAGGGTGTGGTCTTCTTTGTTGAAAGTGAAGATGGCAGTGTTGGGGACACCTAGAGATTCAGTTGAGTAAGTGCAGGGAGTAGAGTGGAAGGGTTGTTCTTACGGGTTTCCTCCTTGTGCTCGACTTTCGACTGCCCGTCGTCCAACAGGAAGAGCTCGAATCTGTCCGGTACAATGTCAGACTTGAACGCTACATGGTGACGCTCGTGGTTGCGATTAAGGACGCCCTGCTTCGCAAGTATCGCAGGTTCATCCCAATGATATCCTACAGCGAAATTGGGCATGACTAAGGGTCTGCTGTGTAGCTATGTCGCGACTTGGTGATATTCTGAGTGGAGTTGAAATAGAGGACAGGCAGTTCATGGCGACCAGTCAATGTCGCGCATCCGCAGCGCCTGCGTTGCTATTCGCAGAGCAAGTGCGCGCGACAGTGAAGCAGCAGGCGCATAAAGCATAGGGAAAGCATGGGTCCCGCGCCCCAAGCCATCTCGATCGTAGCAGTCCTCCGTTACACCCAAAGACAATGCCGTGCCCTGACTAGGAGATGTTGCATGCACGTACCTGTCTGGCGCGTTCATATTGTAGGTTTTTCGCTCGGTCTACACGGCACTGTGGGTTCACAGCGGATTCTATTTCTTCGTGATATTGCTGGGCGATAGCGACGGTGGTCAAACGCGCTCGACGAGGTAAGGATGGGGATCTGAGGATGTCGTAGCCTTGACAATGAAAGAGCGGAGGTGAACGTTGGGTCCGCTCTTTGTGCCGCCGCTCACCGCCAGGATGTGTACTGCTTAGTCATGATCTAAGGTGTCTACCATCATGAACGACTTCATCCTAAAACATCTGTTGACTCGATTACCGATAAATGCAAGTGTATTGATCATGTGAATATGTTCGTTTATTTCATTCAGTGGTCTGCTAACCACCATACTCTGCATGTTGATCCAACGTTCCAAGTATGTTTTTTTTAATTCCACGCATAAGCCAAAGGGAGAAGAAAAAAGAATGCAAAGTGTACGCACTCCCAAGCCGGAATTCGATGCATGGGAAACATCCCTATGAGCTTCTTGTCTCCTGCTCCGGTCATGTCCTTCTCAAATTGCCCGCGCTCAAAACCATCATCCACTGACGGCACTTGGTCCCTCCACGATGCAGCAATCGTCAACCTTGCCATCTGCGACCTTTTTTACCTCGAGAGGCGCTTGCTCGACAAAGATGCAGTCATGTCTCAACCAGCGACCCTCCACCGTAGTCATCTGGAGTGAGACAGCTCCATGCCTATCGAATCCCCAGCCGATTTCGCCAGCGCGTGGTGTATGTAGATGGGCGAAATCTGGGTTCGCCAGCGGCTCGATACCCTCTGGCTGCTTCAGTTCGATGAACTTCAGTTTCTCTTTACGTCCATTTTTCTTCGGCGACAACTTCACCAAGAACTCCCTAAGGGCCTCTTTATTAGCAAGACTGACTGCTGGGAACATTGCTTCGCGCGTGTTGCAATAGTCGAAAGCCTTGTCGACGGGATGGGAGAACTTCCTTCTTGTGACTTGGTAAGCAGTGCGCGGTCGGAGAGAGTGTCCTCGCTCGAATGCGAGCATAACGAGCTCTATGAGCTTTTCGTGACGCGCTTCGACTCTCTCGCGCAGCTTTTCGGGGTATGCGCTGAAACTGCTGTCTAGTTCGGCGCAGATCTTCATCTTTCCTGGGATTCCCGGCGTTGACGTCCTTGCCTTCTTAAGGTCGCGCGGGGAGGCTGCATCTGGTGCGGTGCGCTTGTTGGGTGGCAGTGACATGCTGGAGACTGTTTCGTTAGTCTTCATGCTCGTATGCAATAGGTAACAGCTCTATGAACTTACACGATGTTGGGGTGCTGGAGATCGCAGGAATGCTTGCTTCTTGCCAAATCTTGGTTGAAGGCTGAAGGCTGACGGAATTGGAAGTATACGTTATATTAAGCACTCGTGTGCAACGGGTAGTTGCTCTTCTCACCTACTCGGTTTGGTAACCACGTCCCGATTTCTTGAACACGTCGGTTTGAGGGAGAAGGGCAATGGAAGATTTTTGCTTGAAGGAGATTGAGGTTGAAGATCGCGAGTAAGAGTTCATAGCTGCCAGTAACGTTCGTGCTAACTGCTACGATTGCCGTGTTGGCAGTGAGAGACCATGTGGTAGTAAGGTGAAATCCAGGCGCCGAATGCGAGTCTTTTGGTTGGCAAACTAGAGGTGAGAGAAGGCTCACAGTTGCACCGCTTCAGACTCCAAATTCCTCCAGCTATGGACACGATCACACATCTGCATCTACGTAACATTCACCACACGCCTCGACCTCTTGTCCTTCTCGGCTTTTGCTTCAAGACGAAGCATAAACTCATGACCATTGGTCTAAGGAACTCTGGCCTACTCTAGTACCGTCAAATCACCCCTCGGAATACTTCTTTCGCTCCAGAACAACACTCCCGGTCTTCCTTGCCCACCAACACGCGTATTTGTTTGACGGTAGAACTTGACACCAAGGAAGTATGAACAGTCATCGTGAGTCCAGGTTTTCTCAAACCCAGAGATCTTCTACCCAACGCCAGCTTGCAAGATTTCAATCAAGACCCAAACAATGATATATTTTCGCGCGCTGTGATGGCACCGTGCTTCGACCCCCAACCCACGGCTTCCAGCCAACACTTACTTCCCGTACCTCGCACGAGCCACGATGGTCGAACAACCTCCCCTTCCTTTCCAGCTATACCTAGGCGTCTCCTTCCACATCCATCCCCATACCCTCTTTGTATACGCGATCTTCTGCGCCCTCCGCTTGCCCCGTGCCCTTACCGCACAAAAGTTCAAGCCCTCCGCCCCATCGACCGCGCCACCCCTGTTAGGTGTTGCCGTGTCAGATCAAACTTGGTGGCAGACGGGAAGTTCAGGATATGTTCATCGTTATGGTTCAGCGTCATGGTTCACATAACAAATTAGGCAATGACGAGAAGTCGTTAACTGTATAGGGCATAAGTGTCGACAGCAAAAGCGAGAGGCGGCAAAAAAGGCACGAGCAGTCTTACAGAGGTAATGCGGGCGCTGCTGGATGGCAGCTGGCTTACATCTGTTGCAGGAGAGAGAGGAGAATGGAGTGCGTAAAAGGTATATTCATATGTTCATCTACAACTTGGCCTTTGCGCCTGCATCCTGTTCCTCTTGAGCCTTGAGCTTCAGTACTCGTCGTAAGATCTTGCCAGAGACAGACTTGGGAATCTGGTATCGACGTTAGCGCAGCCTCTAGAAGGAAACGTTTGTACAGGGTTGTTGGCCACTTACCTCGTCGACGAAATGCACACCACCTCTCAGTCTCTTGTGGTGTGCGACCTTCGCGTCCAACCAAGCAATGATCTCTTTCGCTTCCGTCTCGCCCTTGCCCAGGCCGCCCTTGGGTACAACATACGCACGCGGCAGTTCAGTGGCCTGCTCCTTGTCGTAGACGCCAATGACGGCGCAGTCCTCGATGTTCGGGTGCGCGACCAAGATGCCTTCCAGCTCTGCAGGCGGCACCTGGAAGCCCTTGTACTTGATGAGCTCCTTGATGCGGTCTGTGATGTAGAAGTTGCCATCCTTGTCCTGGTAGCCGACATCGCCGGTCTTGAAAAACCCGTCCGCCGTCAGGGCGTTCTTCGTGCCTTCGGGGTTGTTCAGGTACCCCTTGAAGACGTTGGGGCCCTTGATCCAGAGTTCGCCGACTTCGCCGGTTGGCAGCTCCTTCTCCTCAGGCGACATGTACTTCGCTGTCTGGTACGGCAGGAGTGTGCCGACTGAGCCGATGGTCTTGTTCCAGTCCTCCCATGGCTGGGTGTGGGTGGTAGGACTTGTCTCAGATAGACCGTAGCCTTGCTTGATGGGTATCCCGAGCCTCTTGTTTACAGCATCTACGAGCTCTCTTGTCAATGGCGCGGCTCCCGAGTTCATCATGCGGATTGTGCTCAGATCGTACTTCTCCACAATCGGATGCTTGCCGAGAAGCAGAACAACAGGCGGAACGACGTAGGCGAATGTAATCTTCAATTCCTGGATGAATCGGCAGAAATTCTCAAGGTCGAATTTGGGCATGACGACAAGCTGGAGACCTGCGTACATGCTCTGATGGATCATACATGTCAACCCTGCAATTGTTAGCATATTCCCTGATCGAGACTACTATGGAAGAAGTACCGTAGATGTGGAAGAAGGGCAAGAAAGCGATCAGCTTGTCACCCTCACCGGTAGGTCCTCCTGTAGGTTGTAGGTTACCCGCCTCAGCAGCCTTCAGCATCAGGGTGTTCGAAACAATGTTGCGGTGTGTGAGCATGACACCCTTGGGGTGACCTGTGGTACCAGACGAGTAGACCAAGAAAGCCAAGTCCTCTGCCGGGTTCTTCGCCTTTGTTCGCCTCCATTTTGTAGAGCCGGCGGTGTTGACAATGCTCGTGAAGTGCTTGACTGTGTATGACGGGTCTTTTTGATCGCCCATGATGACGACTCTATCCAGCGGTATCCCAACCTGCTTAGCTGCCGCTTGCGCGTTCTTAATATACGGAAGCTGAGTGACGATTGCCTTCGCGCCGGAATCCTTGAGTTGGAACACAAGCTCTTCGACAGTGTAATTCGGGTTCGCAGGGCTTAAGATGCCTCCAGCCCAGTGACAGCCCCATGTTATCGCAGGGGTATCGATGCAGTTCGGGGTGTAGAGTGCCAGAACATCGTTCTTCTGCCAATCCCATAGACCTTTGAGACCTTTGCCAAACTCGGTGGCTGTGTGCTTCACCTGGGCATATGTGTACGAACGCTTTGTATACGGGTCAAAGTAAATCACTAAAAGTGCATGTCAGCAACAATTCGAACAAAATTCCCACCTCAGTGTCGTGTGCCTACCTTTCTCGTCAGAGAAGCCCTTATCTTTCCTCTCGAACAGAAACCCCCAAAGGTCCACATCGGGGATTGGTAAGCTGGGGAACTTGGACTCGAAAGGCATCTTGATGTGACTGTCAAAGCTGCAGGGGATTGAAGCGCAAGTTAAAAGAGAAGAGCAAGGAAGTCGGAGGACATGGCGGCAGTTACGCCAGTGACGCCAAACTCCGACGCGGAATGCCGTCTCGTCGGCTAGCTGGGGCACAGAGTGACGCGCCAGAAGCTGGGGTCTTTAACCCCGCAACCGCGGCTCTTTCTACTTTGGTCGCTAGCGCTTCATTCCCCCGAGGTCCACCGCCAGCCCTACGCGGTGGTTGGCCGCGGTACGGTGCGACCTGGCTTCGACTCGATACGTATTTGTCTATCGTGTTGCATTTGTTGCATTTGTTACATTTGTTTTGAGTTGGTGCATTCTGGTGGATCTTAACAATATACAATCGAGTCTAAAGACCTAGGGACTGGACAAGATACTTGCAATGCCTGCCTGGGAAGAAGCCACTACGGTACAGAAGGTATCGGCCAACACGTACTCATGCACTCTGCATGATGACTGGAGTATTGGCAGTGGTAGGTCTACCAAACCAGTGGACAATGCAAAGAACGTTCGGTGCTGACTAGACGCGCAGTACCAAACGGCGGCTATGTCACAGGTTGTGTGCTCGAGGTTGTCAAGACTCACTTCAGCACATCTCTGGCGAAGCAGAACCAGCCGCACACCATAGCATTGCACATCGAGTTCTTGCGACGGACTCAAGCTGGCCCGGCTCTCTTCAAAGTGGAAGATGTCAAGCTTGGCCGCCAAACTTCCATCGTCCATGTGACTATGGAGCAGGAGGGCCGCCAGGAGATTGTGGCCTATGTGACGAACTCCAACATCAACAACGAGGAAGGCTTCACATTCGACACCCAGCACGAACTCTTGCCACCACCACCCCCTGTCGACCTGACCAAGTTAGAGACTGACTCCGATCTGTTGTGGAGATGGTCGGAGGTTCCCTTTGCCAAGTTCCGCAAGGCGACTGCGCAAGTCAAGTTCTTCCTGCCCCGAGCTGGATCTGTGAAGCCAAACATTGTCGACGAGTGGATCTGCTGGTCGAATGGCCAGAACTTTACGCAGAGCTCCATCGGCTTTGTAGCCGACATGTTCCCTCAGATCGTCGAGAACTTCAAAGACACAAACAAAGCGTTCTGGTACCCTACGCTGTTACTGAACCTCGACATCAAGAAGTCCCTGCCGGCTGAGGGAGTGAAGTGGCTCAATGTGCGGGCAGAGCTGAAGCAGGTCAAGAACGGGAGGATGGATCTGGGTATCTGGGTGCGTGATGCGGCAGGCGAACTGGTTGCATTGAGCAACCATGTGGGATTTGTACTAGATGCCTCGCGAAACACTGCTGCGAGGAGGAAGCCAGACACGAAGATATAGAGCTACCGTTAGTGTTTCAATTATACTTCGACGCGGTCACACCAAGAGGATACAGTGAGGAAGGAGCCTCGGTGGATCTGCGGCCATTGCATCAGACACATGGCAGACATTGCAATTGTACTTATTATTGTAGACAAAGTGGTTGCAGGACACCAGCCCGTTCAACTGCAGCAACCAGGAGCAGGCTTTCTGAGTATATGCTACGATGCAAATCCCGTTCGATAGGTGTGCATAGACCCAAAGAACTCCTGCGTAGTCCTCCATGAGCGTGCAAGCCTGTTTGCGTAGTCGCGCATGCAGCTGCAGTTGCAGTGGCGCAATTATTGAATAGTTCTTATATTTGCGCGCTTATGTCTCAGTCCTACGCGCTCGTTATTACTGTTGGGGGAAATAATACAACGTTGATGTTCGAGGATCACGTGCCAAGGCGCTTACAAATTTTGACGCTCCCACCTCGCTTAGCATTTTTGGCCAACCCATACACGAGACCTCACCCCGACACTGCTCTCCAACTAACCCCATCGACAACAGCCAACATGCCGAAGGACGTCAAGCAGAAGTCTGGCATCATTGCCGGCATCAACGCTGGCCACAGTACGTTTTTATCCAGACCGCCGCGCGCCCGCCACACACCGACTCGACACCGCGGATTTTGTTTTGGGAGGAGAGTGAAAAATAGAGGCTAACGGTCCACGCAGAGGTCACCCCCAGGACTCCTGCCGCCAGGATCTCCAGGAGGAAGGGCTTCCTGTCCAAGCGCACTGCTTTCGTCAGGGAGATCACCCGTGAGGTCGCTGGGTACGTTTGAACCGCAGGCTGGCAATTGGAGGCGAACGATGGTGGGAGTGCGCACGCACTTGCAGAGCCTGCCACCACCGTTCTCTTTTCACACTGCCGGCCGAGAACTCCAACGCAAGGCCTGCGCTAACGATTGCACAGTCTCGCTCCCTACGAGAAGCGCGTCATCGAACTCCTCCGCAACTCCAAGGACAAGCGTGCCCGCCGTCTTGCGAAGAAGAGGGTACGTTCCCAGCACCCACATGTCCCGCACCACGCACCGTAGCCCCGCGACCGCCATCTACACACCGCACCCCATCCCCTCTCCTCCGCTACCTACCTACCGTACACACTACTAACATCTCCCACAGCTCGGTACCTTCGGCCGCGCCAAGAGAAAGGTTGACGAGATGACCAAGGTCATCGCCGAGTCGAGGCGCGCGGGTCACTAAACGGGACGGTCAGCGTCTTGTCTAGTCTGAAGAATTAGGGAAAGGTCGGCACAGGCACACAAAGTCACATAACAATGGGCACCCTTTTTTTTCTCTTGTTCCCCGGTTCTCGGCTTCTGGGTGTTAGGTCTTTGTCTTTTCCAATTCCGCGCCAATCCATCGAGATTCTCCCCACGAAAAACAACCACGACTTAGAGCTACGAATTGGGTCAATGTCACAACATACCAAAACCACGCACGCACGAAAAAAACAGATGACACCTGACGAGGAAGTATGGCGGAGCACAAACTCGGCCGCGGCTGCTGCGACTGCACACAGCCGTGGATGGTGCATGTAACGTAACCTAGCAGGGTCACGAAGATCATGAGAGAAATGTGACGACGGGTTTCTTCACGCCAGTCTTGAGTCGTCCGTTTGTCCGTTCACCACACAAAGTGAAGTCTCCCGTACCCTTTCTACTAACTCGCAGTTCCCGCACTACAACACCCAAGTTGGACAGAGCAGTTTACCCCATTTCCCCCTCCCTCTTCCTTCCTATGAACTTCGTGACCACCACCACCACCACCACCACTAGCATGGATGTCAAATTCCAACTCACGCCTCTCTTCAATGGCTGCAGTCTGGGCCGAGAAATGCTTACAACAAACGCGCCTTGCCTATAGTTGTCCATCATAGCATGCAATTGGGGCTGCTTCCGGCCTTTACCCTGGTTTCTTTCCTGTGGGTAGCGGCTGGGAGTGGAGGCGCCTACATATCTTCTCCTTCTTTTTCTTTTTTCATTTAATGACGCTTTTGCTTGCGCTCTGCATTTTGCTTGCGCTTTGTTGTGATGTGATGTGTATGTCTGTGTGTTATAGGGATTAGGTAGATGAATTCTATACTTGATGATCCACCTTTATTTATCACACGGTGCCCGCGTTCACTTGACGTGTGATCTCTTGCATGCTTATGGCGCTTTCACAGTCTGATGCATTGTTGTTCCAGTCAGTCAGTCAGTCGTGCAAGGGGTCTTTCTCTATGATGTATGATACTAGCTATGTATGCCTACACAGAACAATGTCGAACCAACAACCAACAATACCTCTAACTCCATCGCCATGCAACCGCTTACCCAGCTGACTTAGTCACTTGGTTATTTACTTCCTCTTAAAAAGCCCCTTGCCTAGGATACTCTTCAACTTGCTCTCTTTATCCTCACTGCTCATCGCCTTCCTCTTCCCCTCGGCGACCGCCGACAGCGGCTTCCCGTCAGTCTTACTGGGCCCCGCGGCGGCGCTGACAGGCTCCTCGACTTTGAGGGTCTGCGCCTTGGCCTGCCATTCCTGGGCGAGTGTTTTGCGCGAGGCTTTTGCTTCAGCGCTGGCGCCCTCGGCCCACTGGAAGGTGATGAGTTCGTTAGTGGAGAAGCGCAGGTCGGTGATGAGGCGCTTCTGGTCGCGCGCGATGAGAACGAGGCGGCCTGTTGGGCCGGTGTATTTGAGGTCGAAGGGCTCGGTTTTGCGCTCGAGGAAGGAGGTGACGAAGGTGTAGAGGGCGGTTGCTGTGTCTTCTTTGGTGAGGGTCATTTGCACAAGGGAGCCGTCCGGGAGGCGGATGCGCAGGACGTGGGGTTTGTTGGTGGCAGCGGAGAGTTTGGCTTGGCGTTCCTGCTCTTGCTCTTCGAGCTCCTTGTCTGAGAGGAGGCGCTGGTTGCGTGTGCGGTTGGAGAGCTGTGCTTGGTGGATCTTGGCGTGCTCGATTGTGGGCTGGTAGTCGCTCTCGTTGAATGCGTTGCGTGCTGCTTGCGGCGTGGAGGAAGATGAGGCAGAGAAGACCTGGACGTTGCGAGGTTGGGTCGAGGGTGAGGCTGGCGACGCTGCTTGTTGAGGTGGTTCAGATGATGTGCTTGATGTGGCTGCTGCTAATGCGGCTGCCGGAGAGGTATTGATGGCGTCTGCAGATGCATTGTTCTGCTCTGATACAGGTGGCTCTGCAGGTGGTTGTGTGGTTGGCTCCCCGGGTGATGGTATCGCTAGCTGCGCCGCTGGCTGAGTATCTACCTCCATGGGCTCTGCATCTGGTTCGTCACTCCTGATCGTCTCTCCAGCCACGGTTGTCGCGGCCTCTGGGGCGGCAGCATCTACATCAGGGACCGATTTGGACTGGGCAGGATCAGCAGCATGTGTGCCTGGCGCAGTGCTCGAAGCTGGCTCGTCAACTTTGAAGTACTGGGATATCTGCGTCATAGCCTCCTCCAACGGTGTGCCCGTGCTCTTGAACGACAGCTTCAGGAGTGCTGACCCACTGTCGAACCCAAGCTGACCCAGCGTCTGCTGCAACTCCACAAAGGACGACTGTTCCTTGTGACCCGGCATGACAGCGATGACGGGCATCTCGTAGCAAAGCCTCCCTGAGCCTGAAGCGCCATTCATCTCGGGCACGGCTCGCTGCGTGAAGTTGTAGTTTGCCCCATCACCGCTCTCGAAGTACCGAAGAATCTCCCATAACGATGTATTGTTTGCGAACTTCTGTGTGAGGCGAGACTTGGGCAGCTGCAGGGCGACAGATACTACGGTAGGCGATCGTGAGGCCTGCACGAGCTCGAGGCGGGCGCCTTGTGGGAGGTTCGCAAGGCGTATCTGCTGAGACAGTGATATGGGCTTGTTGTTGTACCTTGAGCGGCGTCAGCCAGGGCGAACACGCTCGACAAAGCATCGGCCTACTTGAGTGTGTATTGGTCTTTGCTGACACCAAACTTCTGGCATGCTTCGTCTCGCACTTCGGTCAGGTACTTGGTGGGGGTTGTGGGGATCTTGAACGTCTTCGCCGCCGAGTTGGTGACGATAACGTGCGACATTATGCTGGGCGGAACAGTCTGAACAGGGCGTACGAGGCAATGATGCTAACAGGCAGGTTGGCGATCAGGGCAGCGCGCGCGTACCAGTTGTTCGGCCAGCTAAACGCCCTTCTGGTGGTGTCGCAGCGTTGGATGACGAGGAGCAGGTTCACGGCGTGTATGAGCTTGGCTTCGGCAAAGTTGAAGTAGATATTGCCAGGTCCTGCCATAGACGACACGAGTGCTACGCGTTTGCTAAGTCTGTCTGCGTTTGGCGTATGTAATGTAATGCTGGACGCTTCTCGAAGGAAGGCTCGCGTGCGGTTGCCTGCTCTGTTCTGCCTGCTGTGCCTGTGCCTCGTTGCATCACCGGAGCTAGCGTGGGGCTGCCCGCGGTCGGTCGATGTTTCCCCCCACCATAGACAGGCTGCGCTGCTTTGCTCTCCCGAACAACAAACAATAACACGTCCCAGCCATGTCCGGTAGCGTCGAGATATCTTCAGCGTCCGCGCTCAGCTCGCTGGTCTCTTCTACACGCATTGTAGTCCTCAACTGTACGTAGCAATACGCAGCAACGTGCTGACAATTCACGTCAAGCATGTCACTAACATCTGTTATGCAGTCTACAACGAAGAAAACCAGTCGAGCAAGGCAATCGCCCCCGTCTACGACCAGCTCGCACAGCAGCTCTCGAGACCCAGCAGAGTCGCCTTTGCCAAGGTCAGCGTGAAGCAGCAGACGCAGATCGCAGAGAGCTACAACATCACCAACACGCCCACCTTCGTCATCTTCAAGAGCGGCCAGCAAATACGCAAGTTCAGCGGCTCCAATCCCCAACACCTGTCCGATGCCATCAAGAGCTTAGCACAGGAGGCCGAGTCGGACGGCGGCTCGGGCGGATTTGGAGAGGCAGGCTCCAGTGGCGGTGGCGCGTGGAGGGGTGCAGGACTTCCTCGAGGATACACAGACGTCACCGACCAGGTCGATGTGCGAGGCCTCGACCTGCTGAATGCCGACAGTGACTTTGGCGGCGTTCGCACACTCTTCGAGACATCGAAGCCGACTTCCTTGAGCAAGGGCAAGAGCAGCACCGACACCAAGGATTGGATCGAGAGCGACGTCGACAACCAGCTCATGCTCTACGTGCCCTTCACCGCGACGCTGAAGCTCCACACCATTCAGATCACCTCCAACCCCCCAGTCGACGAAGACGACGACGAGGTCCCGGTGCGACCAAAGACCATCTCCGTCTGGACCAACCGCCAGCACAACCTGGGCTTCGAGGAGGCAGAAGACATCCCAAGCACGCAAACCATCGAGCTGAAAGACTCAGATTGGGACAAGGAAACAGGCACAGCCAAGCTGGAGCTGCGGTTTGTCAAGTTCCAGAACGTCTACAGCATTGTCATGTTCGTGCAGGACGGTGACGGCGACAGCGAGAAGACACGCATAGACAGAATCCGCTTCATTGGCGAAAGCGGTGAGAAGCGCGATCCAGGCAAGCTCGAGAAGATCGACCACGACTCTTGAAGCAGCCATAGACAGACACGAGTGCTCGCTGAGAACGCGTCCTTGCAAACGTAGTAGAACTTAATGAGACCAACGATCCGAGCGAATGCTCATCCGAGATCATCGTGTCCAACACGCAAGTGACTTCCACCAAGCATTTCATGACGAGGCTTTGCGCGCTGCTTAGGAGCGATGCAGACACCCATCACGAACCCAGCAAACATCACATGCCGTTCTCAACCAACAGCAATCCAAACTCCAGCAAAACTGCAGAAAAAAAGGGTAAGAGATGTTCGAAGCCTTTTCCAGCGAAACCGCCACTGTGTGTCATCCGACTCAGACGGGCCCGCAAAGTGTATACGATCGATTGTGCAATATGTTCTCTCTTGGAGGTCATTGACGCTGTGTGAGCACCATAGCCAGGCGCCCGAGCAAGAGGGGAAACTCTGTAATATGACCTCCGCCGCAAAGAAAAGAAGTCTGTTCCCAAGCAACGTGAAGTTTTTGTAGGGCACACGTCGGACGCAGGGTTTCGCCGCGGCGCCGACGCGCTAGTAGCGTGGATGCGTGGGCTTGAAAAATTGCGATCGCGGTTGCACATGTTTTTTCTTATGGCCGGAGATGATTTTCACATATACATGATAGGAAGAGAGTGATATCGCTTTGCGGTAACTGATCTCACCATATTTACAATCTGAGGCCTGTTTTTGTGTCCTGGGAGATGGGGTGGAGGGATGTGCGGTCCCAGCGAAGAGCGCATGGCAGGGCCGGCGAGAGCGAGGCTGTGTCTGCAGCTGTTTCTACTGCATCTACACCAGTACGGACACGCCGCGACACGAGGGTACGGCATCGCCGGCTTGCTGTGGCCATGTTTGCTGATCGCGCAGCACTTGTTGGCGATGAGCAGGGTGTTGAGTGGTTTGCCTGCAACGGTCATTGCTCGGTCACTACACGCACGCAGTGAAGTACTCTGACTACACGCCGCACCTCATCACGGTCACAAATCGTTATGTGGAAGTAGTAGGGTCCTCGACGCGACCACTGCTATGCCAGACGGAAGGCGAGGCGTCATCCGCGGCTGTCATATATCTGCGATATTTGCGACATCTGCGAAGGACCACAGCCGCCGTTAAGGTGATACACCAGCATCTCGATACGGGTACTCCCACGATCGCAACGGCTATACATGGTGCATGGCATCATCGGTCCCAGACGTCTCAAGGCCGCGGACCTCTGACGTTGCTCGCGGCCGTTTCAGCTTCATGTCAGATAATTTGCTGCGTCGGCGACAGGCTTGTTTTCGTCCTGACAGTTCATGCGATGGAGACTTGTCACCCACGCGACAGAACATGGATCATGGAGGATGAGGCTGAGGCTGAGACACCTGCAGCTTGGTCGACAAGCTGGTCGACAGGCTGTTCACACGTGTGTGAGATTCCGTACGCGTGTGGCTTCAGCATGTCTCGTGTCTTTCTTCGCGCCGTCTGTGTTTGCTGTAGTCAATGGGCTTGCTTTGCAGCCAAGAACCAATCTGCTTGGGCTGGACACGAGTTCAATCACGACTTACGAGCAATGTGTGTGTGGCGTCTCGAAGGCGGCCTTACGGTCTGGACATGTCGAAACAAGCGCTCTGCGGTGTCGTACAGCAGGTGGCAGCGAGAAGGTAGGGACCAGTATCGCGGCTGAGACTGCATGGCATCCGCGGCGCACGCTCTGCGGGCTCGTCCAGTCTTCCTTGCTTGACATCACTTTGGGACCAGGCAACCTTGACTTGTTGTCGCCACTCAGGCCTTGATTGTTGCGGCCTCAACAAGCACGTGTTGGACACGAGCGTCACTGTAATTGCGATCCTCAATTCTACCACCCAGCTGCCAGCCCAAGATCTACCGGATCGGCATCTCAGCTCTCGAGTGACATCCTGATTCAAGACATGCAAGACGGCCCTCTCCCGGTACCGCGGACCCTGAGGGTCTTCTGTATAGGGCATTCTTGACACGCGTGCCGCGCTATATCGCCGATTGCGGTGAGTCGTGAACATGAATCGAGCGCTGCAGGGCCAACAGCAACTGCAGGAAGTCTTCCGGCCAGAGCTAAGTCCCAGAAGGACCGAGGCCATGATTCGCTGTAGTCGCGAGGCCTCAAGAGTTATTCGAACAACATCCACTTTGCGGTGATGTCCATCGCTCTGGGACTGCACGGCTAATTTCTCCGTAGTGTTTCACGGTGTGCTTGTCTTTCTACAATTTGTGAAGGCCCACTGCAGGTCTGCCAATCATTTCCAACATGTCGCTCAACCTCATGTGGCGGTGCGTGTGCAAAGGCCTCTCCGACCACGTCAACGAACCAACAGATTTGTAAGTTCGCCATTACGGCTCCAGGGCGGCCCTTCCGTTCCCACTTCCCGTCTCAGATTAGACGAAGCACGTATCTCGGCGTTTGCTCGACCAGCAGACTGACCACAAGAGCATCTGAGCTGGTCATTTCAAAAGGGTTTCCCTTGTCATTAATAACGCCGCGTGAAAACCTGAACAGTACGTGCGCTCTTGACCCTCGCATCACTGTGGAGAAAGCTTCGAGAAGGTCGACGCCAGGGACCAGTCGTGCGGGTGCGTTGCGGCTGGTTAGACGAGCAAGCGCCACGTTACCCTGCTCGAGCATAAAATTCGAATCTCGTTTGGATGGCCCTGCTCAGCACGGTGTTGGACCCCAGCTGCCGTTCCAGACTCCCCGGTGCGCGACGTCTTGCCACAGACTGCCAGCTGCCTCTTCCGGACGAGCCACCGTTGAGGGTGCCTTTGCGGCAGTTGTGAACAGCTTGTCATGGTTTCAGGTTCTCGATCGACTGTGCTGCATGGCCGTGTCATGGGGAATCGGGAGGACTCAGGCACACCTGCCGGTTATGAAGAACTGTCGGTATCGTGCATCAGGTTGTGAGCGGATTTCACTTATGATTGACTGGCGATCGAGGACCCTCTGAAATCAGCTCATCGTACGTGATCCCCACACACAACTGTCACGCTGCAGGTACCAACACCAGACACACGGCCAAACCCTTCTTTCCTACTGCTAACGCGGTAAGTAGGGTCCTCGGACGATGCGGAAGCGATTCCTTCCCACTACTGACACATGTTGGCCACTCTGCGCAATGTGAGGCGGCTCGCATAGCTCGTCAAAGAGGCTTTCCGCCAGATAGTCCATCCGGCTGGGAAACCTTCTAGGAAGATTAGAAGGAGATCAGGGTGCTCCGCGGAATCTTGACAAATGATAGAGGGCGATCTGGTGGAGCTTGCTCGTGGGCTAAGGAAGCCATCGACAGTTCCCCGGCGCCCGACCTGGTGGTGAAGCCACACCGCGCGACCGTACACGGAAGCCTACCTGCACAGGGCACGGCGGAGCTGCTTCCTGAGTCGTGCCGTCTGCCCACAGACCCTGTTGAATCGTAAGAGAGCCCCGCTATGATGGACGTTCCAGAAATCGAAATCCTACGTTATCACATGAAGAGGTAGGTGCGGCACGTCACCGTGCGAAGTTCAGTGGGAGCACTCCCCGCGAGGGTCCAGCTGGATAAAATCAGGGTCGTGACGATGAGGCCGTTGTGGTCGAAGGTTGCCGTACGCTGTGTTCCTGCAGCGTACCTGCATAGGCGGCGGCCTTCTCCATTCGATCAGCATGGGCAGCTGCCGTCACTGTGGGGAGGCATCGGGTTCATCAAAGCCCATTGGCTCATCCCGAGTCAGAACACGCCTCTGTCACGCGCAGGCAAAGGTCACTGGACGATGTGACACCACTGACATGGCCGCCGTAAAGCGGCGACTAGGCTAGGCCTTGCTGGGACAGACCAGCGGAGCTTATGCGCGAGTGGGAGATGTGCAAGCTGCATTAAATTCGCGCTACGTCTCAAAATAGCAGACGGACGAGGAAGGTGACGATGTGCTGGAGCATAACATTTATCGAAAGCTGACACTTATACGACCATCCGACTGCACAAATCGCGCGCAACGGAGCATGGTGTTCCAAAGCCGAGGCCGCTATCGCGGTGATGTTATCGCTATCGATATCGGTTCGCGGACGGCAGAGGCGTCGTAATGAGATGAGCACTGCGTAGAGAATGCAATAATACAAACTTGAAGACACGTCTAAACAGTGTGAAGCTGAGAGGGCTGAGCGTTTAGCTTGATGACATCCAGGGTCTCAACAGTTTGGGGACATGCTAACGACATCGAACGAAAAAGCAGCTTGCAGGTCGTACTGCAGCCGATACTTCTGCTGGTCTGCAGTTTTGAGTTATCGCTTTGGGGCAGGCATCCAACAGGCATTCAGACTTCGGGACGCTACAAGACTTCCCCGCCAGCAGCAGCCTCGTATGTGTGCATCCGCAAGCTGCGACGAGTCTGCAGCTCCACACGCACTGGATCCCTAGCGAGAGTTTTGAAACACACGACTCTTTGGTAGATGGCAAACGCAGTGTGAACAGCTAGCGACTCAGCAACTTTGGGGATTGCATCCACCAACCATAGAATCTTGGTTCTTTGCCGTTCCCAAACCAAGAAAACTGCGCGGTGGCGAAATGCAGCTCGCGAGCCTCGCGTTCTGCTATGTCGCACCATCGCTCCGTAGCCGTCCGTAGACCTACCGGACCCAGCAATAGCATGCCGTCGAGCAAATCAGCTGCAACGGCCGTGTCCAACTTGCATGCAGCACCATGGTGTTCCTGCATCTTCGAGTCGTTTGTCCAGCGCTACACTACCGCACGCCTTCTCTTTTAGGACTGTAAACAACGCGCACCGCGAGTCTTAATCACTTATCGTGTGGAGTGATGCAGTAGGCCATGTAGTCATCTCGCATTCGTGCGAGCAGCCAGTGCCAGACCTCAGCGGCGGCTGCAGATGCTGTCAGACTCAGCCTCTGGTGATAGTCGATGGTGGCACCGCGGCGACAGCGTGCGATTCGGTGTGGAAACGCTGCGCTCTCGTGTAACAGGGCCGCCGCGTCGTCATTTTCACGCCCGGCTGGAGGGATGCACGCTGTGTGGTGATCTGAGATGTTTCGAAACAACCATCCAGAGGCAAGACGTCAGCAGCAGCCCGTCACTCTCCACCCTGCCGGTGGCCAAGTCCAGGGTCGTCCCCAACGGCGAGTTATCGCTATCGATTGGGCGGGTGAGCTGATCCATCTCCGGCGGGATGCACGGCTGAATACCTTTTCAGTAGGAGGATTGGAAGGCAGCCGTCGGCGGTCAACAGGTTGCTGTTGTCGAACGGGACACGAGAGCTGCTTTGCACCACCAAGGTGCTCTTCACCACCACTCAAGGCCTCGCCTCCACGGCGGCCCTTCTGACAGCGGGCCTCAAGACTCAGCTTTGCGGTTGTTGCAACCATTCGGCGTGTGCGGCGGGCAGCACCGCAGCAGCACGTCGATACGCAGACAGCCAACCGCTCTGGGCAAGCAGGCCAATGGCTGCACAACTTGTGCCGGCGCTGTGCGCGTCTTCATTTCGCCTGTGCAGCTCATGCAGCCACACCAGGCCTTGCATTTGGCGACCAATTTTAGTGCATGAGTTATGCCATGCCGCTGCCCTAAGACACTTCCACGAGTCGACAACCCTGCACTTAAACGCATGAGTCCGACAGGGGTCGGTTCTGCATGGAGACCACCGCTATGGTTGGGCTTGTGGGGACGCTTGCGCTGCGCCCCGACTCCCTCCCACACCTGTAGTCAACCAATTCCGAGCGTCCGTCGGTCATCTTTTACTTTTTCAGTCCTGGTCGTTGTCTCGTCGCTTGCTGATCTAGGCTACTTATCCAGGCCTTCCCTTCCGCTCGTTGCGCTTTCCTTGTCCAAAGGTTTATCAACCTCATCGCTTGTCTGTTTCTTTCCCCAGTACACTTCCTGGTCTTCCCTTTTTGGTCTACATTTGTACAGTCCTCCCATCGATTGTGCATTGTAACCGTTCCTTCCTTTTGGATTATCCCAATCTTCGTCAACGCACGACCCCATGACATACTCGTCCCAGTAGATCCACATATTAGTAGACAGCTTCATTATCTTGAAGTAGTCGTCCAGTCACTCCCTCGAACAACCATCATCGCTGCATAGCACCAACCCATACACACTCCGCCTAATATAACACCACTCCACCCCAGTACCTAAGAATCATCCAACAAACCATCCTACCCTTGACCCACTAGCACACAGTAAGTGGAGGACCCTTCCATGGACAAGGTCCTTGCTAACGGGAAGGCTAGACACCACAGTAATCGCAATGGAAGGCTCGTATCACATGCACCCAATGCAGGCCACATCAGCACCATTCTTCTACTACAACCCCGAACCCCAGGGCGAGAGGACGAACCAGCACGGTCACTTCACACCTCAGCCAGCCAGCCAACAGACACTCCAGCCCCAGATGTACTACCAGAGGCCGTCGTCCGCACAGTCGATGTCTTACCCCCAGACAGCGTACGCCAACCAGATGATGACACCCGTGGCATCGCCGCAGCCCATGTACCAGAAGCCAGCTATCTTCGTCCAGCCTCTGGAATCCCCATTCCTCCAGACTCTCGAGACTGACTTCTACGCACCTGCGACGCCTCCTCTGTCGTCATGCGGTAGCAACATCAGCAGCCCACCTTCCACATACGACCTCTTGCCCACACCTGTGAACGCTTTCTTCCCTGGTGAGGGCATTGAGGGCGTCAAGCAGGGTTGCGAAGGAGAGGTGTTTGCTGAGTTGTTGACTACCGGTATTGAGTGGAGGTCGACCACCCCACCCATGACCCCAGGTAAGTTTGACAAACAAATCCGGTCGCAAGCGCACAAACTTGCGTGACCATCAACACGATTGTGGAAGGGATAACTAACTGGGATTAGTCTACATTCAGCCGAGCCAGGGGTCTTACCTTCTGTCTGCTACTTCTTGCCCTTCGCTGTCACCTTCACCTTCGCCGCTGCCCCGCTCCTTCTCCGTCGAGGCTGAGAACAACTTCTGCAACCCCAGGGATCTCACTGTTTCCGCTTCCGAGCAGCTGACTTTGTGCCCGGTCGACGAGGAGCACAAGCTTGTGTTCAAGGGTGAGGTTGCCAAGGTCGACGAGGCGGAGTCTACTTTCACTTTCACTGGTCTGCCAACCTTCGAGCCCCTGTTCGAACTTGACTGCGAGGACGACTTCGGTGGCCTTGTCGCTTTCCCCACCTCTGAGCTTCAGCTTCCTGCCGGCAAGCGCCAGCGCACCAACTCTGAGGCAGACTTCGTTAGCGAGGCGAGCTTCACTGACTTCGAGGAGGATCTTAGCTTGCCCCTCAGCCCCGCCGAGACCGAAGACGAGAACATGACGGTTGCACCCAAGAAGCGATCCATGAAGCGAGCGCGCTCTGAGCAGAGCGAGGCTGAGTCGGACTACCAAAGTAAGCCTCAGACGTCTGGTGATGTTAACGCCTCGTCGGGAGCATCAAGCCAACAAACTTCAGGTCAAGCCACCAACGAGAACGCCGCTGCGTCCAGCTCCGACGAGTCTGCCTCCGCACCTGTCGCTCCTTCCAGCCGCCGCGGCCGCAAGCAGTCGCTGACTGAGGACCCCTCCAAGACCTTCGTCTGCACCCTCTGCTCGCGTCGCTTCCGTCGCCAGGAACACCTCAAGCGCCACTACCGCTCTCTCCACACTCACGACAAGCCTTTCGAGTGCACTGACTGCGGTAAGAAGTTCTCTCGCAGCGACAACTTGTCCCAGCACCAGCGCACTCACGGCACTGGCGCCATGGTCATGGGCGTCCTCGACAGCTCTGAGCTTCACCACGAGATGCCCCAACAGCATGCTGGGTCGTTCGACAACCAGGATCCTGCCATGATGGGTCGCATTCTCTACGACGCTGCCGCTACCATCTCCAGCTCGGGCTCCGACTCCTACTCGGAGATGGAGACTTCGCCGTTGAAGATGCGCAGCAAGAGGAAGCGTGACGAGTAGACTTCTTCTCGACGTCTTCTCTTTCACTTCTTCTAACGAACCTTCATGACCCAGGATCGATAGAAGGACTTCATCATGCCCAAGCGACTGCTTTTTTGGCATGTCCTCACGCTGGGCGGCACGGCCAGACAGGCGGCAGCAGTCTCATTGGCAACGCGGGTGCCTTAGCTCGTCGTTGCGGAAAAGTTCGATTTCCCTTCTCACCTGTATTCTTTCATCACACTTGGGCACACACTCACCTTGAGTTCGGCGCCCGTCGGGTTTCACATTTAGCATTGCACATCAAGGGTCTTCGTCATCGGATATTTGGGGGATTCTTACACGGTTAGATCTGGTTGGTGTTCACATTCTGCGGTTTTACACATCTTACGACGACATGACCCATTCTTACCGGGCATCGTCGCCGCGCTCTTTCACATCACCCCCCGAACCCCTGTCTTCAGCGTTCCTACTCTCGTTTTAATCGGCTGCCGCTCTGCGCAGGCCAACCATTCTGAGAATCTTCGCTTCTTTCAGACATCCTGTAATAGCTTGGTCCTTCCCTACATAGCTCTGCATTGCTCTCTTTGCGCGGTTCGTAGGGTCGTGCTGGTCACGTCCGACTTTTACAATTGTTCAAAACACACACAAGCTTCAGCTCTACTTTACACTTGCCCATACTGCATCGTGACACGCGAGGCCGCATCTTGAGACTCCAGTGAGGTTGATTTTCAATGTCTGGTTGAACTACACTAGCGTGCGCTCGCTTGAGCTAAACGCTACGAACCAGACGCCGAACCATACAATGGTATCCCCAACAGTCGGTATCGACCGGGCGGCGCTCAACCTCGACTCCCCAGATCCGGACCGCTGGCCATCCCGCATGCCGTAAACAATGGCATTGAACGTCATCGCACTGATCTCAGGCGGCAAGGACTCGTTTTTCTCCATCCTGCACTGCATAGCAAACGGTCACAACATCGTCGCGCTCGCTAACTTGCACCCCTCCCCTTCCGCCGGAGACAATGAAGACCTCAACAGCTACATGTACCAGACGGTGGGCCACTCCGTGATCCCGCTGTACGAGCAGGCGCTGGGGATTCCGCTGTACCGCCAGGAAATCACGGGTACAGCGGTGAATGCGGAGCGCGACTATTCGGCTCCGCGGGCAGAGCAAGAGCAGGATGAGACCGAGGATCTGGTCCCGTTGCTGAGGAAGGCGATGCTCGCACACCCGCAGGCTAATGCTGTGTGCTCCGGTGCCATCCTCAGTACGTACCAGCGCACGAGGGTGGAGTCTGTGGCCCTCAGGCTGGGCCTCACCCCGCTCAGCTTCCTTTGGCAGTACCCGCTGTTGCCGCCGTATTCGCAGTCGCAGCTGCTGTTTGATATGGCGGCTGTGGGGCTGGAGGCGATTATCATCAAGACCGCGTCGGGCGGCCTGGATGAGCGGATTCTAGGCTGGAATGTCGCGGCGCAGAGCACGATTACGAGGTTGCAGAAGGCGATGGCGAAGTTTGGAGAGGAGAGTAATGGGGCCGTCGTGGGTGAGGGGGGTGAGTTCGAGACGCTGGCACTGGACGGGCCCAGGCCGGTGTGGAAGAAGAGGATCAGGATCGAGCCTGGAGCGGCGGGCGAGAGTGAGGGCGGGCAATCGGTGTTGAGGATGCGGGCGAGCGAGCTGGAGGAGAAGAGTGAAGGGGGTGGTAATGATGATGAAGATTGGAAAGCAGCGTTGAGGATTCCGGAGTTGTTCGACGATGAGTTTAAGAGAGTCCTGGAGGCAGAGCAGGAAGCCAGCCACGACGCGCGCTCGTTCGTCTCAGACGACGCAACGCTCCTGAACGAACCTGCTCCTCCAACGCCATCGTCCTTCGATGACCTCCCGCGCAACGCCTCCGTGGACTCTCCCACCGTCTTCACCTACTCCAACCTCTCCGACACCTCGCGCTCCTCGATCCCCAGCACACCCTCCCCTTCCCGCCAACTCACCAAAGTCCTCCTCCGCCTCGACCACGTTCTCAAGCAATGGAACCTCTCCCGTACAGCCATCAACCACTGCACGCTCCTCCTCCGCTCCATGGCCGACTTCACCGTCCTCAACCCCATCTACGCGCAGTACTTCTCCAACACCAACCCGCCCGCGCGCGTCACCGTCGCAGTCGGCGACTGCATGCCGTCCGGCATCGACGTCATGTTGAGCATCACCATCGACAAAGCCGCTACCGACCGCAAAGGCAAGCTCATCCGCCCCGTCGCCCGCCAGGGCCTCCACGTCCAGGGCCGCAGCTACTGGGCGCCCGCCAACATCGGGCCCTACAGCCAGGCCATCTCCGCGCGCCTGCCGCTCCACCCCAACCACCTCGAAGCCTCCGCCGGCGATCTCGTCTACGTCGCAGGCCAGATCCCGCTCGTCCCCGCGTCCATGGCCCTGTACGCCCCGCACGACTTCAAAGCCCAGGCGACCCTCTCGCTGCAGCATCTCTGGCGCATCGGCCGCGCAAAGAGCGTCCGCTGGTGGACCGCCGCCGTGGCCTTCATCCCCGCGGGCACGCATCCCGAGGACAAAGTCCGCGTCGCGCAGGCAGCGTGGCGCGCGATCCACTCCCCAGCATCGACCGCACCCTCGTCCTCGTCCCACACCAACCCCTCCTCAGACTCCGAAGAAGAAGAAGACGACGACGACGACCCCGTCATCGACCCCTGGGACGCCCGCAACACCCACGTCCCCTCCTTCACCGACACCACCTCCCGCCCGCCTCTCCCCGACCCCGCAGCCCTCACCTTCACCACACCCCACCCGATCCCCCCGCCCTGCTTCATCGCCCAAGTCGCCGCTCTCCCCCGCGACGCCGCCATCGAGTGGAGCGCCACGGGCCTCACCTCGCGCGCAATATACCACTCCGTGTCCCCGCTTGCGCCGTCGCTCACGCTCACCGCCCCCGCGCACGCCGCGAGCCGGTTCTACTCGCTTGCGATCCGCGGGCGGGACGACACGGATGCGTTGAGGAGGTTGGGCGAGGACAGTGTGAAGGGCGCGTGGGAGGCGGCGACGTTGTACGTCACGCCGCAGTTTGGGGATGGTGCGGATGGACCCGGGCTAGGGAGGAAGTGGAGTTGGAGAGGCGTGCAGTGGGTTCCGTGCCAGCGGGTTTGGGACGCCGAGGGGAGGGAGTGTGCCGCGGTGTTGGTGGGGAGGGTGGATGGGGCGGGGGCGGATGGAGAGGGGACAGGGACGGGAGTGGGGAGTGCGGGTGGAAGGGACAAGGGGGAGAAGGGGGGTGTGGGCGGGTTTGTGAAGGGGTTGAGGTTTGCGGGGAAAGAGGTTCGGGAGGCGTTGGAGATGTAGGGGGTTCTTAAAATTGTTGAAAGGTCTGGGCTGGATTGTGGTGAGGCGTGAGTGAGGTGGGTGAGGTGGGTGACGGGGTGGAGGGCAGTCGTTAGAGATTCGCGAGGAAGAGGTGGTGAGGTGTGCGGCGAGTGAAACTGGTGTAATCACTGAGTGAGACAAAGTGGAAGAACTTGGACTGCACATGTTTTGTGGTTTGTGTAATAGTTTGGTGTCTACTTTCACCCCTCGCCGCCTGCTACTGCTACTGCTACTTTACTGTTGCTGGTCAAATGGTGGGAGTGAGAAAATGTCAGTAGATTGTATACGTGTGCGTGTAAAGCAGTAGCGAGAGCAAAACATGATGAACTGCATATCTTCGTTGATCGTCTAAACTTTTCATGTCTGCTGTTCCTGTTTAAACGGCTGCAAAACACATACATGCTGGATATCCCACGTTACCCTGATTCCCGTCCCCCAAAACGCCTGAAAATGCACTCACTCTCCATACGCACTCACTCACACACCAAAACCTCCCAACCTCGCAACTGTCGTGTCTGGTCTGGTCTGGTCTGGTCTGGTCTGATCTGATCTAAAACCTCTCCTTCATCCTCCCCGCGACCGTCCTCAGATTCCCATACACCTTGGACGGATTCTGGCCCAGAATCAAACTGACGATGCTCTCGCGCGCTATGTGGATGTTCTTGAAGCCGCCCAGGATGTGGATCTTCTGGTCGGCCAGGACGACGCGAGTGCGGCTCGCGTTCTCGATGGCGAACTTGGTCTTGCCGTCTTTGCCGGCGATGCGGCCGATGGCGCGGCCCATGTGCTCGCCCTGCAGGGTTTTGACGTCTTTGATCTCGAACGTCTCGATGTACAGGTCGTCGAGGCGCAGCAGGGCGATGGCGTCGTCGACGTCGAAGCCGAGGGTGAAGGCTTTGACGAAGTCTTCGCCTTTTTGCAGGGCGTCGGTGGTGGTGGTCTGAGACGAGGTGCGCAGTTCGACGCTGCGCGTTTTGATGTTCATGCGGACTTGGAGGTGGAGGTGCTCGACGAGGGGGGGCTGGAAGGGAGAGGGTTAGTCTGGGCTTTGCTGTATGTGTGGGGGAGAGGGAGTGTGTGTGGATTGGCGTACATAGATCTTGGGCCATGCGCTCTTCAGCGGCGTCATGCGGTGCGGTGGGATGGGCACCTTGCGGGTCTCGCGGCGGAAGGCGAGCGGGATGCTGGCGCTGGGAGCAAACTGTGGGCGCCCGCTCTCGTCGACCATGGCTGTGTCTTCGGCGGCGGCGCTGTGGTTGGTGTCCGGCAGCACCTCGTCGGCCACGGCGTTCATGTCGATCAGGTCTGCGCTGGCCGTGGGCTCGTCGCCGGGCAGAGTGTGCATGGCGACGTCGTCGGCGAGCTCCTCGGGGCGGCGCTGGAGGGCGGTCGGGGCAGGCATGCTGGGCAGCGGGTGTGGGCGTAGGTGTGGGTGTGAGTATGGAGGTGTGGGCGGGTGGGCGCTGTTCTGCCTCTGAGGGTCGACGGGACTATCGACTACAAAAAGTTCGAGGGTCGTGGACGGGCGGGGCTATCGATAAGCTTTTGCTTCGCTGCGCTGACTTTTGGCGCTGAAATTTGGTGAGGCGAGGCCGTGGCTGGGCGCTGCTTTGGGTTTAGCCCTGTCCGCGTCAAGATTCCTCTACGCCGAAGGCTGCTGCTGCTGCATGCATGACGTGAATTGAAGGCGAGCCAGCAGCGATCGTCCACAACGCAGCCCTGTTCTCTTGCGTCCCCTTCTTCAACAGAAGCAAGCCCTGTAATTCTCACCACCTGCATCTCGCGAGATGAGTGCGTAGTCATGTGGGCGCCAGAGCTACCATGAGTCGATATGCAGCACCCTCGGTCCTGCGGTGCGTCCTCGCTCGCCAGTCGCTGCACCAGAGCCCTCTGCGCATCCTCGTTCCACACCTCGATGCCCACAGCTGGTCCGCGCCATGCACAGGGCTACCACCGCAGACGCGCACCGTAGCATCGAGCGCGCACGCCGCGTCGCCATCCATCATCGCGTCACATGTCAAGACTTCACACAAGCACCTGCTGCAGGCTGTGTCGCCTCGACCGATACCCACCCACCCCACCAGCGTCACCGTCGCTGCTCTTGCGGCATGGAGCAGACACGCTTCTACTCGATCGTACCGGGCGCTGCGCAGGAGCAGAAATGGCGACCGCCGCAATAAGAGCTCAGTGACGGACGGGCCGCAGAAGAGTGCTGCAGCCGATGGTCTGAGGAAGACTGCCACAGCACGCGACCCGCCAAACACTGCCACGGCGAATGTCAATGGCAACAACAACGCTCCACCCGCAGACGGCAAGACCCAGCCCTCGACGCCCGTCCAGCCTCCCAAGCATGACGACCCGCACACCATCCTCGACCGCCTCCCCCACGTCCCGCACATCTACCGCCCTACCAAGGCCGAGCTGCTTGCTGCCGCCTCGGGCTTCTTCTCGCGCATGAAGGTCCGCTTCAAGTGGCTCACCATCCGCAGCAACCGCAAATTCAACGCCGATGAGCTGTACGCCCTGTTCTCCTGGATCTTGGCCGCCCACGTTGCATGGATCGTCCTGGGAACGACCACCTTCTTCATGCTCACCGTCTTCCTCATCAACACTGCCTTCTCCCAGGAGACCCTCGCCAAATGGATTGGAAACTACCTGACCAAATCGTCAGGCATCAAGGTTGTTTTCGAAACGGCTGTCGTTCCCAAGTGGAAGGACGGCGTCATCTCCTTCCGCAAGGTCTTCGTCTCGCGCCGTCCAGGCCAGGGCCGCGGCAAGGTTAGCAAGGGCTCGCAGACTTCGGCTGCTGCCGAGGCTGCCATTGCTCAAGCTGAGAAGGACGCTCCTGTTGAGGATGTCGTCGAGGAGGACACCAACTATACCCAGTTCGACGTCTCCATGGACACAGTCAACGTCACTCTGTCGTTTTCCAAGTGGTTCAATGGAAAGGGCCTGCTTAAGGATGTCGAGATCAAGGGCATTCGCGGTGTCATCGACCGCACTTCGGTACATACGGTCGAAGGCGTCGACCCACGGTCTTACAAGCACGAGCACAACCCCGGTGACTTTGAACTGGACTCCTTCAAGATGGAGGATCTGCTCGTCACCATCTACCAGCCAGACGGCTTCCGCCCGTTTCCCGTGAGCATGTACTCTTGCGAGCTGCCCCAGCTGCGCAAGCAGTGGCTGTTCTACGATTTCCTCTCTGCGAACATGATGTCTGGTTCCTTCGACGGCTCGCTCTTCACCGTTCATCCCCGCCAGACGCACAACTACACCGGCATGCAGCTCAGTAACGGCCGCGACACCGAAGACGGATCTACCTGGAAGAAGCACAGCCGGATCAGAATTGACGGGCTGAACATCGACCACCTCAACCGCGGCTACGACGGTCCCTTCTCCTGGATCCACGAAGGAAACGTCGACATTGTAGCAGATATTATGCTGCCTAACGAAGACGACGAGTCTCTCGCCAAAGTCATGAGCGACATGTACGATCGCGTCGAAGCCACTGTCAGCCAGAACGGGCGGGCTGTCAAGCACCACTTCTCCGACCACGCCGCGCACGGCTTCGACCATCATGATGATGATCACCACGAAGAAGAGCCGCAAGAGGAGGACAACCGCTTCATGATCATGGATCTGCGTGTCCACCTCAACGACGTCCGCGCCGCCGTCCCCATCTTCACCCGCGACATCTCGTACGTCAACAATGCGCTCGTGCGACCCATCGTCGCATACATCAACAGCAAACGCACCTTCATCCCTGTCAACTGCAGAGTTGTTAAGCAAGTCGGCGACTTTGACGGCAGCTGGACTCTGTACGATAGCGGCTTGATGGAGGAGGTCTCGCGCGAGGTAAGTCAGGTCTAACATTAACTCCCCGCCCCCCTTCCTCCTTCACATTTACTCGGCGAATCATGTCCAGCAAGCTAACACTTGACAGATGTATGATGCGTTCGCTCGCGACGTCCTCGACGACCGTACCGTGCGCAAGCGCCGCATCAAGAAGGTCGGCATCTGGACCCTGCAGCTCGCCGCCCAGGCACTTTTCCTGGGGCTTGCGGGGAACATGGCATGATGAGCCTGATTCCATCCAATACATCACGAAACGACGCCAGCCATCGATCTATGAATGGAAGCGGGACAGACCGCTTTTGAGATGGATGGCAGTGGGAAAGACGAAGACGAAGACGAAGGGAACGACGGAGTATATACCCGAGAAGAGGAATCTTTGTACGATAGACACATCACGCCACAGCACAGCACTGCACTGCACTGCACTGTACTGCACTGTACTGCACTGCACTGCACTGCATGATACGAGACGAGTCTAATGCATCTGGGGCTGCTTTCTGTTGTTTTTTTAACCGGCATGGCGCTTGGGCGTTTGAAGGATCAAATCAGGAATCATCACAACGGTGGGAGGGTGGATGGTTGAAAGCAAGGGAAGAATGTGTGCGGCCTTTTTTTTTTTTGATTACATGGCCCGCTATCCGCTGTGCAAAGCAAAGCAGAGCAGAGCAAAGCAATGTACAGTATTGTAGCGTCGTATCATCCATCTCACCTCATGAAGGAAGGAAAACGAGTGAGATGAGATGAGATGAGATTTACGGAACGAGAATGAACTGAACTGAACTGAACTGAACTGAACCCAGTTAAGATCACATACACCGGTTTTCTTCGTCCTCTAGACTCTGAACTGCAGAACCCCCTCCCCCCCAACACAGCACCTGAAAGGAAATCTCGAGCGGTAGTAGCTAGGTAGGTAGGTATGTAAACAGCGAGCAAGTCACTGCGGGACCAGTGAGTGAGTGAGTGAGTGAGTGAGTGAGTGAGTGAGTGAGTGAGTGAGTGAGGTCCTCTCCCCTCTCTCCTGTCTTCGGTCTTCGGTCTTCTGTCTTCTGGCTCTTTGCAGCTTGGGCAGTCGAGTCGAGCGGAGTATGCTGAGCTAGTCTAAGAGGCTGAGAGTCTAGGAGTCTAGGATTCTGCGTGGCGTGGCGTGGATGTGGTTGAGGTGCGGGTGCGGGTGCAGGTAAGTAGTAAGCAGCACAGTGATACGGTGCAGAGCAGCATTGTAGATCGCAATCGTACTTTTGTCTCCAGAGAATCGGTTACTATTATGATCAGAGCCGTATTGCTAAGAGTCAGAACTATAGCTACGGTATAGCATAGTACAGCAAGGTAACCTATAATAAAACACAGCAGTGCACAGCAGAAATAAAACACAAAAAGAAAACTCGCTTTCAACACCACGCACCATTACCTCCCTTAACCCCAACTCGAACCCCCATATCTGCACACATGCAGAGCAACACTGCACACTTTCCTTCCGCGCTATCTTACTTCGTTGCAGGCTTATGTTTTTTTTTCGCGAAACTACACCATACCCGCAATCCGCACTACTTCCTCACTTCTCAACCGCTCCCCAATCCGACTAACTTCCTTACCAGCAGTGACTGACCTGACCTGACACCACGGCCCTCGAGATGTTGAATGGAGACGCCACATCAACGCAAGGCGTCGCATGTTCGCCGTGATAGCACTTGCTCCGCACAGAAAAGTGCTGGTTGCGAATGCAGGGAGTATGTGCACGTTGGTTGGTTACTTACTTACTTACTTGCATACGAACCCCGTCGTGACAAACAGCTAGCTCGCACTTAGGGCCGGGAATTCGCTGTTCGCGCATGAGGGTTGGGGGGTTGATGTGTGCGTTGCGTTGCGTTGCGTTTGGCTGGCGGGTGTGGGTGTGGGTGCAATGGCTCGCCGTGTGCCTAGTAGATAGACAGGCAGATAGACAGCAGAGTACTGCAACCCCAGGACTGCGTGTGGAACCCCGTTTACTCGATATCTAATGCTGCTTTACGTCTACAGTCTACAACACGCAACATGCCCCCCACCCAAACACATTTCCACCCTCTGTATACCACACATCCCCCGCCGCCCGCTGCGTTCCCTCGTCTCGTCTCATCACAACGGAGGCGAACGCCACAATGTCCTTCTCGCCTACCAGCTATTCCAGCATCTCTCGATGCGGTTCTAGGAGGACTTCCTGAGTGATGACATGACCTCAAGGACTACAACGCCCCGTATTGGACAGAGAAGCAGAAAGCAGAAAGCCGGGGGTGGGTGGGTAAGGACAAGAACCAGCTTGTAGAGGGGAGGACATGCAGAAAGACGCGATGGAGCTGCTGGAGTGGGGAATAGCTGGGGGTATGGTGTGCACGCGTAGTGCTCTTGGGAGCGTAAGGAAGGTTGCGAGACAGCGTGCAGAGACCAGGGTAATTGATTCGAACTTTCTTCTTTCGGTTGCGGAATTCATTATATACTGTAGGTAGGTTTGCACATGGACTGCGTCTGGCTCGGTTGACTGATTGATTGGGGCCTACAAAACATGTCCTACCACGTGTGTATGTATGACCCCTCGAAACGCGTTTGGAACGGAGAGTAGTGTCCTAGACGTCTATAAGGGTCAATGGATCGTTCTGCCGCAAGTACAATGTCGCCGAGACATGGAGACGCGGTCTCGACGATATTTAGTTGCGGTAATGGAAAAAAAGAGTCGACTCCCAAGCACCCTGCTGCCATCTACGTCGAGCCACGTCGAGCCTCAAGACCGAAGAGGACGTTGACACCGTCGATAACAGACAGGGCTGGTGTGGAAAGGAAAAGATGTACGGTCGATCATTGCGCTCGCCTCCATGTGCTCGAAAGCGGAGGCAACCGCACCCAAGATCAGCCAGTTTCTGCTCTTCACTCTACAGACGGTTTTCGTGCTCATGGAAACCTCACACCATCCGTAGATGGCGGGTCTCTCCAAAGAAAATGCTTTAAAGTAGGTGTGTTGAATTTTGCGTTGTTCAATATGGAGATCAAAGGAGACGCGACGGCTGCGAAAGTTTTATTCAGGCCTCGGCGGCCGGCGAAACCTGTGGCGCCGGGCGAGCGAAGCGTGGACGCTGCTGGTACTGGGCGCTGGCGCTGGCCGCGGGGCAGGTGCTGAGTCAACGCTTCCATTTTCGCCTGTGCTGTGGGAAAACAGCATCACTGCCGCCGCACCGACAGCCACGCACGCAAACCGGACGCCCCATTCGCAGGACCACGTCGCCCCCCTCTCACCACCGACCGCATACGCATATTTACCTGCCCAGCATGGATTCCGAGTCGGAGCACGAGCACCGCGACGTCAACGACGTCGAGAGCGAGTCGGAGGAGGAAATCGAGGAGACAAAGCCCAAGTCGGCGCTGAAGAAGCCTAGAGAGGCACCGGTGCACGTGGAGCGCCCTGAGCTGCCGTAAGAGCACACACACACACCCTCTCACTCTAAGAGCAGAGTGGTGTGAGATACACAGGCGCAGGCTAACCTCCCCGCAGCGAGCAGCCCGACCCAAGCACAATCGACTTCTCGACATTGAGCCCGCTGTCGCCCGAGATCATCTCGCGCCAGGCCACCATCAACATCGGCACTATCGGCCACGTCGCCCACGGCAAGTCGACCGTCGTCAAGGCTATTTCAGGCGTGCAGACAGTCCGCTTCAAGAACGAGCTCGAGCGCAACATCACCATCAAGCTGGGTTACGCCAACGCCAAGATCTACCAGTGCGACAACCCCGAGTGCCCGCGCCCAACATGCTACCGGTCCTACAAGAGCGAGAAGGAGGTCGACCCGCCCTGCGAGCGCGAGGGCTGCGAGGGCAAATACCGCCTCAAGCGCCACGTCTCGTTTGTTGACTGCCCCGGTCACGACATTCTCATGAGCACTATGTTGTCGGGTGCCGCCGTCATGGACGCCGCCCTGCTCCTCATCGCCGGAAACGAGACATGCCCCCAGCCCCAGACCAGCGAGCACTTGGCTGCCATTGAGATCATGAAGCTCAACCACATCATCATCCTGCAGAACAAGGTCGACCTGATGCGCGAGGACAGCGCCGCCTCCCACTACGAGTCGATCCTCAAGTTCATCCGTGGAACCGTTGCCGACGGCTCGCCCGTCATCCCCATCTCTGCCCAGCTGAAGTTCAACATCGACGCCATCTGCGAGCAGCTCATCAGCAAGATCCCTGTCCCCGTTCGCGACTTCACCACAAAGCCCCACATGATCGTCATCCGATCCTTCGACGTCAACAAGCCTGGTGCTGAGATTGACGAGCTAAAGGGTGGTGTTGCTGGTGGTTCCATCCTGACTGGTGTATTGAAGCTGGGCGACGAGGTGGAAATCAGACCCGGTATCGTCTCCAAGGACAGCCAGGGCAAGATCCAGTGCAAGCCCATCTTCTCGAGAGTTGTCTCCCTCTTCGCCGAGCACAACGACCTGAAGTTTGCTGTTCCCGGTGGTCTCATTGGTGTCGGTACCCGCGTCGACCCCACCCTCTGCCGTGCCGATCGTCTGGTCGGTTTCGTCCTCGGCCTGCGTGGACATCTCCCCAACATCTACACCGAGATCGAGGTCAACTACTTCCTTCTGCGAAGATTGCTCGGTGTCAAGACCGCCGATGGCAAGCAGGCAAAGGTTGCCAAGCTGGCCAAGAACGAAGTGCTCATGGTCAACATTGGTTCGACTGCTACCGGTGCCAAGGTTGTCGCTGTCAAGGCTGATGCTGCCCGTCTGACCCTTACATCGCCCGCCTGCACAGAGATTGGCGAGAAGGTTGCGCTGTCCCGACGTATCGAGAAGCACTGGCGTCTTATTGGTTGGGCCAACATTGTTGCGTAAGTTCTAACCATTCCTACAAGCTACTGTGTAAGCACTTAGTCACTAACATTCTGCAGCGGAAACATCCTTGAGCCTATCGTCGATTAAGTGTAGCGGAATGCACCTCGGAGTGGAGAGGAGTGGAAGAAGTGGAGTGACTATCAGATGAAACGAGCTGCGAGCTAGGATACGACTACGACGGCAGCATTGTGTGGATTACGTTGTTGAGCATTTCAGGCCGGAGTCGGTTGCAACATGTGAGAATAGACAGAAAAGGGCCTTTGCAGCTGAGGTCTAGATAGCGGCTTGGGAGCCACGGTACGACGAGGGTGGCTTTCGCCGGACAGCCACGGGAGTCATGTACCGGGCGTGTATCCGAGCGGGAGCAGCCATAAAAGCCAGATCTAATGAGAACATGTAACATGCATCCATTCAGACGCGCAGTCGCCGTGTTGTTGAGGAGTCGATATGCAGGCATGGTGCGGAGGTGACAGAGATCTGCAAGCGGACACGCCCGGTTAGGTCAGCCGACTTTCACATGAAAGCCACCGTCTGACACGAGCCCTGAGGAGCAAAACAGTGGGCTACCAACGTCAGAGCCAGCGCTGGCCTACTATAACACTACAACCCCAAGTCCCTTCGCTCGCAGTCAGGCAGAAGACGAATCCCAGCGCACCCATTGCTCAGCCGTATCACGTATCACGTATACATATTTATATACACAGTTGATTGCCTATACGAGGTAAGGTTGCGAGTCCTGGTCCGCCCATTGCGGGTCTAGCTCTCCACCCACCCATAGGCACGTGCGGCTAATGGCCCTGCAGACAACCTTTCGAGCTACCTTCCATTCCAGAAGCAGACCGATATTGCGGCGACGCGATCACTCGTTCGGGCGGACTCACCGGACGACTTTTGCTGCTGGGGACCGCACGTATATTCCTGCACACGATTCCCGCTCGCTATATGGAGCCGTGCTTGGGATCGCTCTGTTGATTTTCGCTGCAAGTTAGTCGAGGATTGCGGACTGCGCCAGGGACCTCCGCAATGGCCGCCGTCAACGAGCCTCTCATGGACCGGGGGGAAACCCCCCCAAACCAACACCCTCACATCTACCGCCCCATCCCACGACGCTCCTTCGACCCGCACATCCCACACGACACGGCCGACTCGCCCACACACGCCTTCTCGCAGCAGCCGCAGCCGCACTCGCCCACAGCCTCGTCACTGCAGAGCTCACGCAGCTCCGACTTCCTCGCGCAGCTCAACGCCCGCCTCCTCCGCACATACAATGCGCGCGCCGACGATGCGCCCGAGTCGCCCGTCGACAGCGGCCCCGGCAGCGCCCGCCTGCCGCGCCAGAACAAGAGCTTCCTCAACATGAACAGCAGCACGCTGTTCGGCATCTACGACGACGTAGGCGTCAGCACCCACGGCGCCGCCAGCGTCGCCGACACGCCCTGGGGCACCGGCGCAGAAACACCAGGCCACACCGCCATGGGGTGGAACGGTGGCAGCACAACCTGCGAAACTGGGCCCGAGCTCAGCGTCAACAAGAGGCAGCAACAACCCAAGTCTGCTGCAGCTGCACGCCGGCCCAGCGCAAAAGACACAGCACACCGCCGTCGACGCAGCACCCCGCCCCGCCGCCCGCGCACCCGCACCGCGCGCCATGCCGTGCTGGCCGCCAAGCTCGCCGCCCTCTTCACCTTCGGCGTGCTCTACGGCACCATCGTGAGCCACCTACACGACACGCGGCACCTGGCCGCCGTGCACGTGCGAGGGGTTGTCGACCGCGAGAGCTGGTTCTACATGAGCGCGTGGGGGAGCGCGGGCGTCGCGCTGGGGAGTCTACTGCCGTGGGTGGACCTCGTGTGGAGTCGACATAGTAACCACAGTAGTAGCACGGGGGGGTTACAACAAGGGAGTTCGATCGCGCCTGGAGAGGATAACGAGGATGGTGGTGACGATGTTGTTGGGCGAGATAAAGATGCCGAGAGTCCCATTAGCGAGCAGATCAACGATGTGGTGAGGAGCGTGGCGGCGTTTGTAGGCGTCGCGTTTGCGATTGTAAGTCTCTCTAAACATCCCCTCTTATTGCCCCCCCCCCCAATTTCCTCCAACCCAGTCCCCTCCTTCCTACCCTGAACTAACTCTCCCAGCGCCGCCTCCCCTGGCAATCCACCCTCCAACTCACCCTAACCCTCGCCCTCGTCAACCCCGCCCTCTGGTACATCCTCGACCGCAGCAAACCCGGCCTTTCGTGCTCGCTCATCGTCACCTCGCTACTCACATCCCTCATCTTCCTCTCCACGCCGACTGCCCTGCCGAGTCCACACTTGCCTTCCTCCTCCCCTGCAGGTTCTTCCTCTTCATCATCCGCAAACGCCACCCTCGCCCCCTCTTCGCTCCCGCCCCACCACCGCCCCGACCTCTTCGCCGGACTCATCAGCTACGACAATCTCGCCGTCGTGACGTGGGTCGGTAGCGTGCTGTTCTGCAGCTGTGTGTGCTTTGGCAGTATTGGACGGAGATTGGGGGTTTGGGAGGGGGGCTGGAGACGGTGATCGACGGCGCCTGTGCAATACCACTTTTTCATTTTCTCTCTCTCTCTTCCCCCTCCCCTCGCGAGGCTTGGTTGTTTGTCTGGAAGGGAGAGGGACGAGTGAGCAATTCGTTGGTGTGTGGATAAGAGGAAGAGAGAGGGGCCGGCCGGGTTTGTACGATTACATAGACAGACAGACAGACTGAGCGATGTCGATATCGATATCAGTAGGTCTCTGGGACTGGGACTGGGATCGCCATCGGGATTGAAATTGAGATCGGGGCCAGAGAAGTGCCTTCCTAACCTACCTGTGCGTGGGGTGGGGTCGCTGGAATGGAACCAAAGTCAATTCAACTTGTGTCCTGTCCTGTGAAGAGTGAGAGTGAGTCTTATTGGCGCTTGTGTACGGTGTATGCTGCCATCATCAGCGTGAGAGCGAGTCAAGAGATGACAGAGAGGCAAAGATTGTGTAAGTTGGTAGCTACAGCCCCAGCAGTACATCTTGACAATATGATATTATCAAACCCTCAAACCTTCCACATACGACCATAGGACGTTGAAAACAAGGCTTCCCGTTCGCTCAGCCCTATTTAAGCAACGTACCGGCGGATTAGTAGTTAGGTGGGTGACCACTAGCGAATACCCGCTGTTGTATGTTTTTGCGCTGCAAAACTTTTGCCATTTTGACATTGACAGGAGTCAACTATACAAATTATACAGCTTGGTTTTTTCCTTTTCCCACTTGGCAACTAGATAGAGAACAGGCACAGGCATCTCTGACGGGATGGAGAGTGGTTGCGTGCAAAGTTTGATTGAGGCAGTGGGTGAGTCAGCCAGTGAGTGCGTGCGTGTGGGAGTGAGCAAGGCAATGTAAGAGATGCTTTGCGCGTCGCGTCAGGTCAAGCACCCCTCCCCCGTTCCGGAGGAAGGGGCCGTGAGAGCGTCAAGCAGGCCCGGAAGTCGGGGAGGAGGGGGGATCTGAACAATCTCTTTGCTTTCTTCTCAACAGAAACCTGTGGCAAGGACAAGGGCAAGGGCAATAGGTAGAAGGTTTTCGAGTAGATAGATGCAAAGGGGGGGGGGGGGTTATATACGCGTATGTGAGCGGCAGAGCACCGCATCGGTAGGTAGGACATACAGCGCAGTGTTGTTGAACACTGCCACTACTTGCTATCTCTGGGTGTCGCTCTTGACTCTTCCCAGGATTGTTTTCGACTTGCAAAGGAAACGTCCTGGTTGTTTTATTTTTCACAAGGGGGGCTTTTGCACTTGTGATCGATACTGGTGGTGACAGGCATAGGGACAGGGAGAGAGACGATCAGAGGCTGTTGTGTATGAACGCGGTTCGATCTGGGGATGCTCATAAAACGATCTCGCCAAAGCAGTCTTACCAGGCGTCCAAACGAACCCGCATCTCAACCCACCTTACATCACTTACACCTACAAAGGGGATCAGTCAAGCAAGCTTCACATAACCCAACCCGCCTGAAGAACGCGCAGAGTCCAGGTAAACAATGCATAGATTCCCATCTACCATCTACCTATTAGACCCCACTCCGCATCATCCATCCCATTACCAATACCGCACCCTCCCGCCCAGACTCCCTTGTCCCGTCCGTCCCGTCCGTCCATCGATGGTTCCCCTCCCCTCCCCTCCCCTGCAAACAAAACAAGGCCAGCCCTGTCCTCCCGCTCCGCATACGATACGACGCACATCCTCCTCCTCCCCTCTCCACTTGCCCCAGCCCAGCCCAACCTAAGACCTGCCAAAAGCGTAGACCTGCAGCACGGCACAAACCCACTCGCTCGTCAGCACTCATTCACCCGCGATAACAAAGCAAAAGACAGGACCAAAAACAAAACGAAACAAAGCACTCACTTCGCCTTCCTTCCTTCACCCCGTCACTCACTTAATCTCCCTCCCTCCATTCCTACTTAGCCCCCCTGCACTGCGTAATCGCCGAGCACCCGCGGTTGTACGGATTCGCCTCGGCGCCGGGCCTGCAGTTGGGGCTGCCGGGCGGGCACGGCGGGTGGTCTTTGTTCAGGGCGCCGTAGCTGATGACGCCCGCGGCGTCCTGGGGGGCGGGGGCGGCGACGGCGGTGGGGAGAGCGAGGGCGCTGGAGAGAAAGAGGGCGCACAGCGCGAGGGAGGAAGAGGTGGTGGAGAGGAACTTCATGGTTGGTTGATTGTTTGTTTGGAGGGGATTTATTAGATTAGATTGGATTGGTGGTTAGACAGACAAGGAGAGGTGGTGAGGACGCAAGGAAAGAGGAAGAGGAAGGAAAGCTGCTGGTGATGGTTGGATGGTTGGGTGGTTTGGTTTGTGTCTGGTTGGGGGCCGGGAGGGGGGATTTTATACGTGGGATTGGGCGGGTTGGTCTTGTAAGGCTGCTGGGCGTGTTGTGCATCGTGTGTAATGGCTGAGAGAGATGATTTGGTGTGGTTCGATGGTGTGGTTCACCATATACGGCAACTACCATTTCTTAAAGTTTGTTTATACAGTTCGAAACATCTGTGTACTGGCCAGCAACGAAATTTGCGTGTGTAGTTTATATTTACCAGCAGTCGGTGCTGCTGATTGGATTGGTTTGGCGATCAGCGGTGCGCAGAGGACGCTTTGTCGGAGGCTGGCGAGAGTTGGAAGTCGCGTTGTATCTGAGGTGTTCGTATCGGAGACGCTAGGCCCCATGAGGAACAACTTATACTGTAGATCGTGCCTTGTGCAGGTTTGGAAACTACTGGCCTTCGAAGTGGAAGTTTGGGCTTTGTAGGACACTTCCATCCCTTACTGCACAGGCGCCCATTGCGGACAGATCTTCTAACTGCCTACGGCAGACCATACGTTTCAGTTTGGCTTATTTCTGGAGATGGGGAGCTTAGGTGAGTCAGTTTTTAGGAGTGAGAAGTGAGGCTGATTGAAGCATAGATTGTACCTGCCTAGGAGATCTTGTACCTTGCTACCTAGGGTCCGCTACTCTGCACCTCCCGGATCTCGACACCTTCCTCCCACTCAACGACGTCCCCGAACCATCATAGCTCGACTTCATCTCTCGCTCTCAGCCCATTCTCTCCGCATCAGTCTGGGTCAACTCAGTACCTGAGCTCACTCATCAGCATGTCCACCTCATCTCATCTTGCGGTCACACCCTGCTCCACAAGAACAAGTATCTCAGGGGGATGTACTCACTTCACTACCTAGGTAGATAGCGGCCCGCCATCCATCCAGACCAAGCAACCTCTTGATACCGATCGAAATCGCCACTCAGACACGAGCAGGGGGAGTAAAGATGATCGTCGATCCGACGTCCCGGGCTTAGTTGTTGGCGCGAACAGGAGTTGCAACTGCGACCGCGGCAGGAGGAACGATAACTGTCGATCCGATACCCCGAGCTTCGTTGTCAGCGCGAGCATGAGCCCCCGGACCCGGAATGGTGAAGATCACACTCGATTCCGCGCGGGCTGCGTTGTTCGCGCGGGCAGGAGTTGGAGCTTCTCGAATGATAGTAATCAGCGTTGATTTGCCCCGGTCTTCGTTGTTCACGGCGTTGGGGAGCGCAGCTGTGGCTGAGAGGAGGGTGCTCAGCACGATAAAGAGAGAGGTGGTGAGCTTCATGGTGAAGGAAGGCTGAGGTAAGTGAAGGACTGGGATGTTTGGATGTTGGACTGTGAAGGAATGGATGGTTTGGATGTTGGACTGTAAAGGAAGGGGGAGGGAGAAATTAGTGAGTGATGATCTGATGCTGTAGGCTCTGGGGGACAGATGGGGGATTTATATCTTGGTGCTTGGTCTTGCTTGTGGTGAGGTTGCGTAACGGGTATCGCGAAGAGTGCCAGTGCAGTCGCACGGTAATTGCCTCGCACACATAGATACAAGAGCTTCCCTGTAGAACAATGACTCGTCGCGTTGGACAAGGTATAGAATACAGGACTTCGTTATGCAACTGAGACGCCTCCGTACAGAACAAATGTACCGTATGCACTCACTGCACGTTGTCGCACCGAAGTCACAGCTTCCGAACCAACAGACGCCCGGACCCATCATTCCACTCCCGGCATAGTATCGGTACTTGGCAAAACTGTTGGACCACACTCCCACCCCGCTGGTCCATATATCTCCGCGAACGATAAGTAGATTATATGTTGGGAGGACGCGAATGCTCCAAGGCTGGAACGGAGAGTCATAGGCAGTAGTACTGTGTACGTACATGAACTACCGAATATGAAAGTCCTATGCACTTTAATGGATAGTCTCACAACTACTTACAAGCACAGAGACATTCTGGCCTTATCTTCCACTATTTCTGCAAGTCATAAGGCCTTACGTCGCCGCCACCAGGTCCGGCCGACAACACCGACCATTTATCCGATGTACCTCACCAGTCAAGCACGTATCGCTGTCCACCAGGGCATATTAGGCAGATGCGAGACTACTTTGGCAGACTGGGTACACAGTCTGTTGCTCCGCTTCGGAGCAGATGGCAGGGCAGGATGAGCCGCAAGGAAAAGAAACTCGCGCTGGCTTTTTCGCTTGTTACATTGATAGACGCTGTACTGTATGTATCTATCTATGATGCGAGGATATATAGTGGACAGCCCTTGCGGAAAGGCAAATATGGGATGTGGATTGAAGGAGTGGAGTGATTAGCAGCAGGATGGATATCACGATAGCCGAACCTAATGGAACAACAAGAAGACTTTGATGTATCGAAGGAAGCTGTCAGGCCGACAATATTGACACATACCCAGTTACCTGTATTGTAGGTTGGGTTGGTTACAATTTCCGACACCCTTCTACAGCACAAGTCCAACAACGACCCCCTTCTCCACCCGACCCCACCACCAACTCGCCGCCCTCTAGAATACGACTCCCTTCGTCTGCCCATTCGTCCGCACGCTCTGGTTCCTGATCAAAAACATCCACCCAAAGCACAGCCCGAACACGCCCACCCCCGCCGCCAACATCCTCGTCTGCCCATACCCATACGCCACCTGAATCGCAATGCGCTCAGGACTACCGACAGGAAACGCCAACTGCGCGGGCAGACTGGCATAAATCGTGCCCACGTCTGCCAACACGTCGCTCGGCAGCTCCCTCACCAGGGCATCATAGAACGTATTCGTCCAGATCGCTCCGCTAATCGCATTTCCGATGGCGCCGCCGATGGTACCAGACACGTACAACATGGCCAGCACGGCGGCGACGAACTGATGGTCGACGGCGGCCAGGCAAGCGAGTTGGACGAGGAGAATGAACACGCTGCCCCCGATGCTGATGAAGATCTCGCACATGACGATGTACCCGACGGGCTGGTTGGGCTGTCGGAAGTGGATCATCAGGCCTAGGCCGAAGGTATAGATAGGGACGGTAACGTAGAAGAGCCATTTAAAGCGGCCGGTGCGCCGGATTAGGTAGCCGACTATGAAGAGGAGAACGCCGGAGACGACTTGGAAGGTGGAGTTTACCTAGGAGTTACGAGTCAGTAATCGTGTCTTGGTTTAATCAATGCTGAGCGAGCGACCGATGAACATGAGGTCAGATAGACGGGCGGATGAGTAAGTGATTAGGGAGAAAGGCAAGAAAAAGCGACGTACGTATCCCGCCTCCGCGACGGACAGGTTGCACACGACCTGCAGGAAGGAGGTGAAGTAGCTGTTCCAGCAGTAGTAGCTGATCTGGTACGTCATGTCGATCAGACAGGCGCCGATGACGGAGCGGTCGGTGAGGAACTTGTTCTTGAGGAACGGCTCGCGCGCGATGTACGTCTCGTACAGACCGAAGCCGACGAGCACGAAGAACCCAACAATGATCATCGCGATGATGTAGTCTGTCTTCCACCCGTTCGGAGCCCGCGTTGCGAGGGTGAAGGGGAGGAGGAATACGGTCAAGCCGCCTGCGAAAAGGATTACACCGGGAACTGCGGGGAGGAAGAGGTGTCAGTTAGAACTGTCTGTGTGACGGATACCAGATTGTTGGTGGCGGAGTGACTTACGATCGAAGGCGACGATGTTCTTCCAGATTCTCTCTGCCGACCATGCTTTGCGGGCTTTCTCAGCGATGAGACCCTGCTTCTCAGCCTTCTTGAGTTGGAGCTTGAGTAGCACGAAAAGGGGAGCCGTGACTACAGGCACGATGATAGCGAAGCTGCCGAACCCCCAGCGCCAGTTTCCCACGTTCAAGAGAAACGCCTCTGCGGCTTTCGACCCCGCGAACGCAGTGATCATGTACGGCGACGAGGTAAACGCGAACGCGATGCCTCGGTTGCGCAGGGATGTGACGTCGGCAGCCAAGACCGCAACAGTGTAGATGATGCCTGAGAATCCAATGGAGTAGAAGACCTATTGTCAGTCACGATGCTGTCCTCATTTATTGCAAGGTTCCTGGTTTCGACGCACCTGTGCAGCGCAGAAAGTCGCCAGGTTCTGGGACACAGCCATTAGAATCACACCCAGCGTTGCGGACCCCACCATCAATGCGAAGCCCTCCGCTCTGCCCCAGACATCCAGCAGCTTCGCCATGGGAATGTACACCGCGGCTGTCATCGCGTTGGCGACAATGTCGATGACGGTCAACAGAGAGTGGGATTGGAAGTCGCTTGTAACATAGGGCAGCAGGCCGGCAAGGATGGAGCCACGGAAGCCGTTGGTCAAGAAAATGATCCAGATGCTGGGAATGGTCAGCGATGTGGTCTTATGTGAGGCGTAGTATCGACTAAGGTTTGTGAGGATAGCGGACGTACTTGATCAGTAGAGCAGCGAGAGACCATTTGTTCCATGCCAGGGTCGTGGCTTCGATCTCTTGGATACCACGCTGAGCATCGTAGTCTGGAGTCTCATCCGGAAATTGTTTCTGGTCTTCAGGATCCGCAGTCGTCTCGAGAGCATTGCCTTTCTCGGAATTAAGCCGGGCTGGTGATACCTGTGTACTCGCGGCTACTTCTTGACTATCCCGCGCAGCATCTGCCATAGTGTGTCCGACAACTGGTTGAAACGCCGCGGAAGAAACCATATCCGCTTGCTTGCTGGATGCAAGAACCGCGAGACAGAGGAGGACAAGAACACAGCGAGCAAAATCCACGTAGTCCCGAGCACCAGGTTATAAGTACCCCATCTGATAAGCACCCATCACCTGCACTGCGGACCCTGCCAGCGGGTGATAGTCGGATTGATGGCGTGAGTAGGCATGGCGCGACGCATGCTAAGACCCTAGCCGACGGGGTGCCTTACTGTAGTGCTTCCTTCGGTTGACAGAATCTTCGCCGCCATCTTATCTGATTGATGGACAGGATGTGCTGTTGACTTGGCTGGATGCTTGTGTTAGGGTTGCATTGGGGCTCGAATGTCGGAGTTAAGATGGTCGCCCCCTTGGGTGCACGGCTTGCGATCGATGAGGTGCTTGCTCCGTAAGTGCTCCGTGGAACTACAGGCTTCGCATGTGTATGTGTTGACGATGGACGACTGGGATGGTCTATGGACGTAGTTATATTACGAACTGTTGTATCATGCGTATTCGCAGACGTTCGGCCGACTTATACAGTCTGTACTGCCTATCTCATTCTATTGTTATGATCAACGATTGGTGGATACTGCAGCTGCAAGACGAGTCGCATGTGTATCATCCGGTTCTCGATCTAGACATGGAAAAGTGCATGGGCATGGCAAATACTGTGGATCTTCTATAAAAAAACAGTGGCTCCGTTCAGGAAGTCAAAAGAGCGGACACAGCTGGACGTGTCCCACGAGTAGTTCCCCATGCCCAGTCGTTCGCCTCCAGTAGCGCCCCTTGGCAGCGGGTCTATCTAATCAATCCCATCTTATCAATCAGCTTGTCCGTGCCGTTTTCCAGCGACATCGGGCGGACCCGGATCTTTGCTCCTGCGCTGTAAGGAAGGTCGTGTCCTTCATCGCGCTGATCGGCTTCAAAAGACGAGCTCCTTTGTACACTACCTGTTCTGCGTCTCATGCACACAGAAAATTTCACATCACTCCTTGAAAGTCAGTCGACTACACTATCCCAATCCGGCTGATGGTGAAGCAGATTGGTTGGTTAGCAGAAGCAGGAGTCCTCTTTCACGTCCCATACAACAGTCTCGAAACGCCTCGTAACGCCTGCATGCGGTGCACCGACTAAAGATAGAGACAAACAACAGACAAAAACAATGCTGTTGGCCACTGCACAGATGTTTTGAACTGTTTGACAAGCTTTCTGAATGGTAGTTGCCGTATACCCTCAAACCACACTAACGAATCCGGGCACCCCTTCTACACAACCACAGCCGCGCAAGAACATGTATTAAAAGGCCCCCACCATCGCAGAAAGGGTACTCAGCATCAAACCATCATCTCAAGCTTCTTTCCAGGCTCTCTCTGTTTTCCCTTCCTTGTCTAATCACTTTTTATTAAAGTAGTCTATCCACCTAACTTTCCTTCATCATGAAGCTCTTCACCTCCGTTTCTTTCACGCTGTGCGCCATCCTCGCAACCGCGGCTGCTTTGCCCACCGCCGACCCTCAAGTTATTAGCTACGGGGCCGTGGGGGCCGACCGTACGCCCTGCCCACCAGGCAGCCCCAACTGCAGGCCTGGCAACGTAGCTAATCCTCTAACTCCCGGCTGCTCGCACATTGAGGATTGCCGCGATGCCGCTACCCCATGAAGTGTAGGCACTTCGAACAGAGTAAGTCGGCCCTTGATTCTCGAGGTACGATGCTGACTTGTTGCTTGAAGGCGCTTCCCCGGTAGCCAGCGGGTATGGCGGGGAGGATCCGCGAGACATATAATGTTGTTCTCGGTTGATAGCTGTGGGAAGAAAGATCAGTGAGGCTTCGAAGCGAGGGTACCAAGGCTGGTAGTCGAACGCTGTGGTAGCGTGGGCCGAATGCTTCCCGGCAGACAAATACAATGCTTCTTAATCTCAACTTTGCGTTTCCACGAATATCGAGCACAACCCAGTCGATCTTCAACTATGCAGATTCAGTGTGCTCCAAGACCTACAGCAGATCGCTGTGCCAGCAGATCGTCAGACTCGGCGATCGTGCAGTGGGTCGGGTCGTGTGGGTTGGTACTACAGCAGCCAGCCAGATGTGATACAGTCGGACACTCGTTCAACGAGTTCGAAAGGACAATCGAGTCGGGGTCCAGCCAAACCCGCATTGTGGCTGTGTCGAGCCCAGACCAGACGTTGGGATATTTCGTTCAGCCGCATGGAGGTGCTGAAAGTACGCGACCAAGTCAGAGTCCCTTGTCAAAAGTCCCCCATCTCTTTCTTCATCCGATGTTAAACTTGTCCATCTCTTCATCGATCCAGCTTCCCCTTCCCACCGCCGCGCTCCTGCCACCCACCCTCGACCTCCTCCTCCATCTTTCCCTCTCCTCCTCTGTCGCGCTTTCCCACACACTCCCGCTCGCGCTTCCACCCCGACTCCACCCCTCATTCGGCCTGGTAGCGTGCGTGAAATCCCCGCTGAACTGTCTCGGATCCACGAAATCGGGGTAATTCGATGTCATTGCGCCCGTGATGCTCAGACTGCCGTTTGCGTTTGCGTTTGCGAAAGCCCGACCACTAGTGGCTGTCTGGGATCCGTTACTCGTGCCTCTGCTGGTGTCGCCGGATTTCGTCTTCTCGAGCGTGAGGCCTGTGCCTGTTCCAGTACCTGTGCCGGTGCCGCGGCGCTCGTTGGATCCGGTTATGGGGGAGTTGTTCTTCGAGGATGTCCGGACTTTGACGATCTGGACCAGTTTGCCTAGAACTGCGAATTCGAGCTTGAGTTTGATGGAGTAGACGACGCCTTTGAGGGTTGTTTCGATGAGGTAGAGGTTTGCGAATTCAGTTGCTAAAAGGGCGATATCCATAATGATAATTATAACATTGATGGCCAGGATCTGGTACATGGTCTTGCGAACGCTGGCATTTCGGAGATTGCCACTGCCGTCGTCGAAGGAGTTTACGTCGTCTCGGATGGACTCGCCGAGGCGGAGGAGGCGGATGGTTTCGCGGATGTAGATAACGGACAGGATGAGCTCTTGCACGAAGAAGCCGACCATTTGAATCTTTTCCATGATGGAGTAGCCGTTGACGAAATGTTGGAGGGTTGATTGGCTGAAATTGTTCGCATTCGAGCCAAAAGTAAGTATAGTAGTGACACTGTGGAGGCAGAACCCATTGATAATGATCATGTATAGTGTCCATCTCAGGACTTTGCGGGAGTTAGTCAAGAGGTGTAGGCGCGACCAAAGCACCACCGATTGTCCTAGTCAAGTGTCAGTTCTCCATCCACACAATATACGTACTGTACACACCTGACACCATGGTCCACCACCCGACGGTGATAAGCACCACAGCAACATACGCGGAATCCGCATTGGGATCGAGTAACTGGAAGAACTTGATCAAGAATCCGAGCGAGTACGGCAACACGCCGAAGCCCGCAATCAGCAGACTCCAAAAGTACAAGCCATGGTACCGCTGAAAGGTAACCAGAACCAGGATGATGAGTTCCACGGCATTATACAGCGATAAGCCAAGGAGCACAGAGATGATAACCTTCAAACTAAGAGAGTCGCCTGTGTAACCTGCGTCCCAATTAGCACTATATCCTGTCTCCATCCATGGACCATATCGGATACATGCCTCCAGTGATACCAGCGCCTGCGGAAAGCAGCGCGCCTTGAGCCGGCGTCGATTCCTCGGGGAGCGCAGACTCAGTCGGGCTGGGGAAGGTGCTCATGGAGAGCGAGGCCATGACGAGGAGATCGAAGAAGGAGTGCCTCTTCTGTAAACCTTGGATCTCGCGGCTGCACCGGACCCATCTCCCTCCAACAAACTCGACAGGAGAAAGGCAAGGAGGCGACTCCGGATCCGCTCTCCTTTTCCCTCTCACGACCCGGATGCGGCAAGCCTTGCAGCAACTCCGACTGGGTCTTGTCAACCAGCACAGCACGGCACAGCACAGCACAGCAGCCGCTGCGATCACACAGCCCGTCGAAGTCGAGTCGACAAAGTAAACAACTCAGGAGTGGAGAAAAACTCTGGCACGAGATGCAATCCACCTTCTGACACCAGCGGCGGCAGGAATCCGGTCACGGCCGCTTAGGTTACTTAGTTACCGGTAGTTAGCAAGTTAGGAGGCAGACAGACCCCAAAAGCCGCAACCCACAGCATTAATTACCGCGCGCACGCGCGCCGCCCAACATGTCGGGAAAAAAACCAAGCTGGGTTTGATTGTACCTAGCTTCGCCATGACGTTCGGCTGCTCCACCTGCTAACGGCGTTAGGCAAGGTTTAGGGCTGGGGAAAATCGTGGATCGTGCAGCGCTAGTCTAGGGTTACTAAGTTAGGTAATTCAAGGTTTGCCTTTGTGACATCAAGACGAAGTTGAGATTCATAAAAAACTGCAATAATGTCAAAAGTCTGGCTATGGAACAGAATATAGTGACCTCGTACTCACTCCACCCTCTCTGCGCTCCCCAACACCCATCATAAGAACAGACGCCCAAGGCAATAGCCTAGCCACAGTCTCTCCCGCCGATCACACTTCAACACACCGAGTCCATTCGGACCTTTCCCATCCCGCCACGAACCGCCCAAATCAACATTCAGCACTGCCCAACCGCCCACTAGCAACTCACAGACAATCCCTCTCACAGTGCGCAAACCCAACAACACGAGCGGTTCGCAGTTCATTCTTCCATGTCACGATATCGGCGAGCAGCGCCGTTGAGAACACGAGCCACGGAACTACGGACAATTAAACACAGCGAAGCTTAGCTTGTGCTGTGTCCCGCTGATCGATCGACAGACAAGCTCCGGTCGGTCGAGGGTTGCGCGTCGTTCGCTTGGCTGACAGTAACAGCGACAGCGACAAACTACCACAAGGTGGCGTGGACCACGTGTGGTCTGGTCCTGAACAGGAAAGTCACGCTCGAGGCGTGATTTAACCGCTTAAAGTCGCGGGTGCTGTTGGCAAGGCACGCACGCGGTCATAAACGGGTCCCCAGGTTGGGTGTCCGGGACTGCGTGCGTAGGCAGTCAACACCGTGAACCATGTCCAAAGTTTGAAACCGACCTATACTCCGTGTTACTTTGCGCAGTGGGGAATACCGATCAGACACAAAGGCAACCAGGCCAGTAAACTAGGTCTGATCTGGACAACTAACAGTGTACTGTATAGAAGCAGCGTAAAGAACGAGTGCTTGCTTGCAAGGGAGTCTGCCGATTAGATAGATAGCTGTGAGCAATACGCGTGGTGTTCTACTTTTGCAATCCTATAGTTGATGCGATTCTTTGTACGGAGTACGAATGTAAGAGACACACTATTCTGTTACAATGGCACAACGAATAACCAATCCTTTTCTTCTATCTTTAGGGAAAGTCAAACGTTTATTTCAAGCATCTTCATATCCATTTGGTAATAGGTTTCGTTACAGTCTGAAGATAGATAAACGAGACAGGACCTAGCCCATTGAGAGCTTGCTTCTCCCCCACCCCACTTTCCTTCCCCAGACTCCAGCACCGCTCGCAAGTCCACTATCCGAGCCAAGACTCTCCACCCGTCCCTCCTCCCCGTCCCTCCTGGTACACTGACCTATCTGCCACTGTGCCGCCGCTTCATCTGCTTGTCTGTTGTTTCGCTGTCTATGGAATGTAGCCTTGCGTACTTTTCCCAGCTGCGCTATCTCAGTAGCACCAAGGGCGGCGTCGAGCTCGAATACTGGCTTTTCTGGAAATAGCTAGAATTCTGTGCGCTGATACCGTGCATCAGATTGTGGGGGGGGGGAGAAGGCCGCAACACGACAGCTCAGACAGACGTTGCGCATGGGGAAGATTGTGCGTGCGAACGAGTTCGGTCTCGCGAGCAGGAAAGAAAAGAAGGCAGGCATAATCTGCGCTGTCAAGCTCCATCGGGCACATGCATACGGAAACAGGAAGATGGGACAGCACAGCACAGCACAGCACAGTTTGGGAAACAAAGGTATATTGCTGAATGAACATCCTGGGTAATAATGCTAGAAGAAACACGACTGCGCACCGCAACTCGTCCTGCTTACAAACAACACAATACAACACACTACAACGTCACACTCGAACGATCGAAAAACACACCGAATCTGAAGGAAAAAAAGGTAGAAACATCCTCCATCATTAAGCCATCAAGCCATCAAGTCGTCTCCCCGTGTATCTCATCAACTCATCAAATCATGCGAACAACATTTTCGCTCGCTGAACGCCAACAAATCAAACTAGAAGAACATGACATAGATGGTCTGTCTCATAAGTCCCAAATCAGAGAGGCGCGCTCAAAGCAGGGCGCCCCCAGTGTGGGTATAGGGAGTCCAACTTTTCCTTCTCTTTTACCATACCATACCAAGGAGCCCCAAAATGTATCATATGCTTCTTTAAATGGCTGCAAGGGTATATGGGCAAGATGATAGAATGCTGGGTAAATCAGAAGGAAAGCCTGATAATCAGGATCAGGACCAGATCAGAAAAGAAAACGATGCGAGCAACCCAGCCCTGTGGCAAGCAACGCTGGAAGAGTGCGAGCTGCGAGTATTGCCAATGATGCCTGTGAGATGTTGGTGCTCAGGAAGGCGTATGCGATGCCTCTTCCACGCGCTGTTGCCACGCAAGGATTCACGCCTTCTTGCTGCTTTTCTTGACGGAGCCGGAACGCGCGTTGCCACCGGCTGCCCATGCAAAGAAGCCGCCCGGATTAGCCTTCTTCTTTGGCTTGTGCGATGACCCGCTGCTGGACGGCGAGAGGACTTGCACTGCTGGTGGTGGGGGAGGCGGACCACCAGCTCCTGGGGGAGGTGGAGGCGGAGGTGGCCCTGCCATGCCAGGAGGAGGAGGAGGAACCATGATTACATGCGGATCAGGCATGACCTTCGGAATCTTGTGCTTGCTGGATGACTTCTTGCTCTTGTTGCGCATGCCGGCGGGTGGGTGCATGGCCAGGAAATGCTGGGCGTCCAGTGGTGGCGGGGGCAGAGGAGCGGGCTCCTCTTTTGGCGGGGGTTCGGGCATCGGCCACATGTGCATAGTGATGGCCCAGTCAGGCTGAATCATCGTTTCCCAGACTTGGGGCAGGATGATCTCGCCATCAGGCCCTACAAGGTCATAGTGGCCTTGATGAACGTGAGGACCGATGATGTCGACGTGAAGGAACGCCTGCTTGATGAGCTCCTCCATACCCTGAAGACATCAGTTTCGATTCGTTACATAGCGTGAATGATGCAACATACCTTCCAAGTCTTGCACAAGTTCCAAGGGAAGCTGAATTTGCGACCAACAGCATCCTTGAACTTGATCGGCGCCTTTGGTGCGTCAGAAGGCTTGAGCTTTGCCGCCTCTTCCTCAGCAGCCTTCTTCGCCTTCTCGAGCTCCTCAGCAGCAGCTTTGGCTTCCGCGAGCGCCTTCTCGTGGGCTTTCTTGGTCTCCTCCGCTTCACTGGCAGCCTTCTTCTCTGCCTCCTCACGAGCTTTCTTGGCTGCCTCGAGCAGGAGCGCGGCAGCTTCTGCGGCAGCCTTCTTCTCCTCGGCGATCTTCTTGGCTTCTGCATCCGCGGCTTCCTGTGCTGCTTTGCGAGCTGCGTCGGCCGCTGCCTCTCGCTTAAGCTGTTCGTCCTTTTGAGCCAAGATCAGCTTCTCAAGACTGGCGAGCTTATCCTCGTCGCCCTTCTTCTTAGCGTCGGCAGCTTGTTTGGCAGCATCTTCCGCAGCTTGCTTCTTCGCCTTGTCCTTCGCGATCTGCGCCTCTGTCTGCGCCATGAGGAGATTCTCTAGACGATCGAACTTGGCCAGCTCCGCAGCTCTCCTAGCTTCAGCTTCTTTCTTCTTCTCCTCGTCTTCTTTGCCAAGCAGCAGAGCGTTGAGCTTCTCGAGCATGGCATTCTCCTTTGCGTTGTCTGGGGGAGGTGGGGGTGGTGGGGGAGGCGGTGGCGGGGCTACAACGACAGGTTGGGGCGGCGGTGGGGGAGCTTGATGATGATCGTCGTCAGAATAATCATAATGAGAAGATTGCGGTCGCGGTGTACCTCGCTTAGATCGACGTGCTGGTCGGTCTTCCGGGGGAGGGGAGTGATGTTGATGGTACGGTGGGTACCCCATTGGCGCCATCTGGTACCCATAAGGGAAGCCCTGAGGGTAACCTGGATGGCCACCCATGGGCGGCGCGTGCCCGTACGGCATCATGGCATCGGATGGCGCAGATGGCACCGCACCCATGGAGCGTCGATTGGGGTTGCCTGGGCGCGCGCTAGGACCGCCAAAGTATCCGCCATCAGGCCCTGTTGCGAAAGGATTTGGCTGTTGGGGATTGAAACCATTCTGGCGGTGGGGGTCGTAGTACCCGGCACCGACTAGCTGACCGGCGGGAGAAGTCGCGCCGCTTTGGAAGAAGTGGGGGTCGTAGTGCGACATGGCACTTGGTGCATAGCCGGCGGCAGGCTGTACGTGCGACCACTGCGCGCTGGGGTGTCCAGGAGGGGCACCGTGATGCGGCGGAGGGCCGTATCCGGTCAAGTCGTCACCTGTTTCTTCTCCCAAGCTGTCAGCTGGCGGCTGGTGGGAAGAATGGTGACGACGGCGACGAGGTCGTTCCCGTGGCGCCAGTTCAGGACCGCGGCTTCTGCTTCTGCTGTGCTGAGCGGAGTGCGGGTCGGGTGCAGCAACGGCGTGGCGAGAAGTGGCACGGCGCGACTGGCGTGGACGGGGTGCGACTGGGGCAGAGGGCGCCGAGGGGATGGACGGCACGGGTGGGGCGTGGTGGTGTGGTTGGTGACGGTGGGGACGTTGAGGCCTCGAGGCCGAGTCGGACGGCTGGATCTCGTCCTCGATCAGATCCCAACTGTCCTCGGCCTCGTCGGAGGTGTAGTCCTCGTCGTCCTCGCTGACAAAGTGCTCTGAGAGGTCCTCGCTCTCGTCACTGAAGCTGTCGTCGGCGTAGTTGCCGGTGTGGTTGTCGACTCGGATATCGATGCCCTTGTGGCCGCGACCTTGTCTGATAGTGATGTTAGTGTCGCGTTTCGGGGCAGTCTTTGTGCGCACAGAAGAAGCAGACAAGCTCGATGGGGCTGTCGAGCGGGTGGCAGTGGTGCGGGTGGTGCGGGTGGACTGGGAGGTCCTGCTGCGGACGGAGCGGGCTGACACAGACCGGCGCGACGAGGCAGCAGAAGCGACTTTGGAGGGACGGGGAGAGACGTGAGAGTGCATGGCGGCAGCAGAGGGGCGATCAGACTGAGGAAGGGCGATGACTAACGGCATGAGGCTGATGTGTGCTTGGTATCCCGAACTGCAGCCCGTTCTACCAGAGACAGGCCGAGTGCGGATACCGGGAGGGTGCGGGAGATCGAGGGCGCAGGGCAGTTATCACTACTGAGGCCGGACGGGCTGCTGCTGCGTTGGGTTGCGCCTGGCTGGGCGGCTGACGATGCGTCGTGGTGGGGTTGGCTCGGGGGCTGACCGGTCCAATCGCCAATCGCAGGTGGTGGAGGAACGCTATAGCTGCGTCGCTATGGGCGTAGCGTGTAAACAGCAGGTCCTTGAGTAAACAGGCGGGCGGCGGACAGCAGATATGTAGGCTGGTCGGCAGGCGTCGACTCGATCAGCGAACGCAGTAGACGCAGTAAGGGACGGGCGCGCAGCCGAATGCGTAGGGCTGATTCGACGGCGCCGCAGATTGTCGCAGGTTGCCGGGTGAGGCAGGTGCTGGGCAGGTGCAGGCTGCGAGTCCCTTGCCGCCGTCTGGCGTTTCGATGTGCGGAGGTTTGATTGTTGTGCTAACCGCAGGCGGGATGGATGGCGGGAGAGGATGCAAGCAAGAAAGAGGGACAACACTGGGCACGCGCAATCGATAAGAGGCGAACAGACGGCAAGCGAGGCGATGCGTGCGATGCGACACCAGGATGCGCGCCAGCAAATGGTGGGTGCGCTGCTGCACACAGATGACGTTTGCTGGGGACGTCTGACCTCGGTGTGGCAGGTGTCAGGCCGCTGAGCGCTGCGGAGATGGTCGCACAGCGAGGAGCCCTGCAGGATCGGCTGTGGGCGCGCTGCTTGGTGAGCTTCGGTGAGTAGTGCCAGGTGGTGCGGCCGCTGGCCTGGATTTCGGTTTGGGGGGGAATGTGGGTTGTGTTTGTTTTGCTGTGTTTACGCGGGGTGGTGCTGGACTATTCAAGGCCTGCGCCGTGCTCGCCGAATCAGATAGAAATGTGCAACAGTCTCTTGAGCTGATTCGGACATAGGTAATGCTGCAGCTGGACAGTGGCTAGGTGCAGATGGGGCGAGCTGGGGGCGATGTCGATGCAGACAACAATGACGGCAGTGAGGATATGCAGGTGCGAGTCTACTGCGCCTGCCTGCCCGATTCTCTCTTTATTTATTGCTTTGACCGGCGCCTCTTCCTCGAGAAGCAAATACAAAACACGCTACATTTGCAAAATGATGACTCCCAGTGTCGAGAACCCAAGCCCAAAGCTACGTGGTGCCCTGCAATTGCTGCAAGGCGGGCCCACCAGGCGTGTTTTGGCGCCGCAGAGCCCAACTCACAGCAGAAGAGCCTCGAACGGCTGCGGCGCCTGCAGCCCAACGCACCCGCACCGTGACAAGGTCTGCCACGTTTGATGCTCGATAGTGGCTTCTCATAGGTCACCGCTCGTCCTGCGAATTGCTGTGTCGTCGAGAAACCGGTGTTGGACCCTTTCTCCACGGCGCTCAGGACGCTCCACGGCCGTGGTGCAAGGCTCCTCACGTTCGCACGGTAACACAGGGCTGTCCTATATTTGCGTCACCCCGTCTTCTGCCCTGTGTGTGGTTCTTGTCTGAACAGCATTCCGTCTGCCCTGCCACGTGTGCGCGTGTCCGCTCGTTGAGCTGGCCACTTGGAGTACTCCGGGTGAAGTTACGAGGCTCCACTGTGCACTGCTGCCGCAGTCGCCAATGCTAGCTGCATTGTGGAGAGTGGATCCCCGTGTGTTGGGCTCACCGGTGAACCGCTATGTAGCGACCGACATGCCCACACAGATTTCGACACACGATGGTTCTGAAACATTGGCTTTGGGAGTGAGGCATCACCGTCTTGATCGTATCCATTAACATAGTGAGGCGGGGTGAGCAATGTACGAACATCCGGTGAATGTACAGGCAACTGATCGTTATGGAATTCGTAATCGCACTAATATCCCAACCATAGCCTGCCGGCAGGTATCAAGGCAACCGGAGCCTCTCCTTTAACGCCAGAATAGATGGTATCAACAGTCATAACAACGAGTAACGCCTCTCGCGACCTAATGCCCGACACTCAGGTCCGCACTGAAGTCTCTCTTGATGGTCAAGTTTTCGTAGTCCGGTGTGTTTTCAATCACCAAGCCCTGCTCATTGGCCAAATGTAGTGTGCAGATGAAGCAGTAACTCGTCGAAATATCGGCGAGCGCTTTCTGCGGGTATACCTGCTTGAGATTGTTGACAACGTCGGTGAAGTTGAGTGTGCCATCCACCGCTTTCATTGTGGAATCGTCGGTAGAATCAGGTGCTGGGGGTGCAGTCGTCTATGTCTGTCAGTTGACTTGCTCAAGCGCTGTAGAAAAAGCGATCTTACATTCTCAAGACCCATGCTGGTCCATAAGTTCTCCTTCAGCTTCTTCACGTCGATCTTCTTCGCTACACGTGCATACTGCACGTATTCAGGTCTGAATCTCCTGCTTTGACTAACGAGGTCTGCACCAAAGGCGTTGGCCTGTGAGCCTGGCATGTCTGTGGCTTGCGTGCCAAGCGGCAGCTGTGAAGGTTGTGGCGAGAAGTGGTCGCGTGCGTCAGCGAAGTCGTCATCATCATCCCCGAAACCACCAGCGAAGGGTAGAGCGTCGTCGTTGAAGAAGTCAGCGTCGTAGTTGCCCTGCACTGGGCCGTCTTCGTCCGCTCCCGGCTGTTCATGCGCGTGAGTAGCCCAGTAGGCCTCATCGATAACGCCCTCGGCACCCTCTTCTCTCCTCGTCATCTCCTGCTTGCCCTTCTGCTGTCGTTTTGCGCCAACACGAGATTGCGGCCTCAGGAACAACCGCAGCAAATTCTTCGAGTTGAAGTGCTTGTCGTCGGGCAGAAGATTTCGTGTCTTGGACCACCATTGTGTCTTGGGCAGCGATATGGTGGCTGCTGAAGTCGCAGGCGTGTACAGGGCGTTGGCAAGCTCCTGTGACATGGGTGCCATGAAGTCGATCTCGAACGGCTCCTTCTCCTTCCTCTTCGTGACAGGCGCTGCCTTGCCGGCCTCTTTGACTCGTCTGATTCGCCAATGCTCGGGTCCTGCCCAGTTCTTCTTGAGAGCCTGATCGAAGTAGCTCAAAATGTTCTCGTGCTCTTGATCGCGGGCATGGCCCATTGTCAGGCCATACTGCTGCTCATCGACACCTGCCTGCCCCTCGACGCTTTGCACGGGCTCATCGTCGTCACCCTCCGCTGCATCATCATGGACGCGAGCATTGGGGATCATGGCAAGTTCTTGGGCGACAGCTTCGCCACCTTCACCGAAGCCGACATCAGCGCCCATGTCCATTCCGCCGAGATTGTCGTCGTCGTCATCGTCGAAGCCACCGGCGTTGTTGTCGTCTAAGAATATCCCCGAGACATTCCCGGCCTCGTCTTCTTCGTCATCTTTTTCGTCTTGTCGCCAGTCCTCGGGCGCCTTGAGGAAGGGTAGATCTAGGGAGCCGTTCACATCTGCAAGATCAAAGGTCTTCATGGAAGGACAGACATCCTGCTCGTCAAGGAGGGCAAGGTTGGGGAAGTATCTGGCAGCTAGTTCGGAGATGTCGATGTCGACGTCTTCTGCAAGATCCTCTGACTGTGGTGTTGCTTCCGAAGGTGGGGCAGTGGTTTCTCGTAGGAGGTGTTTCGCCGTTGCGTCGCCCATCTCATCGCTGCTGTCGAAGACAATTCTGCCGTTTGTATCGATGGCCAGATGATTCATCAATAGGCCTTTGGCGCCTCCCTCGTCGAAGTCGGCGGTGGCCTTCTTGAAAAGCGGGTCCTGGGCAAACTCCAGGTCCATCTTCTTGTTCTGCAGCTGCTCGAACGAGGTAGCCAGAGTGGTTTCGGCTGATCGCGCGGGGCGCTTGCGCTTCTTCTTTTGACCATCCTCTCCCTCCTCTCCGTCGCCTTCTTCGTCATCTTCGGCGTCGTCCCCCTCGCCACGGCGCTTCTTGTTGTTGTTCTGTGCCAAATCACTCAAAAGCTTGCCAGTGTTTGTGGCGACACTGTCCACCCTGCTTGTATAGATCTTGACGCATCCGTCGAGGGTGCAGCTGGCCTTTTGGAAATTGACGCCGTCACCCTCCTTCAGCAGGGACATCTCGTGGAAGTAGTCGATGAGAGCGAAGTTCCACGAATTGGTCGCGTTGATCTTGTTGTCCGTAGCCATTTTAATCCAATCCTCAAAGTTGGATGCAAGCGGCATGACGCGCTTCATGGGCGTGACTGCGCTTCCGGCAACATCAGGCATGTCATGGTCCTGGTCCTGGGTAGGCGTCTGCGGGTCGATTGCCTGGGCTGCCAGCGACCTGCGTCCTTTCTTGCCAACGGGCGTGGCAGAAGTGCGCAGTGAGTTGCGCTGCTGCTCAGCGAAGGCATGGCGGCGTTGGGCTCGTTCGCCGTCATCGTCGTTAAGCGGGACCCTGTGAAGCGCAGTCAGTGTGCGGTTGCGGTGCAAGGCAAGATAGCGAGTGCTGACTTGGTGCCCTTCGCTGGCGTGCCCTGTGGCGCGAGACTATATCGCGAGCGAGCCATGGCAGCGAGGGTGGTGCAGTGCGAGCGGTGCTGTGGGTGCCGTGACTGTCGATAGCGATCGCAGTCGCATTGTTTGTTGTCAACACTCGCGTCGGCACAAGGCGGAGTGGAGCCGCTTCGACTAGTACGTACCGATACCCACACAGCCACCGTAACTTTCCGCCACAACGCCACACCTCTTCGTCGTCACGCTCCGCAGCGTTCCAAGATATGCTCGAGGTACTTCAGAGCTTCCCGCAGTGCGCGCTTGCCCTCCCAGATCGCCCTCCTGGCTGACAGCATTCTTATCGCGGCGCCCTCTCCGCACGTTTGCGACCCCAGACGCTTCACGCTCCGCCTCCTCCCGCTGTGACGCCAGCGCATTAGACCGCGGCAGTGCCTGTGCTACAAGATCGGGACCTCCCCACGACGACTGCGCGCATGAAGCAGAATGTTATGACCATGAACGAGCGCTCCATCCTGGACACAGTGCAGCGATGGCGCCGCTCCAAATACTCGACACGACCTTTCGCCCTCACCATCCTCGCCATCACTCTGATCGCATTGCTCGCATGGGCAAAGGAGCTGCGCCGAGGGGCGCCAGGCACCTCCCCACTGCTCCACAAGAGAGAGCTCACCACGCTCGACGCAGAGGCAAGACAGCGCCCGGATCCATGCACACGCACACGCACACGCACACGCACAATTCACTAACATGGCTTGCAGTGTCGTCTTGTCCATCATGCCCACGACCAATGCGCCTTCGTCCTCGCCAACTGCCCGGATGAGGAAGCAGGCGTCGTCTCCTACCTGACCCTCTACTACTGCCGACTGCCTCATGCCAAGCCCGTCGCTTTCACCATGATGACCCTATGGCTCGCGCTGCTCTTCAGCACCATTGGCATCGCCGCTAGCGACTTCTTCTGTATCAACCTGAACACCATCGCTAGCATGCTGGGCATGAGCGAGAGTCTGGCTGGCGTCACGCTGCTGGCTTTTGGAAACGGCAGTCCGGACGTCTTCTCCACCTTCGCTGCCTTCCGCACGCACGCCGCGAGTTTGGCTGTGGGCGAGCTCATTGGCGCTGCCAGCTTCATCACTGCCGTCGTCTCTGGGTCTATGGCTCTGATTCGCCCTTTCAATGTCGCCCGCAAGAGCTTCGTTCGTGACGTGGGCTTCTTCATCGTTGCTGCCGGGTTCAGCATGGGTTTCATAGTCGATGGCAAACTTCATCTGTGGGAAGCTGTGTCTATGGTGGCCTTCTACATGTTCTATGTCGCGTTCGTTGTAGCCTGGCATTGGTGGCTCAACCAGCGCAAGGCCCGCAGGCTGAAAGCTGCAGCAAGTCGCAGTCACTATGTGATGCCTGGTGGAGAGGAAGAAGAGTTTCCTCAGTACATGGATGACGACGATTCCGCCCCTGCTAGTTCGAGGATTCACTCTCGTGGTGTTTCCATCGATGATTTCAATGCACTCGAACGCGCGGGCGGTGACACCATAGAGATAGAGGAAGACGAGAATGAGGAGGAGCGCGAGCGCTGGATGGGAGAGATGACCAAGAATATGCGTGTGAGCCGGCCACCAGCCGGTCAACGACGTCCTACCCAGACGCCCATTCGGCCCAGTCTGGTGGGAGCACTTGAATTTAGAGCCGTCTTATCGTCGCTGCAGAAGTCCAGGAACATCCAGTCCATGCCTATCAGCCTGCGACGCTACTCGGATGACCCAACCTACACGACAGCTCAGCAACAGGATTACATATCCACCATCTCGGATCCTGCGCCCCGGCCACCCTTCGACATTGCCTCGCAGTCCGAAGGGAGATCGCCAGGTATTGTCAGACCCGCACTCGAGGTGCAGCAAAATCTCAACCGTATGAGGGCTGTCTCGACTAACGATCTCGACAACGCTCGTCTTGATACTAACACGCTACAAAGAGGTCTGCCGCATATCAGCTTCGCGCCGGCAACTCCTGACTTCCGCGACAACATGTTTACTCAAATGGAAAGGAATGCCCCTCATTCGCCAACAATCTCATTATCACCACCCCCTTCCCAAGGGTCGTCGCGTGCGCAAAGTCCCGCCTCTTCGAGACGACGAGGTTTCTCTGATCTACTGGCTCCCCCAGGTCTCGACACCCAAGGTCTCGCGCCGCGATCCGGTACTTCGACTCCAAGCCCGCTCTCCTCACCTGTCATGCAAGCTGGGGACCGGCCTGCGCCTCCAAATCTGAAGCTCACCGTGCCTGGCGTCTCCTCACCGCCCATTCCGTTCCCTGCATACACAGACTTCCCGTGGTCAGCACATAGCTCGTCGCGTGCGCCCAGTCTGCGCTTGCCCTCCCCAAGCGCATCACCCGAATCCGCTTTTCACAATGAGAGCCTATTTGGGATATATGATGTTGCTCGGACTCCTAGGTGGTGGCCGTCGCGACTTCTGCCTGCGCCACACGTACTTCTGTCGACTTTGTTCCCCACGTTGACAAGCTGGCGTGACAAAAACATTTGGGACAAGCTCTTAGGGCTTGTTGCCGCGCTCCCAGTCTTCCTGCTCACAATCACTCTTCCTGTTGTCGAGCCTGCAAGCAGCGATGACGACCAGCCTGAGTTCGGCCTGCCGCCACCCTTGACTCCAGTTGGTGGCACCTTCGACTCCCAATTCCGCCTTGACAATACTCCCGTAGAAAGGCGCGCGACGGATCCAAAGCCCTCACCAAAACCGAACGACCATTCCCACACATCCCACAACACCACCGCATCCGCGCCACCCCAGCTCCTCGTCACCACCGAAGACAACGTCATGAACTCCCCCGAACAACTCCCCGAGCGCCCCCTCTCAGCCCACCCACACCCGTCCACTGAGCCCAAAGAATGGAACCGCTGGCTCGTCATCGTCCAAATCTTCACCTCCCCCTTCTTCATCATCCTCGTCCTCTGGGCCAACCTCGAACCCGACAACCCGCACGCCCTCATGCGCCAAACCCTCTACAGCGTGACCGGGAGCCTGATCTTGCTCGCGCTCCTCCTCCTCACCACGACCCCGACGCGGCCCCCGCGCTGGCGCCAACTCCTCTGCTTCGTCGGCTTCGCCGTCGCCATCGCGTGGATCAGCACCATCGCCAACGAAGTCGTCGGCGTCCTGCGCACCCTCGGCGTCATCCTCAACATGTCCGATGCCATCCTTGGCCTCACCATCTTCGCCGTCGGTAACTCCCTCGGCGACCTCGTCGCCGACATCACCGTCGCCCGCCTCGGCTTTCCCGTCATGGCCCTCTCCGCCTGCTTCGGTGGCCCCATGCTCAACATCCTTCTCGGCATCGGCCTCAGCGGCTCCTACATGATCCTGTCCAAGGGCGAGCACAGGCATGACAAGCACCCGAACGAGCCGATCAGGTTCAAACCCTACCACATCGCCGTGTCCACCACGCTGGTCATCAGCGGAGCCAGCTTGCTGGTCACCCTCGCAGGGCTGCTGGTCGCGGTGCCGGTGCGGAAGTGGCGGATGGACAAGGTGGTGGGGTGGGGACTGGTGGCGACGTGGGTAGTGAGCACAGCGGCGAATGTGCTGGTGGAGGTGCTGGGGTTCGGCAGCGACGTGAGCTGATGGCGGGATTCCATACACATTGGGATATTTTAGATACGCAGGCGTTTTGCGCAAGGAGATATACCACTTTGCTTTGCCGTTAGCGGGTGTACGTACATACGAGACAAAGTCGTCACTGACGTATTAATCATCCATCATTATACATAATACAAAGTACACACGCACACGCACACGCATACTTTCTTCAACATCACCCCCCCCCCCCCCGCGCCTGTTCTCATACAATCACCACCCCCGCAACCAAAATCGCAACCCACAACGCGCCCACGCTCCCCCCAGCAGCGCCCAACACACTCGCCCCACCCTGCGGCGTTGCTGTCCCCGTCGCTGTCGCTGTCGCCGTCGGCGCATCACCCCCTTCATCAGAAACCCGCTCGCGCACGTTTTCCTCAAACTGGCCAAGCACATTGCCGGGCGGGTGGTATTCGCACACTATGTACCTGTCGAGTGAAAAGCGCGTAAGCGAAAGATCGGCAGATACTTGAGAGTGCGGAGAAGGGAAAGTGAGGTGTGTGTGTGTGTGTGTGTGTGCTGGATTGGATTGCGGTGTCAAGGAGTGGAACGAGGAAGGAGGGATTTGAATGAGGAGGAGGAGGACTACTCACCAACCCGGCGCATCTCCCTTCCCCCCGTCCCCACGGTCACCATCACATTGCGTGCGCGCACACCCCACGGAGGAAGTCGCGCGCCAGACAAGCTGGGTGAAGTGGCCTGTCTCGGTGCTGGAAGGTATCGGACGCACGTCAGTCTTGTTCAGTCCAGTCCAGTGCAGTCCAGTCCAGTCCCGTGTACATCCATCCAAACCCACATTTACGAACACATCTACAATCTCAAAACACATGGGAAATCCCCCCGCCCCCCTCTCTCCCCTTCTTCCCCGCCTTCTCAGAACACACAAAGAGATTAGAACTCACCTAAACCCCCCCTCCTCAAAATCATACCCCTCCCTCTCCTCCCCCCACGCCCTAACCGCACTGTCCACATCCGCATACCCAGCCGCCAGATTCTCCCCCGCTGGCCCGCCCGAATGCTCGAACGCGCACTGCTCGCTCCAGGCCTGCGCGGTCGCTGCGAGCGACTCGTTCCAGGACAGCGGGGCCGCGGCGTGTTGGCGGCGGAACAGGTTTGTCGTGTTGAGCAGGGCGGTTTGGAAGGTGGGCGTGGATGTGTATTGTGGTGATGGTGATGATGAGGAGGAGGTGGGGGAGGAGTCTTGGGGGGAAGAGGAGGCGAGGGCGCTGGGGAGGGAGACGGAGAGGATTCGGAGGGAAAGGGAGAGGGAGAGGAGGGGAAAGGTAAAGCCTGGCAGGAGCATGGTTGGACGGGCTGGAGGGTTTGAGATGGGATAGAAGACCGGGTGGGTAAGAGAGCGCGTGTCCACGATTGCGACTGCGAAGTGTGGCGGGGACCTGCTACTGCGCGCGCGCAGCTGGCGTGAGGGACTGACTGTCTTCGGTTGTTTACGAGTATTGGAATTGGCATGTACGGAAACTACACTGTCGAGCCGGGCATACACTATGTACCAAGATGAAAAGACTTTCAGATTTGCAGCCATTACGCCGCAGGCTCGCGGCGCGCAAAAGCAGGGATCAGACCCTGTTTCACGCCGTTGAAGACGTTGGATATCGTGCCGAACCGCCGAGTCATGATGGTGGGGGGCTGTCGAAGTGGGTGTGGGAGAGCTTGGTTGGGGGCCCTGAAGGTTGCGTAGGCCTGGTGACGTCATGGGCTGTACAGACTCTATACACACATATCACAATGGAAGGGATCGGCGGTCATGATGGGGAGAGGAAAGTGGAGTACTTGAATTTCGCAGCTTCGGCGGTTTTATTCGGGGCAGGAAACTATCTTTGCTTGGATGTCAAGGGTACACGTGTGGGCCGTCTGTAGGCTCACGATCTGTGCGGTGCATGGTCGCAGTGAGAGCATGCGAAACTTTACCACAAAGCCTTCTGCCTTTTCGAAATGTGTACCTGGCCAAACAAACAGCAGTATTAGGGGAAGGGGCTTTCAGCGTAAGTTGCTGCTTGTGCCTGTGACGGGGGGATAGATCCGTGTGACGCATGACTGACTCCAGCGACAGTGCAATTGCTCCGCTCCACCGTCACTCCTGCTGCTGCAAACCGTGCTTGATCGAGCGATAATTCGCAACACGTCCGCCACTGGGTTGTGTTAGTGCGTGCATTCGAATTGCTGTCGCTGGAGGACTTACCAAGAAACCACTCAATTCGTGAGTTCTCCAGCTTTGCGCGCGTAGGGTCGTCCTTCTTCTCAATTTACACGCTGTGCGTGGCCTTGTCGGTAGAAGATTACTCGGCCTCCCACCTGGCTTCCACCGCCTTGATCTTCTTGGCGTATTCGGCGTAGACAGCGACACCTTCAATGTCGTCAGAGGCCTTGCGCTTCTGCGCTGGAGTCGGCCTCTTCAGCCATTTGGCCAGGTCTTTTCCGACCGGCAACTGGTCGTCAGCAGAGCTCGCAACCTTTGTGGCTGCGGCGACTTCCATGTTGTTGTCATGGTTGCCGCTGTTACCGGCCGTTGCCGCGTTGTCGTCCAAGCGAGCAGTCTTGCCCTTGTCGTCATGAACGAGGATGGTGACTGGGGGACGCTGCTCACTGCTCGCTGTGGTCGTACCCTTGTACTTCGGCTGACGATCGTGAGAGTCAGCGTCGGCATAGATGAGTGCGTTGCACTCCTTCCTGAGCTCGTCAGGGACACGGACACGCTTGTCCTTGACAAGTTGCCACAAGTCCTTCAAACAACGGCGGAGGGGAACGGTCTCCGCACGAAGCTCGCCAAGTGTGTCTTCCAAGACGGCTTGCTTCTGCTTCAAGGCGCGCACCTCAGCGCGTGATTCCTTGAGCTCATCGGAGTGAGTAGACGATGACATGTTTGCTGTGTGCTCTGGGTCAAGAATGAGAGAGTGAGAGAGAGAGAAATGACAAGGCAGAGACTGGAAGTTTGGCTGAGCTTGAAATTGCGTGTTGACTTCCTGGCAAAGAAGTGAACAGAGGCCGCGAGGGGCATCGCTTACCAACGGAACAGAGAGGCGGCCGCCGTCTGCGTCACTGGGCAACAATTAGCAATATTCACTTTGTTGTGACAACATTAATCCGCGTTCACCGTGAAGACAATGGCAAGCCAACGTTTGATGCTTTCCATCGTCGCCAGTGCTGGGGTGAAGGAGTTCGATGGACATGTTGCTCGGAGAGCTTTGGGTGATCTTATGGTGACACCCATAGGTTCCGTCACCAGAAGCCACCGCATTCACCTGCATACCGTGGGCGGATGGCAACTGAGTAGGGCTTACTCCAGAGCCTTCGCTACTCATAGTGCTGCAGGGCTGGTGCAGTGCGAGTCTCTTGCAGCTCATCATATTGAGAATGAAGGTGCGTCGAGTGTCGCAGAACAAGTCCCTCGTAACTCATCATATGGCGTATGAAGGTTCGTAGAGTGAGGCAGCGCAGCTCTCTCGCAGCTCACCATATGGCGTATGGTGGTGCATTGAGTGGCGTTGCATGAATCTTTTGTAACTTACCACAATGAGTGTGATTATTCATGCTTCGAGAAATTGCAAACTGCAGTTTTCTTGACGCACCATCATATTGAGGACGATGGCGCGTCGAGACCACAAAGCGTAATAATATGGTTGCTTTGAGGCGAGTGGGTTGAGTGAGTGAGAGAAAGAGAGCGAGGCAGCTCGCGGGGCGTCGAGTACATAAACAAGGCGCGAGCAGGCCACTAGCCCCGCGCTAAGAATTAAGCATAACACGTCACCCCTGCAACTGTAACGCTCCCCACCCTTTTCAAAATTTATCCCACCTTAATCGCAAGTCACCTCAACACCGTCCATACGCGACCAATCTCGAACAGCCCCAATTCACATTCACCGCCGCACATTCACCTCGTACACCCACCGACCAATTACACACCGGCAAAAATGAAACTCCTCACCCTCAACTTCCTCACCTGCGCCATCAAAACCTGCAAAACGCAAACCGCCAGCTTCCCACTGCACCCCAAAGATGCGGAGCTAGAAATCGTCGAAGCGGACATGAACCTGCCTTTCCTGCGCAACATCCTGCCGCGACTCATGTGGGAAGAGCTGCGCACCATTTGCAAAGAGGTACGTCCGTCCTCAGTCAACCCTCAGGCTGCGCTTTTGCAATCAACACCAGCACCAACACCAGCACCAACACCAGCACCAACACCAGCACCACAACCCCCACCTCCTCGCCCTCCCTTCCCCCCAAACCCCCCTTTCCCCACTCCATCCTCGCAAGCTACTAACACCTCTCACACAGCTCTCCCTCCCGGACCTCCCCCCCACACCCCCAACCCCCGCAGACCTGATCGACGGCCCCGAACCCGACGCCTCGGCGCCCGCCGCCGCGCTCGACGCCCTGCAGCCCAGCCAGACGGCCAAAGACCTGCACCGCGTGCTGCTGGAGACGTGCATCCAGGAGGGCGGGCTGGTGTGCGGGTGCTGCGGGCACGAGTACAAGGTGAAAGAGGGAGTTGCGAATTTTTTGCTGCCAGGGCATTTGGTGTAGACGTGATACGGGATATGGAAAGATGGGGGGGAAGGGAGAGAGAAAGGTGGGCGGGGGAAGGCAGAAAAGTTCAAGTTTTGATACCCAGGATTGCGCAAGGAGAGAGAGAGTGTGTGGAGTGAAGTGTTAGCATTTTAGGCGTTTGGAAAATATGACGGATGATGGTTATGATGATGATGATGATTATGATGGTGGATGAGGGTGGAGAAAGACGTGTGATATTCATGGTATCTAACCAACCAACCAGACAACCAGCCCTTTCATTCATTCAATCACAAACACACACGCACACACAACACGCGCCCAAACGCCTAGACTTTTTCCCCTCCCCTCTCCTCTCCCCACCATCTCTCCATTCCAGCGTCTACAAATCCAAATCCAACGCCCGATTAATCTGCACCTTCTTATCCTCGCCACCACTCACAATCCCGACCTGCTCATCCCAGCAAACCCCAAACACCTTGACGCCCTCGCCATGACTCTTCGCCGGCCCACTCAGCCCCTTCCGATTGATCGTGTACACGCTCTCGCCGCTCATTCCTTCTCCCACCGCACCGCTCCCCCCGCCGGTGGTCACATTGCGCAAGTCCCAGATCATGCAGGTTCCGTCGTGGCTGCCGCTGACGAGGTGGTGCTCGCTGTTGGGGTCTGTGGCGAGGGAGACGACGCCGTTCTTGTGGCCGCGGAGGGTCATGACGGCGATGGTGGCGGCGGAGACGCGGGGGTCGATGAGGGTGATGTGGCGCGCGGAGGAGCCCGTGGCGAGGAGGGAGCGGGCGGGGATGGCGCAGAGAGAGAGGAGGGCGTGCGCGGTGGTGCGCGTGTCGACGCAGGACTGGGTGGGGAAGTCCCAGGTGCGGAGGGTGTGGTCGTGGGACGCCGAGTAGGCGACGGTGGGGTCGTCGGGTTTGAAGAGGACGCTGGAGACGGGGGCGGTGTGGGCGGTGAGGGTGGCGAGGGCGCCGCGCGAAGGGACGGTGCGGTCGGGTTTGGAGAGTTTCTGGCGCTTGGCCGAGGCGGTCGAGGACGAGGGGAGGAGGGCCGAGGGCGCGGTGGGGTTCTCTTTGGCGTTGGCCGAGAAGAGGGAGATGGTGGAGTCGGACGAGGCGGAGAGGATGCGGTTCGAGGGCCCGTGGACGGCGATGTCTTCGATGGCCCAGCGGTGGTTGAAGAGCTCCAGGCTCGTTGTGATGGTGCGCTCGTTGTCGTCGTATTTGTAGACGCGCACTGTGTTGTCCAGACCCGCCGCTACGATCTTCTTGTCCGATAGCCATTTCGCGCTCTTCAGGCTCGTTATCCTGCCGCCGTTGTTGGGTGCCTCGGACGTGGCCAGCACGTCGCCCGAGGTGTTCCAGACGCGGACCAGACCGTCGTAGCTTGCGCTGAGGATCCTTTCCTGCCCGCTCTGTACATTACCACCGGACCATTGCCCTGCGGGCGAGGAGCGCGACAGTACATCGACAGCTGACACCCAGTCGTCATGCTCGAAGCTCGTGACGTTTAGCGGAGGGACTAGGGCGCGGGTATATTCAACGTCCAGGGTGTTTTCTGCGTTGATGCCGTTCTTGGTGAGGAACTCATCGATTGAGGTGCGCAGGAACTGGCCGTTGATGAGGATGTCGAAGGGAATGCGGTTGGTCTCGCGGTGCAGCAGGTCGTTCACGAGTGTGGAAAGCTGGTGTCGACTGAGAGCTAAATATCGGTGTCAGCGCCTGAGAAGGGTATAACATATTGAAGCCTCTAGGAGAATGTATGCGCCCTTCTCCGTGCTCTCCAGCGCACTGCGCGTGTGAGAAGTGGACTTACAGGTCTGTACCAACAGGACTGTCGGCTCTTCGGCGATCTGAAGGCCAGCGTCGCGCGTGCTGAGGCGGATCTGCACCTTTGTCTCTGCTGCAGTGGACTCCATGGCGTTTGATATCGGCTGTTCTGCTATTGTCGTCGCAAAACTTTGGCTCTCTGGAACTTTTGCAGCGGGTGGGGCGGCGCTAGCGTCAAACTTCAACCAATCGGGATCGAGATGCCTCCGCATCAGCACTACCCCAAGCAATGTGATGCAGAGCTGCATTGCTGCATCCAAAACTGTCGGTCGTGTCAAGTCTGTTCTCATTACACAGGGCCTATCTATTGCATGCTTGTCCTCCTGATCTCAGCAATCGCCCTTCGTCGAAGGTCGCTCGGTGCAAAGAGAGCTTCAATCAAGCCCACAACTTCCTCGGCTCCCATCTCCAGCTTCAGCTCGCTGTCGTTCCAGAGATACTTGATATCCGCCAGGCTGCCAGCCAGTATTTCACCAAGATACTGCAGTCTGAACCAGTTCTGGATGTAGAGGCTCGACGTATCCCTGGCCTCTCCGTTCTCGTCCTGCGTCTGGAAATGTTGGTTCAGCGTCGCCAAAGACATGCAGTAGCTGTGCAACTTCCTCGACTCATCTTCAGCGATATCCGACATATCCATGACGTCGTTGATGAACTTTGTGAAGGCGGTGCTGACGAGTGAACCTAGCGACTGAACGAGGACTCGTTGCGACACAATGTTCTGCCACGATCGCTTCACGTCGCTGATGCGGTCAATCGTCGTCGCAATGGCATCGTCGCATACCGTCGCAAAAGGGACGTTGGTGCAGCCCTGGAAGCCTTGCGCACCCTCCAGATGATCTCTAATGATCTGTCGTTGTGACTCCATCTCCTTGCCATACGCCCTTCGGCTGAACCCATCCATGGTCTTGATGTCGGCTTCCAGCTTTGGCGTTAGCCGAACCGAAGGCTGCAGTAGCTGTGGAAGGTTTGACGAGCGATCTTTCTCTGCCTGCTCTCGTACCAGGGTCCGCAAGCGATCTGAGAGTCGTTCGCAATCGTTGTAGACGAGCATATTGGCCGCACCGTCGGCGGGGTAGTGAATGGATGCGGTAGCCCGGTACATCGCAAGAAGCAGACTGGGAATAGCGAAAAGCCCGCCGCTAGCTGGCGCAATAGCAGATTTGACTAGATCAGGCTTGTTTAGAGTTTCCACGTCAGTGACAACTTGCAGTATGATCTCGATGATCGAGTCTGGGATCGCCGTTACGGTGTAGGTCTCTCGCAATGTAACGTGTTGCTCTGTGGGTGGCTGTTGCGCCGGCTGCCCGTTGGACTTGCGCTGAGGCGAATTGATGTGAGCTTGCGGCGAGGCAGCTTGTTTTGTATCGTCTTCCTCGCCCCAGTCCTCGCCCCAATCCTCGGCATCTTCCTCATTCTTACTGTCCTTCTTGCTCTCGGGGCTCGCAGGCGCTGCAGGCTCGTCCTCGTCCATGCCCCAAGCGTCCATAGCCTCCTCTTCTACATCTTGCGCTTTGGAGCTTTGCTCTTTTTGTGCAGGCTCCTCATCATCCCCCCACTCAGCGCCCCAGTCATTGTCCTGCTCCTCTGGTGCATTTTGAGCAGGGTGCAATGCATCGCCCTTCGTGATTACTTGCGTTTCTACCTTTTCTACCGTCTTCCTGATCTTGGCTTGTTTCGGAATCAGTCTCTGCACTTTAGCAATGGCGTTCTCCTTCTGCTTTGCCAGCCAGATCTCAGCTGACTTGTCAACCCACTCTGAGAGGCGTTGCTGGCCCGTCCATTCAAGCTCGTCTAGATACTCGACCAGACCAAGTACGTAGGACAAAGTCTCCTGGAAGTCTTGAACGCCTTGTATGGATGTCGGAACAGCGGGTGCAAGGTATTCACTGATCAAGCGTGATGTAATAATCGGTACCATTTTAGCTGACAGCGGCAAGGCAACGGACGGCGGCAAACGTGTGCTCAGATATTCGGCGATCTTGTGAATGTCTTCTAGTGTGGTCTTGACGCTTCCGTCGTTCACAGGACCTGCCAGCTGTATATCATCGCCATGGATGGTGAACGAGGTGACAACCTGGTCGCGACCAATGGTGAGACGGCGGGACAATATTGTCTTGTCGAAGTCGCGACTGAAGCGGGCGATGAACTCATCCAGAAGGCCGAGTTTGGTGAGCTGTTCAACAATCGCATTGATGTCAATGGTGGTTTCGCGCTCGATCGTCTCTTTCAAGGATACCTTGTTGTTTGCCGCATCGACTTCTAGCAATCTGCTCCACGAATCGGTGAGCGTCTCGACAACAGCCTTGCGCATCTGACTTTCTTTGCTTCTTAGTACAGACACGGCCCTGGTAGTTGCAAAAGGACCCAGCCCCTCAAAGGCGCCATTCGCGTCCTCGAGGCGCTCGATCGCGTACATCGTATGTCCGCGCACAGCAGCATCCTGTGCTGAGTCTAGCAGAAGGGAGATGTCTCTCAGCTGTTCGACAATCCGCGCCAAACTCTCGTTGTATGCGATCTCCTCGTTGAGCAGGCCAACTTTGCTGGCTGCATCTTGCACGTGAGCCGTGGTGGCTTGGCCTTCTTCTGCATGCTGCACGATCTCCTTTGCAGTATCCTGCGAGCGCTTGATATCGTCTTGTAGCTTTCGTGCTTGGGCTATCCAGCCGTCAACGTCGGAGGCAGCTTCGCGAGACACCTTGCGCACTTCATCCTGGAACATGGTCAGTGAAAGACACCAGCAGATTCATTATCGCATACCCTGGCCTCTTCTCTGGCTTTGCCGACTGTCTCTAGCAGCTCTGGGAGTGCGCTCGACGGCACCGTCGCTGATGCCACGTCCCCGTCCTGCGGAAACGACCCATGCTCGGCGGATTGTAGGATCGCGTCGCCGAGCTGCTTGTGCGATACTTTCGACGACATGTTCCTGACTTAAACGGCTGTCATGTCGAGGAAGCGAGAGTGTGATGCGCTGTCATCCTCCCTGCGCAATGCGTTGATGCATGGATTCAATGTTGGACGATGACGCACGTCCCCTAGCTGTGGAGCCTCGATTCGTGTGGAGGGGCAAAACGATATGGAACCACTACCCCGCCAGCATTGGGAATCTTGCAGTCAGCCCATCTCTCACTACGGAATAGAGGCTTTTGCTAGGCACGCAGGGCTTGATATAGAAATTGGTGGGTATCGTCTAGTAGCTTGCCCGCCGCCTCCACTTGCAACATCGGCAGTCTGACAAACTGGATAGTCGTGCCCGTTGCCGACCTCGCATCAATCTGCTTCGCTATCGTCAAAAGCTTTTTCATTACTTCGTTCTTCCTGCTTTTTTGTAAGTTCCCAAAGAGTGGTTGGTTCAGTTCACACATCCGGAACATGTGTTGGCTGACACAACAATGGTAGCACAAATTCGGCATTGCACAAAGGGGCGCCAATACAGGCAACTTCCTACATCAGCAACAGATCTGTGGCGTACAGTTCTAACCTGAATCTTTTCCAATCTTTCCAAGACCTCGATCGCACATATTCTGGCAACATGGGTTCCACTACTCAGGCGTCACACTTCAAGACGATCCAAAACTTCGAAGCTGATTACGCAGATGCCAAGTTCACTCAGTACGAATCGCAGCGCACAGGTCTTCGAGTGACGGTCGTCGATCGAAAGGGCCCTAAAGTGTACGGATACTTTGCCGTCGCTACAGAGATTCACGATGATTCCGGCTCGCGTAAGTGCAGCGATGCAACAGGTGAGCCTCACTGACATCGCGCAGCACACACGCTTGAGCACCTGATCTTCATGGGAGGACGCAAGTACCCTTACAAAGGTTTACTCGACAAACTCTCAACACGCTCATACTCGGACACCAACGCCTGGACGGATGTGTCTGAGACTGTGTACACTCTATCCTCAGCTGGTTGGGAGAGCTTCGCGCAGATTCTTCCAGTGTATCTGGATCACCTAATCCTACCTACTAACACTGATGCCGCTTGTTACACCGAAGTACACCATGTTGATGGCAAGGGCGAAGATGCAGGGTAAGTCGCTTACACACGATACAAAAACACGTGCTGACGCGAAAAGTGTCGTCTATGCGGAGATGCAAGCGCGGCAAAACCTCCAAGGCGACATGATGGATCTTCGTATGAGACGTTTGCTCTATCCTGAAGACGATGGGTTCCGCTCGGAAACGGGTGGATTGATGGAGAACCTGCGTGTGTTGACCGCCGAACGCATCCGCGAGTTCCACCGGGAGATGTACCAGCCGAAGAACATGCGCCTCATCCTTATTGGCGAAGTGGACCACTCGAACTTGCTTGAGGTGTTGGACAGGTTTGAAGACGATATTGTCGATTCTGTCCCGTCATACGATGCACCTTTCAAGCGCCCGTGGGTTGAGTCCAGGCGTACGCCACCACTCAGCAAGACTGTTGTGGACACAATAGAGTTCCCAGAGGAGGATGAGTCCACTGGAGAGGTTCAGGTTGCTTTCATCGGCCCTCCGTCGACAGATGACTTGGCAGAAACTGCCGTGAACACAGTACTGACATACCTCGCCGGTTCGTCGGTCTCGGTCCTGGTCAACACCCTGGTCGAGAAGGAGCACCTTGCCAGTGAGGTGTACTACTTCATGAAGGACCATTACGATTCAGTCATCTGGTTCACACTGAGCGCTGTAGATACAGAAAAGCTTGAGCTGGCTGAGAAGCGTTTCTTCGAAGTCCTCAAAGAACACGTCAACGGATCCCTCGACATGAGCTATCTGCGCGATTGCCTTCATCGATTCAAACGACAGGCCAAATTCACATCCGAGGTCAGCAACGAGGAATGGAACTCGCCCATTGTCAAGGATCACGTTTTCGGTCGACGCGACGGTTCCGACTTGAAGATTGCTATGGCTGATCTTAAGGCATTCGACGAGCTTGACGAGTGGAGCGAGGACCAATGGCGGAGCTTCATCAAAAAGTGGATTTCAGACGCCCACCATGTGACCCTGTTTGGCAAGCCGTCAGCAGCACTGAATGAGAATATGAAGGCGGAAGAAGTCGCACGAGTGAAGGAACAGCAAGAGAAACTTGGCGATGAAGGTCTCAAGGGTCTGGCCAAAAAACTGGAGGATGCTCAGAACCAAAACAACAGACCCATCCCTGAGGAGCTGATCGCAAGCTTCAAGATTCCCAGCACGGATTCGATACACTTTTTCGAGACGACTTCAGCTCGATCGGGCCTTGCGAAGAAGCTTGGCACGAAGGATACCAAGATCCAGCAGATTATTGACAGGGATGAGAACGGATTGCCGCTCTTCGTGCACTTTGAACACATCCCCACCTCCTTCGTTCACTTTGGTCTGGCTCTTGGCACATCTGGCTTACCCACAGAGCTGAAGCCATTGCTCGGTATCTATCTTACCAACTTCTTCGCTACCCCCGTCGTCAAGGACGGCAAGCGTATCGAATTTGAAGAGGTCATTACCAAGCTCGAGCAAGACACGATTGAGTACACGCTGGGCAGGGCGACTGACATTGGCAACTCCGAGATGCTACACATCCACTTCGTCGCCGAGGCAGAGAAGTACGACACTGTCGTCCAATGGCTCAAGACTCTGCTCGTTGACTCAGTATTTGACGTCGAGAGGATCAAGGCTACCGTCATCAGAATGCTGGCCAACGTGCCAGACGAGAAGCGCGATGGTAACGGCATGGCACTCGCCATCGACAAGATGATTCACTACGACACATCATCTTCCGTCCGCGCCACAACAACCCTCGTCAAGGCGCTCTATCTCAAGCGAACCTTAAAGCTACTGGAAAGTGACCCGCAGCAAGTCATCGACAAGCTCGAGGCGCTGCGAAAGCACCTCCTTACCTTCTCAAATATGCGTTTGCTCGTCACCGCCAACCTCGAGACCCTCCGCAACCCAGTCTCCACCTTCAAACACCTCACAGAAGCCATCAAACCCTCCACCAACCCGACCATCAACCCCATCGACGACCGCAACGCGCTCCTCTCCGACATCGGCCGCAATCCCGGCGGCGCCCACTACATCGTCACCATGCCGATCGACACATCCTACGGCATCTTCACCTCGGCCGCCCCCAAGGGCTACACCGCGCCGGAATTGCCCTCCCTCCTCGTCACGCTCGCCATCCTCGAAGCCGTCGAAGGCCCCATGTGGGTCGCCATCCGCGGCACAGGGCTTGCGTACGGCAGCTCGTTCTACCGCGACGTTGAGACCGGCAAGCTGAAGTACGTGGTGTACAATAGCCCAAACGTATTCAAGGCGTTCGACGCGGCCAAGACGCTGATCAAGGAGCTCGCGGACGGGACCAAGTCGTTTGACAAGATGGCGCTCGAGGGCGCGATTTCCACCATCGTGAGGGGGTTCGTAGATGAGCGCGATACCATGGTTGATGCGGCCAAGAGCTCGTTCATAGATCTTGTGGTGCGCGGCGTAGGGAAGGAGTGGCAGGAATGGGTGCTGAGGGAGGTGCGCAAAATTACGGAGGAGGACGTCAAGCGCACGCTGAAGGAGATCGTGGCGGCGGTGTTCGAGCCCGAGAAGGTGGATGTGGTGGTTACGTGCGGTGGGATTTTGAAAGAGGTATGTGGTTTGCTGAACTCACGGGTTGATGATGTTGAAGTTGCTAATGAAATGCAGAGCTTGCAGAAGGACTTCGAGACTGCCGGCTTTAAGCCGCAGTCCAAGGTTCTTGCGGATTTCTACGAGTCTTATGGGTTGGAGGGTGATGATGATGAGGATGACGACGATGACGACGAAGACGATAGCGAGGAAGGCAGTGAGGACGATGAGAGTGGCGACGAGATGGAAGAGTAGTGTGTGCTCACTGCACTCAGCACAGTGTACGACCGCATTCAAAGAATCGTAGCCGCTTACCATTGTACAACCCATCTTCCACCAGGTCATGTCCACCGTCAGCCTGATTTTCTGTTCCCTCCACGTAAAGAAGGGGTAGCTGACGCAGCCACCCGAAGTCCACCTCTTATCAGTTTTCGAGCGCAAAGGCCGCCCTCGTCTGCAAGCCTCAACAAGCTAATGGTCAAACTCCGATCCGCCCAATCACGCAAAAAAAAAAAACGAGACCTCGTAGCCGCGATGATATGTTGTCACATTGAATAAACAGCTTGATTATAATTACCCGCAGTCACGCTACAACCTCTGCAGTGCCGAGCCGACAACAACACAAATCCATGTGTCTCGCGTACATCGCCGTCTAATACTCTTCCACCGACGTCGCGCAAAATGCCAGTCAGCCGACCGACCCAGTCTAATAATCCTCCATACTCCCAAAACTCCATCGCAGAAACCTCCCGACCGGGGAAAGCCCCAAGTCTCCAAACCCCCGTCCCATTGACCAGCTCAATCCATTATACAACCCAGTACCCATTCCATTCATGATGTAAGTCTCGCCAACAAAGAGCGCCCAGAAAAGCGAAACCGAAGAAAACTCTACACCGCTCGCTCACAACATCATCGCAACACCCCCCGCAACCACCAGCCCCATCAAACTCCCCGCGACGTGGTTCGTGCCTGCGCCGCCCTCGAACGGCGCCGTGCTGCTCCCTGATGGCTTGACTGCGCCGGTGCCAGATGGCGAGGGCGACGGCTTCACGGACACGGACACCGTGCCTGCGGCAGCAGAGGGGTGCGGTGCCGTGGCGCTGGAACCGGCGGCCGAAGAGGAGGAGGAGGAGGTGGGGTAGGGTGGTGTGAGCGCGAGGGAAGTGGCGGGTGCGGAGGGTGTGGGCGCGGCGGAAGTGGCGTTGGTGTTGGCGACGGAGTATTGGGCGCTGGCCGAAGCGGCGATGGTGAGGAGGGTGAGGGCGGAGAAGTGCATTATGTGTGAGAGTTGCGTTTCGTGTGGTTGTGGTTGTTGGTGTTTTGAGGAGGTTTTGGTGAAGAACAAATTGTGTTGGATAGATTGATGCAAGTGTCGTGTCGGGTTGTGAAGGTTGGAAGTAGACAGATGAGTTGAGTGAGTTGAGTGAGTGAGTGAGTGACTTCTTCGTAAGACCCGTTTCGTAGATACAAAAGACGACAACCTACCACGAGCGCTCGCCCATCTCTTATACCCACAGCGCACACTCATCCTCCCCTACGCCTCCCGACTCCAGCCCCAACAAACCAAACCAATCCAACCCAGACCAAGCCCTCTCATGTCTTTCATCTTCACTAGCACCATACCAAGCCCACAGCACACGTAACGTCCCGGACCCACCGCTGCAAGGGACCCGAGGCATTTCCCACGCTATCATGGGCGTAGGGCGCGGGAGCTGATTGGTCGAATGCCGGGAGATCCACACGCGCGACTATTCTTAGCTCGGGTGGCGCAACAATGCCATGCCACCGCCACGATTAGTCGGCCGGCGAGCGAACGGGCGAACCGAGTGGATGAGCGAGAGAGCAGGAGACTTGACTTGACTTGAGCCTCATCGTCACTACGACCGGCGGCTCCGGATCTGACTGATGAGCTTGCGCTTGCGCTTGCGCTTGTTGCCCGTCCGTATGCACAGCACATCGGTACCTTACATTACCTACCTCACCAACCTACCTACCACGTGCCCACCTACCCTGCCTACCAAGCTCCTCCCTCCTCCCTCTTCCTAGCGATCGCGATCGCAAGGACCTGCGCATGGCAGGTACCGGTACCTACCTTTCTTTAGCTCTTCCCTTCGCCTCACTCATTCAATCCGCCTCATACACAGTACCTCCCTACAGCATAGAACCATGCCCGCTTCTGTTTCACCCCCCCCCCCATGCCGCCAATCAAACCAAACCAAACCCCAAGACAAGATGACGTACCTGTCGTAAATATCATAACGTGGAAGCCCACAGCTCCACACCGACGCACCTACCTGCAGTTAGTTGGTCAGACACGTGACTCCCAGCGACGGCGACGCGTGTGCAGCCTCGGCCCGGTGTGAGATTGCCAGGGAGTAGGAGTAGGAGTAGGAGTAGGAGGTGATTTCGATCGCTGTGTTTGCGTGGACAATCTGCGTAGCGTGAGACTGGGTGATTTGTTGCGTTGGCGAGATTGGAGTGGGTGTTTGATTGTTTGTGGGTCAGGTTAAGGGGAGGGACGCGAGCGGCCATTTTCGCCCTTGTTGGGAGGGTAAGGGCTCTTGGTTATCTTGGTAAGAGCTGTGCTTGCTGGATTGGTGGTGGTGGTGGTGGATTGCTTCGGTAGTAGAGTGCATGGTGTGCGGAAGGAATGATTCAAGTAAGACGGGGTGGTTGTCGTCGTCATCATTACAACGACGTTCGATCGCTTCTAAACTGAACGAAGTCTCTTGATTGATTGATTGATTGATTGATTGATTGAACTGGGTATCACGTGCTCACCCTCCCGTCGCCCACCCACCCTTCCCTCTTCACCAACGCTACGAGCCAGGCTGGACCACCCCAATCTTGACCAGCTCGACCTCACTCGTCTCCAGATCCAGCAGCACCAACTGCCCCGACTCCTTGAACCTCGGCACACTAACCAGCAACACCTTCTGCCCAGCCGGACCCTCAATGACTTTCTTGCCGAACTTTTCCTGACACCCTGCAAAGTACACGTGCGGACAGTCCTTCACCAGCAACGGGTCGTCGTCCTGGAACGGGTAGCACCACAGTGTGTCGGGCGCAGTGGGAGCAATACAACGCCACCTAAGCATCATCTCCATGACCTCCAGCGCGTTGACGTTGTTCACATACTTCAGTAGATCGGCAACAGTCTGGCCGCCTGTGCCGAGCACGCGGTAGCCTTCGATGTCGCCATCCCATGGATTTGTGACTGTGTCTAGGCCGTGTATTGTTTCGTTCGACTGGGCTGGGGGCTCGGCGTAGAGTCTACTCTGGGGGAAGAGAGCCGGGTGCAGTGGTTGCTGCGGGAGGGCAACGTTGGCCGGGTCGTTTGCGCCGGGTACGAGAGTGATGGGGATTGAAGGCAAGAGTTCTGAGAGAAGCTCGTCGAGTCTTTGTGCGGGGGACGCGTTGTAGGCGGAGGCATCGTAGCCGTAAGCATGTTTCTTGCTCTTCTTCTCGGCGAAGGCTTCTCGCGACAGGATCGGGCTTCCATGTGACAGCGAGTCGCCAGCTATAATGAGGCGCGAAATGGAGCTCGCTGCGCTTTGCGTCGGCGGCCCAGCCGCGTCCCCTGTGAGGTATTCGACCAGCAGGTCCAGCGAAAGCTCGTCATCGTCGGTCCCTGTTATGTCCAGCCCTGACACGATTGCAATTTTGCCTGCGGGCCCCCGCTCTGGCTTTGACTTGTTCGCTTGTGCCAAGGCTGCATCGTCACGCTCCCACCGGTCCGGCTGCCGTGGCAGGTCTGCGTATTGTGTCGCGATGACTTGGAACGAGCCGTCAGCTTGTTCGGTGCCGAGGGCAGCGAGCACGCAGCCGGTAACGTAGGTCGAGTCGAGGGCCTCGCCTGTGACTCGCAGGCGACCAGACTCGTCCTCGAGCATCATCTGGTCCTTATCAGCAGACACGTACGTGTCCCGGTCTGGCGGAGCGGCGATCCAGTGCTCTTTCGAGATGTCGTCCAGGACGTTTGGCTTCATCGCCATCTCCATGTACACGGTGCCGACCATCCAGCACAGCTCGCCTTGCCGCACGTCCAGCACGCGCTCGACAAACGTAGCCTTTTCTCCCGCCAGCTCGAAGCCGTCCCACGCCTCGTGCGCTTTTTGCATGACCGCCTTCTTCAGCTGCGCCAACCGCAGGAAGTACATGTCGGCGAATTGGTGTGCATAGTTCTTCTCCGTGCCCTTGGGAAGCTCGAACGTGTGGAGTGGGTTGTAATGTGACTCGGAGCGGCTGGGTGCCCCAGGTGCGTCGTCACTGTGCTTGTTAGACACTGTTCCTCTGGTGCGACACCAGGACTTACAAAGGCGCACCCTTCAGCATGTTACCATCCATGGCTAGTGCAAGCAACTGTGTGTATGGGAACAAGCCAATTAAACAAGGAGAATTGGAATGGGAGGGTCGTTACAAGGTGTGTTTGTGCTGTTGCTTGTTTACAAGTTTGGAAGTGACCATCGCATCCCACAACGCGAAGTGGAGTGGCAGGCGCGTCGGGCGTGCATCGCGTTGCTGTCACGCTTGCCTACTTGGTACACTTAAGAGACCCCACCACCAACCACCATACCATGCATGCCATCTCTCCGCACATTCACGAACCACCACTCGGAAACTGCTCACATAGTCACAGTTCACTCTTCACGAAGAAGAAACTCATTTGTTTCAATGATTCAACCACTGGAAACGTTACAACATTTATTACTTTGAAGCATGGTTGTATCCTCGTTTGACCAAATATGCACCATGCAGATAAACCCCTCCGAAGACAGCGTGTCCTGGTTTCCAGGCCGAAGCCCAATGCATGCTACCAGAACCGTGAGAACAAAAGTGCCTGCGACCGGCAAGCGGGTATGCGAAGTAGGTATCAAAGCACGATAACGCTGCAAGTCCCAAAAAACGCCAGAGAATGACATCCAACTTCGCTTGCTAAATCTAAATCGTCGAACGCGATAAAATGTGATGAATGCTGAAGCCCACAGATCCAGTCCAGGGTCTTTGAGATTAGGTTCCAGAAATTAGACATAATGTAGTGCATCGTATCATCGGTCGTTTAATCGAATGCCGTCTCCTCCCGAACCATCATCGGATTTGCGCGAACATCGTCGCGAAGTCGTTGATGGCTGGAGCCGCTGGATCCACTCGAGCCTTTACGTTGGCCCATGCCCATATTCATGAGGAGCATGCCGCTTTCTCGTCGGCGCTGTCGCTGCTCCCTCGAGTTCCCTTGAACAGCACTATTCAAGCTCCCATATCCCTCGCCATTCTGATACGCCTGCTCGTATTGCGGAGTATCGTAGCTCGGACGCAAGGGCACGAATCCGGCATCGTGGCTGCCGTTGCGTCCTCGCTCCTGCTGGTGTTGGGGCGGTGGTGGCGCCGGATATGAAGGAGGATGATTGGCATCCGGGAATTGAGGCGGTCGCCTATCAAAGCGTTGCGGAAAACTCGTCTCGTTGTATGCCGGGGTGGGAAGGTCAGAGAACATTTGGCGGCGTGGAGAGCGGATGGCATCATCTCCAAGGTGGGTCGTATTGGCGCGGATCTCGTGGATCGGCGAGCTTGCTTCGTCGATAGGCGAACCAAAAATATCAAAGAAGTCAGTGAGGAAGAAGGCAATAAGTGGAGCCGGGATGTTGAGAGTTGGTGCAAAGACGATGCCAACGTTACGGACAGTCATCTTGTTGGCTTGCGCGTTGTCGATAACCTCGATCAAGAAAGACGACAGATGGCGCAGCAGTTCGAAGTTGGCCAGCGGGAGCTTATGTACAAGAACGTTGAAGCTTTGGATCTTCTTGCTGCGTTCGTCCATGTCTGCAATAGTTAGCTCCAGCAGTGTGACGTGAAAGGTGGCAGACATACCAAGAACTTTGAGAAAGTCGAGATGGAGTTCTCGAGTCAAAATAGAAGATGGCAATTCTCGTAGATAGAGCTTCAAGAGAGAAGCCACTGCGTGGACGTCTGTGTAAGGCTCTTCGATAAGCGGGACGTCGCCTTCGCTGTTGAATCTGTCGCGCAGGCCTTTGATGACTATGTTAGAGCCACTGAGCCTAAAGATGCCCTCTTCTTTGATGGCCTTTTTGTCCTTTAGATATTCCAAGCACCGGAACACGACCGAAGGCAGCTCAGCGCCAAGTTGCAGGGGCTGCGAGAACTCGACAGCCTCCTGCAATGTCATACCAAAGATGTTGCGATTCGATGGCAGTGCTCGAGGTTGTGGGAAAGCGGTCAACGGCGAGTTTGTGATTTGGATAGGCGCAAGGTCCGATGAGCCTCCACGGCCTCTGAAACCGAAGATACTACGCTTCTTGTCCTTGACAGGTGTAGGACCGGTGGCGGGCTTATTACCCCAATTCTCCGCATTTTGTATGGGAGTGGCATTGCTCGGCGCCGAGATGGCAGGATAATGGCCCATGCTATCTTGAGAAAAGGAGGCGTTCTTCGGAGATCCTCTCGAAGGCTTATTTCCCATCACCTCTCGGTGATTAGGGCCTCGGACTGGAGCCTCTGCTGCCACAGTATCGTCGTAGCTCAGGCCCTGCAGTCTGTCGTGCTGTTGCTCAACGTCCGGGCTGCCGCGACTCATGGAACGATCGGAAATCTTCTTGTGCTGGGGCTTCTGCGGGCGTACTGGCGCAGCAGGCTTTGCTTCGATCGGAGATGTTTCATCACGGTAATCTACATGCTGCAACAGAGCATCAACCCAAGCGTCTCTTTCTTCGTCATTCTCAGCACAGAGAACATGTCGCACAAGGCTCGCTGAATCTTTCCGTTTCGGCTCTAGAATCAGAAATGCGTGTCGGTATTGGTTGTCCTCACTGTGATCCTGTCTTTGGGGCGACTGGTTAGACTGCTGTTGGGACTGCTTGCCAATCTGAGCATTGAGCAACTTGATGGTGCCTAGGTGTGCTCCACCCTCAACTTCGTAGTATCTGAACTCGGATCCTTCCAAGACAAAGTAGCGAGCTTTCCAGCCTCCAAAATTCTTACCACGTTTAGTAAGGTAGCCTTCCTTGTTTCCTTTGGTACGCGGCGCAGAGACTGCGGGAGCTAGGGTCGGCTCAGGTGTTAGTCTATCGCCGGTCTGAGCTCCGATAACATCAGTGGAGAAATATTCGCAGACCGTCAGCGCCGCCCTCTCGCTCATGTTCATGTCTAGCATAGCATCGAAGTACTGGTTGAGGGCGGCTCTTCGCGCATCAATCCTAGCAGGAGCATGGCCGGTGAACAGGGCGCGGTCAGGCAATTTCCCCTGGAAGTCAGGCACGGATCTTAGCTGAGCATCGAGTGCAGGAAGAGAAGCGATGTTCTTCTCCAAGCGCCACAACTGCTTGTTGTTTGATCGCGCATAGATCGCAAGGGTGAAGACGGGATCTTCTTCCTGCGGTCTAGGGGCCAGGATACTCAAGCGAGAGGGACGAAGACGCGACGAGAACACTTTGACTTCAATCGAAGGCAGCGCATTTGGCGGAAGTAGAAGCCCTGGGTACTGTTCAGAGACGAGACCTCGATATACATGCTCTGCATCAGGCACATCGTTCAGGGTTGGGCTACTGGAAGTCGAGTCAGGACTTGGCTGTGCGTTAGGCACTGTCAATAAGTCAGGACTCCTCTTCGATTGCGTAGGCTTCTCAGCCTGTGTTCCGAGTGGCGACTGGTATGATTGAGGTGTGTTTGGTGGAAGTGGGCCCGGCTGTTGCAGGGTCCGCGACCCTGGTTGGGCAGTTGCGGTCGGCGACATGGGTGGAGATGCTATTGATTGTTTGGGATGTCTTGGCAACGGCGAACCCGGTGGTCTATCACCCGGACGTGGGCTGGTCGGTAGACCAGGACTGAGGAGCGGGGAAGCGAAAGCGCTCCTGTTTGCTACCATTGAGGATGTGTCAGAACCAGTTGGGCTGAGTATGGCGTTGAGCGAGCCCGCAGGCGGATGGCGAGGCGAGAGCGGCAGACCAGCTTGCAGTGGACTGAAACGACGAGGCGATTGCGGCACGGTAGCCATCTGAGGTACAGGTTCGCCTTCGGCAGCTTCAACCGGTGTTGGAGTCGCCTTGCCCTTGCTCTCACTCTTCTTCTTTGCGGACTTGCTTCTGGCTTCCTCCTCCTTCATCACGGCCGCCTCACGAGCACGATCATCATCTTCGCGAGTCTTTCTCCTCCCTCTCTCTGAGACAACGGGGATCTCCTCCACCTCCAATGTGTCGTCGTAGTCGGAATCATCGCTATCTTGGTTGCTAACCTGGTGCAAGTGTGCACTCGTTGTGACTGGCTTAGACAGATTCAAGGGCGCGGGAGGGGGTTTGCGTAGGGGCTGCGCTGGCTTTCGCGGAGGGGAGCTGAAACTGCCACCGCGAAGCTCCGGGGTCGCCTGGGTCACTGCAAGCTGGGGCTGCAGCACCGTGCCGTTGGGCGAGGAAGACGTTGTCGTCTCTGGTCGTGGTGGAGTCACAGGCCGTGTGTTGCTTCCCGCCATTTGCGAGTCGAGAGTGTTCTCTTGCAGCACACCGTTCGGGGCGGAGGCTTTGCCGCCAAGAGTGAGAGGTTTGACCGAGTAGTCAGTAGGCGAGTTGATGGCGGAACTGACGGTCGATGCGGTGGGCGACGCAACCGAGGATTGTGCAGGCGATGTTGCCAACTGAGACTCTGGGTAAAATTGCGCTGCAGAGTGCCCGCCTTGTGTGTGCGTATGGGGTGCGGACTTGTGCTCGACTGGAGCTGACTCGGCTGGTCTACTAGGTTCGTCGTGCCTCTCGCTCGGAGCCGGCGATTCGCTGTGTTCACGTCCCACAACGGAGTCGAATGTGTCCGATCTCGCTATTGCTCCAGGCACAGGCGGGACTTGTTCGGCATACTCCTTCATTTTCCTGCGGTAGCGATCCTTATCTTTCAGCGCACGCTCGAGATCTTTCTGCAGGCCAATGACCATGGCTCGCTGCTTCTCCACGAGGCGCCAGAGCTGCTGGTTGTGGCTGGCCTGGCTTTGTCTCTCCTTCCACATGGCGAACAGCGCCGCCTCGGGCGAGCCGGCAGACGCAATGAGGGCCGCCATATCGGGCGGGCTCGTCATGTTGACATCTTGCGAGGGCCGCGATGAGTGGTTCGCGGGTGCTCGCGGGGCTGCAGAGGCGCTCGACGTGGCGGACGAGGCGGCCGAGTCTATGGAGAGTTTGCGCGGCGGTACTGTGGGCTTCGATTCGGGGCGAAAGGGCCGCGACGGCGGTGGAGGCATGGCGGGTGAGGAGCTGCCGTTGGTGGGCAGCGAGGGCGAGGAGGCGTGTCGCAGCTGCGGTGCATGCCCAGCAGAAGGGAACGCTCGTGGGGAGTGAGCAAAGGCAGTGGGCGTCGTCGTGTTGCTCAGGCCGCCGGCGTAGTGCTCCTCCTCCAGCAGAGCGTCCAGCCTCTCGCGCGGCGAGCGTGGTTCGTCCTTATTGGGCGCCCGTGGGCTGCTGGCCGTGTGTTGCAGCGGACTTGGGGGCGCGCGCCGTCCTGCTGCTCGAGGGCGCTGCTCGGTGACCGGCACGTCCTGGGCGGGCGGATGTGGTGGTTGCGGGTGGTGGTGGTGGTGGTGGTGGTTGGAGTGCTGCTGCAGCAGATGCGAGTGCTGCTGGTCGTGGTCGCTTTGACTTTGGTGCTGCTGGGCGGGTGAGGCGTGCGCACCCAAGGATGCTGGATGCGCTTGCTGGAGCATGGCTGCGTCGCTCACCATGGGTGGCTCGTCTCAAACCAGCTAGGTTGAGACCAGGATGAGCCCTATGCCCAGTGTCGAGAGTGCAGGCCGAGTGGAGCCGCCGTGTCTCTTGCGACCCTCAGTGTCTGGCAAAGGATGGGCAAATGGTCCAACAGCTCCAGCAGTCTGGTAAGCACTTGGCCTAAAGGTCGAGTCGTGGCCTCCCTCCATCAAGGAGGCGAGCGGAGCTGCAAAGGCGTCGACAAATTCGATGCGTAGTCAGGTGCCCAAAGCCGCTATCTGCGCTACTCATTCGCCCATCTATACGCGCCCGTGAGCAGGGTGTAGAGCAGTCCGGCGAGCCGAGCGGGCAAAATATCTTTAAATCAACCCTAGGCTGTCGACTGCATTCCACACGCGTGTCCCTGCCAGACCAGCTGTGGACAGCGCAGTGGGTTCCTGCATGGCCGTCTGCCGTCTGAACCTGTTGCGCTGCCCGCAGGCACAATCGCTTGCTGTCCGCGTGCGCACTGGAGATGAAACCGTGTGGACGATCCTAGCTGCGTCGACCAGTATGAGCTCAGCCCGGCTTCTGATTGGCTAGCGCCCAGCTATACAGCACCGGCAGCTATCACCTTAGAGTACTTAGCAGGCTGCATATGCGGCCCCCAGTGTGCACGCTATGACTAGCTGACAAGCGGAGCTCCCTTCTGCAGCTCTGCTGTTGGCTCAAGCCTCGTTTGCTCGACAAGCCGATGGCAATGATGGTGTCGAGCACGCTGCTGGCCGTGGACCCACGACTCACAGACTCACAAACACTGCACAGCGCCGGTGAGCGTATGGCGCCTTCGCCGCAGGCCCATTGGTCCCGAGTCCAGACGCCGGCCTGGGTGTTTGAGTGTTTGATGATGCCAAGAGGGGTCGTAGTCGTTCGAAGCTTTCTGCACACCCGAGATTGAGGAGGGCGGCACGGCGATCACCTCCGCATCACACCTGAGACTCCACTCCGTAACTTTCCCCTTCCGAGCCCGAACCATGCAGCTGTGCGTTCAACGGCCGGCTGACTGCAGATATCTACATGCAATCAGCTGCCGACTGAAGCGAAGCCACTTTGCCATCACACCGTTTGCCCAGCTTCGACGCAAATCTTAAATGGCATTCCAGGGGCTCACCACGGCTGGCGTGGAGCCGGCAATGGACATGACTAGTAGCTGAGCTTTGCCGATCTAAACGCAGAAACATCCATTGTGAACCGCGACTCAGGCGAGGAACATCTGCTTTTGCTTCTGTTGGTGTATCACCAGCAATCGCCCGTGAAATGAAGTACAACAGGTCGCAACGGTGCCTGCCTGTTTGAGCGGAAGACCGCGCTTATGCCTCAGATACTTGCGGCCTTAGGCGGTAACCTGAGGCAGATGCTGTTACAGAAGCACCACAAACAACTCGACCCAATATGCAAGTCATATTGGCGCTTGCGGTCTTACAATCTGACTACTCCGCTAGACACACCACCGCAAGTCTCCGGTGGGCGATGGAAAGATGGTTTCCGACGAGCTGCGAAACCGTTCTGCACCTCATGTTGGTCTTGCCAAGTGCGGGCTTCCAATTCCTCAAACACCAACCAACAACGGCAATTCGGCATCATTAAGCTGTGCGTTGAAGTCGGAGTATCATGATCCGTATTGTCGGGAAACGTGCTTGTGCGCGACAGTGTAAACATCATGTTGAGCACTCTGCACAGATTGTGCCAACAATCTTTCACGCTCCCTGCAGCAGTGTGCTTGTAAACTCGCGAATATTCTGTCGTTACTGTCAGCTCTGGTTCGAGCTGCTTGTGTTATGTTTGGAGAGACGAATGTTCGATCGCAGCCGCCCGAGATCTGCAAGATTTCATCTCCACCACGAGAAGTGAAAGCCACTTTCACGTCATGAGCAGATATTTTGCCTCTCATCTAGGTGTAGTAGTGATCGAAAGAGAGGATGCCACCAACCCGCACCAAAGGATGGAAGGACCAGAGCTTTCAGAAATGCAACTGAGAAGCAGTCTACCATTACGATTAACCTTAGATGGTAGGTCGATGTCACGAGAATATGCACATCTCGAAAACATTTGTGTCACATGCTGAAATGACTTCTGCATGAGTCGAACAAAGTATAAGCAGCAGAACCTTCTGCTCGCATCGATGACAGTCGGGGCCTTAACTTGTAAGGTTTGTGCAACAGCATAGCGCTGCATACACATGACGATATGTACATTCTTGGCTTTGATCTCTTCGTCCATAGATTGGTCCCAAGAGAACTTTACAGCGGCATCTTTCTTCTATCTTCTGCTCTCTGGTGTTGGGATATTGATCAGTCTTATTGTCAGATTTGTATGAACTAAAATGCATTCTATCTCCGCTATAGACTCGAAGAATCCGACGCGTACATCTACTGCTGTTAGCAAAATTAATCGCAACTTGCGGTTGATCGTGTACCCTCTGTCCCGGCGTAGGCTGTACCCCGCCCAAACTGCAGTCGCAGCTTTCAATACATGGGTGGAATGACAGTCAGCCTTTGGATTAAACCTTGTTACGAACTGAGGCGTTGGTCAACAAAGTCTATGAACTTCTGACTATAAAATTCGTCTTGTACAAATTGCGCACAATCTCGACAGGCTTTCGCTCGACGTTGACCTCAAATAACGATGTATCGTCACCGGTCACCGAGCAACTTGTTACGAAGAGTTCGGCGCCCTGAGTAATTGATTTGAGTGGTGTGGACTGTTTTAAATATTGCGCCTCGCACACCTGGTTTGCTGTTCTGGCACCTAGACGCTTGGAATCTTGGTTGGGCTCTCGCAATGTATATTGACCAAACAAGGATTAATTCAGACCCTTAAAATATCTCTCTTCCATCCATACTAATGAAAAAACTACTCTCTTTAGATAAGCTTGCGATCAAACCGCACTGGGCGCCTTGATAGCCGCACCAGCAGTCTTAAACGCAGCCACGATCTTCTGATCCGCCTCCAACCCGTCGATGACTTTCTTCAACCACTCCGATCTCAGCGAGAACTTCTCGCGGTTCTTCAATCCAACCACCTTCTGCTTCTTGATCAGATCATCCCTGGCCTTCTTGCGAGCCTTGACTGCGGCTTCCTTGGCACTCTTTGTCGTCTTCTTGTCGGCATCGAGCTTCGTCTGATCCGCCTGAAGCGTCTTTTCCTGCTTTTCGAGATCGGCTACCTTCTTTGCGTCTTGTGGCGTTGCTTTCTTGGCTGCGGCAAGGTTCTTCTGTAGGGTAGCCAATTCACTGTCCTTGTTGCGTAGATCTGTGCTCTTCTTGTTGTAGGCGTCTCGTTTGAGGGTAAGGTCGTCTTCCTTTGCTTTCACGACTTTCTGTTGTGCGTCCACAGCAGTCTCTGCGGTTTTGATCTCGAGATCGAGTTTGTCCGAAGCGATCTTCGCTTTCTTCTCATGATCCGCCTTTTGAGCGCTTGTCTCTGCCTTTTTGAGTTCAGTTTCTTTTTTCTTGAGAGCGGTGATGGTTTTCGTGATTTCTGGCTCAGTGTCAAGGGTGATGCGTTCACTGATCCATTTTTTAGCGTCAGTCTCAACAGTTTGAAGATGAGACTTCATGAAGTTCTGCCATGGCGTGGCGAGGTCTAGCTTCTCTGCGGTGAGATGCTCGATGTTCTTCAGCTCGGTGCCAACGTTTTTTACAGAGGCTTTGAGACGCGTCGCAACTTCCTTCTCGTTCAAATAGTCAAACACGGCGAGGGTCTGTACTGGTGTAAGTAAAACTTCCTCTCAGACACGAACTTTCGAACTTACACTTCTAAGGGCGCTCAAGTACACATTGGAGTCGATAGCTCCCGAGGCGGCCTCCTTCACAGCGGTCTTGTACTTGGCGTTCGCCATTGGACTGGATCCTGTATCCCAGATTCTCGCTTTGTAACCATTGATTTCCGATTCGCAAAGAACAAAGTCCTCGCGATTGATGTCTGAGCCAAGAGCCTCAAATACCAGATTGTTGAGCGTTTTCCTGTCTCCCATGGTAATTGCGGGCTTGTTGGGTCTGTTAGCTACCTTGGTAACATCGAGGTCCGCGTTCCACCATTTGGCAAGGAAAGCCTTGATTTTGGCGTCCCCGGAAACAGCCGTGGACTGGAAGAAGAGCAGCATTGTTTGAAGCTGGGCTTGTTAGCATAATCCACCAACCATCAATCAAGGGTCTTACTTCTACGATATGTTCCGTGACATAGTCACCATATTTCGCAGGCTTCACTTTCAAGTTCTTAACCTTATAGTCCGCGACTTTATCGGATGCATAGTCAAAGACATTGACTGCCACTTTTGCGCCTTTGGGCGGCGTGAACAAATCGGGCGCGCCGGGGTAGTCCAGATTCTTCATTGTGAAACCCGCGGCCAGGCCTTTCGGTTTGAATGTGCGTACATCCCTTCCAACCAACGCAGGCGCAGGGGTCGGAAGTGGTCCGGTAGCAGCGTGTGTGATAGTCACAGCAGGACTATCATCCCGAGCAACGAGCGCTCCCTCGATCACTTCAGACTCGTCACACTCCACAAAATAATCGCATGTATCGAAGGCTGTTGTTACATAAGGCACCTTCACCGGTGCCCATTTGATCGGTCCAGCAGCTGGGGCTGGGGTAGGCTTTGGCGTGGCCCCCGGCTTGCCAACAGGTGCAGGCTTTGGGGCTACAGGCTTTGGGGCTACAGGCTTTGGAGCGACAGGCTTGGGAGCTACAGGCTTAGGAGCTGCAGGCTTTGGGGGAGCACGTCTGTGGAGATCTGGGTGGAGCAATCCGCCTTCGATAGAGCTCGCTTGTGGCACTTGTCCTCCATGGCTAATCTCTGTTCAGCTAAGTGTTCAATCGTTTGTTACCCTCTGAGCACCTACTCCGCTTGAGGTATGACAAGTGCATGCACACAAGCACTTCCCATGCCCAGCATGTACAGAAGCACAGAAGAACGCATTTTGGCCGTGTATTAAGGCTCGACCCGATCAATTGAGAACAAGGAAGTTTGTGAGAATTTTACGAAAGGCTTGAGACGAAAGTCGATAAACAATGATTCTTAATAGCGAATGTATGTAGAGATAGCGTAGAAAAAACGAATGAGTGTCGGTTCCGACATCTTATGCCTTCTCATAGTTGGCTGCGGGCCGACAACATCGCGGACACCAAGGCAGACTCAGAGCACAAGACACTTCAGCTAACCAAGGTAACAGATTCTATGGCTCGTAGTAGAATAGGTTCTTGCACGAGAACAGATGACGTGAGCATACAATGATATGATTCTGACTATGAATGGATGCAAATTCTAGCGGACATCCGTAAGCCGATCGAAATGGACTTAACACCCGCTCTGCATCCTGAGCGAAAAGCGCTGAGCCTGATTAGTGGTAAGCATCTTACCAAATCCAGCCATTGTGCATGTGGTGTAGAGCTGAGCACGTGCACCTCAGGACGCAGTCCTCGGAGTCCGAATACCTTTGACTATTTCCATCACATCAGTAAGCCGAGGCTGTGAGTCAGACCCACAAGTGCATGACTTCCGGATCTTCACATCCTTGGGACCTGGTTGATTCCACAGCAACAGACTCGCAATCATTGGAGGCGTTACCTGCACTTCAAGCCCACCTTACCATTCTGGGTCTAGCGTCTCATCGAGACACATATAATCTTGGATCATCTGCCAGCCTCCCTCACAAGCCACAGATTGCCCAAAAGCCATAATGGGAGATCTTAAACGCATTCGAGAGGTATTGGAACGCAATCCGGACCTTAGATGGGGGTTCATCATTTTTCGTTGCACTTACGACGACGATGAGAAGTGGGACCGCTTCTTGGAGTTTCTGAACACACGCGTGCGGCTCAATCTTCAGGACGAAGGTGGAGAAGAGCTATTCAATCGTATTGACTGGTCCGTCCAAGAAGACGAAGCATCGCTTGATGGCGCAGATTCCGACACAGTCAGACAGTATGTGGCAGGACGATCGAGCAGGTAACACTGTTGAAGCAGTCTTCTGACAATGACAGGAAATTCGCGGCTTGGATACAGAGCTGTGGAGAGGACGATGACTGGCTGGGCACTCCACGCTTTTGTGCATGTGCCATGGTGTCACAGGACGAGCTTGACTCCATACTAGACGGACCCCCAGCTGAAGAGTTCGATGCGCAAGGAGAGGGATTTCTGACGCTTGTCTCGCTTGATGAAGAGGAAGGTGAACAGCTAGTGGGCTTTTCTTACCTGGTTCCTAGGATCTATGCGTTGTTAGGAGGACCTGGGTGGGAGAACTTTGCTGTCGAGGATGATGTCGCCATACCGTAAGGCGGCTCGTGCTACGAAGCTTGTACGGCAACTTGCCCTGCTCGATGTTGCGACGTTCAACAAATGTTCATTTCGACTATCTCGCTAGATGCGCAGATGAACCGTATGAGACTGAGTATAAAGTTCCGCGTGACCGCCTGCCAACATGTACGAGTCAGGAATGATCTAAGGCCAAATCACGCAGACACACAGGGGATGCATTGATGTATGGGCTCAAGGTCGGTCAGTTACAAGAAGGAGAAGGCTTCCTAAGTGGCTCAAATAGCCCAGCTGCAAGTTCGAACGACTTGGCCATCGCTCAGCCCCGTCTCTCGCGCGGACCCCAATTTCAAGAGCAACTGAGTACAAATCAACAACTTCTCCAGTCCGCTTCAACGATCCATCTACTCGTGAAGGCCTTGATACATGAAGGGGTGGAGCTCGGGAGAAGTCCCAAGATTCCACTCAAACTGAAGATCGTTTCCTTCGGGGTTTTCAAATCCGACGCAAGGCCACATTTTCCTACCTTTGAACCTGTTGAGCGGCTCATCGAAGATTTCACCTGACAGATTTAGCGTGCTTACCACTTGGTCAGGAAGGCGAATCAAAGCGGAGACGTACCTGTATTCAGCTTGCGGCCATTGCGAGTGACAAAAGCCTTTCCGGTCCTCAAGTCCAGCCCGATACCAACCGTGACATCCACGCCGTATCCACCTCCATCATCGATTTGTAGGGATTGTTCGACGTCTCTGTCTGCATTGTAGTTGATGTACAATCTCCCGTCGTCACCATGATAACCGCAAGAAATTTCGAAAATACCAGGCATGTGGTCGTTGCTGTATTGCCTGTGGCAGAAGCCTATGCCCACCTCTCTGTCAAGATGTGAGAATGTTGACATATTCGCGAGATTCAAAACCTACCTGGTCTCGGACTCATGGAGTATCTTGATCTCATGATAGAACGATTCTGTGAAGGTAGTCAGAGGGGGGGCACACTGTATTGTGCGTATTAATACGCGTTTAGGCGAGGTAGCGCCTGTGTACTGGATCTCGTCTGTCGCCTGCACAACTTCGTACCGCCACGTTAGTTGATCTTGAGCAATTCAGAAGAACGTGAACACAGCTTACCTTGGACTCCGTTGCATGCCCGATGATCGGGTTTGACACAGCTAAGAACAGACAATCCTTTCTGGATATGAGCCGTGTCCAAAGCCGAAGGGGTTGTTCGAGTGCGAGAGCGGTGTTTTGTGATCGAATAATCTTCCGCAAGCTTATGTTGTTCCGCTCCTAAGGGCTCAGAGCGACATGTTTGAGCATATTCAAGGCACGTCCACCCGTCAGCGTCGAGAAGTGTTGACTGAACGTTGTCCAATATGCACAGCAATTCCATCAACTCTAAGTCGTTCAGTCGGGCTGCTAAGTGAAGAGGATATTGACTAAGCTTCATGCGGGTGTTCTCGCGTCTGAGAGCGTGTTGTACAAATATCTCGTACAGAGCGGGGACTGGAGAGTCCTCGAATGATTCAAGGAAATCGAGGAGATCTTCGTCGGATACATCGCCAGGCTGAATCTGGCCAAAGATTTCCGGGACCATGCTGTGAAATCTGGCGTTCTGCCAGCTAGACAGTTGCTTGAGAGCCTTCAAGCAAGTTTGGATATCGATCTTGCGGTGAGTCAGGATTGTCTGTATTATATCCGCGTCACCATCTTCGAGCGCCTTGTCTAGAGGCGTCTTGCCGTAACGGTCCTGTAGCTGGATGTTCACTTGAGGATTTTCAAGCAAGAGCTTTACGATAATACTATTGGCTCGACCAACAGCGAAGTGTAATGGAGTGTAGTCTCTCCAATCTTTTGCTTGCTTGTTCACATCAATACCTTCGTGAGCAAGAAGCACTTCCACGACATCTACGTCTCCACGTTCGCATGCCCAGCACAATGGAGTTTGGCCGTATACGGTGTCTGGAGTGTCGACAGATTCGGGCCAACATCTCAGAACCCCTGCCACGCAGTCCCTCGAAGGAGTATGCCTACACGCATCAGTCAGTACTGACTCACCTTCGTCGTCTTTGTAATCATCCTGCCATTGGATCTCTTTCAGAAGGAACCGAACCACGTCCTGGTGACCTCCTCTGATTGCAAGATGAAGAGCTGTCCGGCCCTGAGCGTTCCGCGCGAGTGGACCGCAATTGTGAATACCGGGCCCCTTGAGGGGGTTGTTCTCAACGGCAGACTTAGCAATAAGAGGTTTCGAAGTATCTGAGAATTTCCCCAGAACGAAGCGTTTGACAAGATCTATATGACCTTCGCGAGCAGCAAGCATGAGCACCGTTTCTTTTTGCTTGTCTGTTACAGACAGATCTGGGAACTCGGCACCATAATCTCTAAGTAAGAACATAGCCATATCAGGTCGAGGAGGTTTAGCAAGGACCGCTAGATGTAAAGCTGAGCGACCCTCCGTATCGGACTGCTTCAGGTCGTAGCCTTGGTCAATAAGTGACCGAACAGTCTCCATGTCGGTGCGCTGCACAGCGTGATGGAGGTACGTAAGTCCTGACTTATCCCGAAAGTTGGGGTTCTTGAGGGCAAATCTGAGGAACATTCTCCGTGTTCGAGAGAGTGAATCACTTTCTAGAGTTTCATTCAGGGCCACAGCCCCTTCTTCAAGGTGAATTTTGGGTGTTTGAGACGCAATTCTGTCCTCAGGGCCGCCACCACCGGTATCTTCAGCACTGCTCTTACTGTTGTTGCGAAAGGGATCATCTTTCAAGAGGTAATCCATGGGTGACATGTCGAATTCGTCCACCGAGTAGGGCTGGGCACCTCTATCAAGAAGCAGACCTGCTACCTTCTCATGCCCATGACTAGCAGCTAAATGAATAGCTTCGCGACCCCAGAAGTCAGATTTCGACAACATTTGTGACGATACCTCAAGAATTCTTTCAATACACTTGAAAGTCCCAAAAGCCATGCCCAGATGTAAAGGCGTCATCTGATCAATTCCCGAGGTGCTTAGTGCTGTTTTTCTCAAACTGTTCTCGTCTTTCAGACAGGCAATTGACCATTCGAGGGCCGATTGGCTTCCGGTAGTCACGGCCACATGGATTGGGCTTCTTCCAATATTGTCTTGTATGAGGCGGATCTCAACATGGGCTTTTATGTCGTCAGGGCGGAAGAATCGATGACGGACGCCCTCATCACGTAACAGAGCTGCGTAGTGAAGGGGTGTCCAACCCGACAGATCTGGCATTTTGACTTCTTTAACTGCTTCGCGGGTTTAGCGTGGTACTTCGGGCATCGGCGATTGTGTACATACCCCAGACGTCCCAGGACGAGATACGTTGCTTCCTGGTTTTCATCAAGGACAGTATTGGAGCGGAGTATGGAGGGCTAGTAGTCTCCACTGCCAGTTGGTTGTACACATCTCGAAACTTCTGAGAAGCGCCTAACTTGTCGATACAAAAGTCGATATCAAGATTGACTTGTGGATCCAAGAAGGCACCATCGAGTCTGTCCTCTCCGCTATGCAGACGAAAGATCTGCTCAAACCTCTCTCGACGGTGCTGCAATACATACATGGGTACCAGCTTTTGCATTAGAGGGTTGAACTTTGGGGATGTTAACTTTGCGATAAGATCACCGAATTCGAGCTTGAGCTCATCGGGAGTCTGTGTCACTCCGTTATACGGTTCGCAAGCAAGATACAGGAAGTCCATGACTGAAATGATTACACAGTACGAGAGCAACTCAGCTGGCTGATTTTGTAGTGCCGTGTCAAGCAGGTTAGAATAGCACCGAGCGGTCGTAACCCAACTTTGACCCTGGCGCATCGGTGGTATGAGCTTGAGTATCACCTGGTTCGGCAGTAGATCTTTTGAACTGAAAGCTAGGATCATGCTGAGCATTATATCCTGGAAGCTGCCAAGTCCAGTTTTCTCCATCTCGCGGACAAGCTTCGTTAGCCCTCGATGTCTCAAGATGGGTCGACGCCACGTGTCCGTGAACTCATGTGGATCAAAAGTATGCCGCCCTTCGATCTCGACTTCTTGCTCGCTATTTGAAAGGGTCTTACGGAGACAGTCGTCCGGTAGCCAGTCGATCACTGTCCACATAAAGCTAGTGAACAGATGTTGAGCCAAGATTGTCGGAAGAAGAGCAGCCGAGGTAACCGCAAGCTCTCGATAGTCCGTCGCAACGTCTTTGTATTCGAGATGCACTTGACGAGGTATCTCATTAGAATGATGGATGCATCACTGGCCCAGGGCAACTTACTAGCATCTTCGTGCCGTTTGTATCCGTTGAACCCAATCATTAGCTCAATATCTTTCTTCCTAGCTTTACTCGGCGTCCAAGAAGAGTTCGGACATCGATATTCAGATGCAGAACTCAGTAAAGTTTCCTGCATGTTCTCACCAAGAGGTTGTTTTTCAGGAGTGTCAGGGTCATCGCTCTGGTCTGCTACTAATTCGTCCACCCACCAGAATATATCTCTTTTCAGCGGTCCTTCTTCAAAATCATCACCAAGGAGGCGGCAAAACCGGTACTGGAGATTTATTCCTGCTTTTCTGCGTCTCCAGTTCGATGCTGTTGACGAAGGGTCCGCAGATTTGCTGGATTGGCCATTGAGGCAATCGTTCCTAGGCGCTTCAGATTGAGCCTCAATGGTGGCCATCCAAAGAGAGAGCACAGCATCTAGCTTGCCGATGTCCACTTCCCACCTTTCCTCATCCTTAGGCCTTCGTATAGGGATGGTCACATAATCGTTCTGAGCGCCATAATTTTCATTTGGTCCTGCATTATGGTGAGACGGTGTGAGACCCCTTGTCTCAAGCGACCAGTCAAGATAGTCAATTCGTTGTTCTGATCGGCTCAGCAGATCTTTTCGAGGGGTTGCAGGGAAAAACTCGTTCATGAAAACCTCGATCGAGGAAGCTAGAGACAGCGCAGTATCTAACGCCGCGGATTTCCATTCGCAGAGATCTCCCAGACGCTCACGTACACGGATGAGCTGTTGGGATGATGGGTCTACGACCGTGTGGGATCGATTGGGAAATTTTGGGATACTCGAATCATTCGAACCGGACTTGAGCTCTATTGGTATTGCGCGAGTTCCTGCTTTGCGGGTCGAAAAGTGTTTGACTATATCGCTTGGCTTTCGAAAGCAGAATGGCTGCTTAATCACGTCTTTAGCTGTTTTGATCCTCCATTGGAGGATTTCCTGTGGCGTTTTTTGAAGAATATCATGCTTGCTATGCATCTTCTTCCTTTTATTCCAGTTTTGCTTCTTGGTTTTGCCGTCCTGGGCAGGTTTACGAGGGTGAAAATTTCTCAAAGAGGAACTGTAGGTAAGACTTGTCGCCAGATGGTCGACTTCGTACCCTGCAAAGGCCGTAGAATGTGCGGGTGGGCGCCCAAGTCGCCTTCTGATAAGAGCTCGAATCAATGCCATTAAAAGGATAGCGATCAGCTGTGCGATGGAGCAAGGGTATGCCAGACCGCGTAGGCCCATAAATTGTACAACAAACCCAGCTCCAGCTGTGATTACAGCACATACTGTAATCGATTCCCACTTTTGGTGGGTCTCTTGACCTTGACCGTTCTGTGAAAAGATCGTTAGGGAAGATGAGGCAAAAAGCCCATACTCGAAGGGCGACCAGCATACGTACCTGTGCTTGGAATGAAGCATAGCTTTGGACACAGGCTGGTACAGGGCCCGAATGTTGCTGATCGTCTATTTCCGAGTCTTCAGGTAGCTGTCCCGCGGGATCCCCCTCTGTATCCTCAAGCCGACTGGAAGTGATAACATGGTGCTTGGCCCCAGCAAAGATGGCATATCCGTTGAACGCCTGATCGCTGACCTCTTGGTTTTGTTGAAGCCAGATTAGTCGAGGACTGCTATGAAGTCCAGGCTTGTACCGGGAAGACGATACAACCTTTTCCATAGGCTCACCCTTGTCCTTTTTGAACGGCAGCACTCTCCAGTCGAATTCTGTAGTATTACGTTCCACGGCAATCGAGCATATTGCAATACCAGAACACAGCAGGACCGAGCCGATCACGTAACAGGAAAACCATAGTTCTTGGGTTCAAATCCTATAGCGTTTCGAGTGGTCTCATGATGGACCGTGACTGTCGCAATGGCGATCAGGCCTACCTGGAGTATGACTGCAACGACCGCAGCAAGAAAAGTTTCATGGCTCTTCCGAATTATACCTTCATCATACTGATCGGAAGACAGTCCCAGTTGGATATTAGGAGGCCCAAGCCGATTGAACTTCGTCCGTGTATGGCGGCAAGAATTACCTGGCAGCCTCCCGAAGCACCGCCTGAAGCAATCAATGACTTTCAGAATGACGACGTAGCTCTGACTGTGATAATCTGAAGCAAGTTAGGTACGGTCTTCGTCAGATCCGAAGTTGGCCACGCACCAACACATTCTAATAATGGATGACCCCGAGCCTCTCCTGATATGGCAGTCTGCAGTGTATGTATTCCGCATGAGTAATCGGTGCTCAGCCTAAAAGGTTCCTTTGAAGTTGGGGGCGCTCTATCATCCACGCTGTACAGGGCCTTGAGATTGTTGTATTCTTTGGGGAAGACCAAAATCTGTGCAATTTTTGGTTTGCCCATAACCCGCACGATAGATTTACCGTTGAATAGTTCACAGACCTCATTAGATGTAGACGACATCAATTCGATCTCAGCAAGTGCTCGATTCTCTCGGCCACGTCCGATGAAAGACTTTGCAATACGGGGACCTTGAACGCGGATAGCTCCAGTAATAGCAGTCAAGATTCCGAGAGGCACCATAGCGAAGATGAGGTGGTCCACCCATGTCAGACTCTCGCTTGCGAACTGTCTCGCGAACTGATCTCCAAAAAGAGCAAGAAGGCTGGAATTCAGCGTCAGTATCACAGTTGGTCGTAACGTCTCGCACTTACGGCGCAATATCAGAGAAGAGATCGAAAGCGAACTCAGCTTGACCTTCAGGGTCAGCCATAGTGAGGTCCGTCTAGCAGACGAATGGCCAAAACGCCACAACCAATAGCGCGGTCGTATCAGTTCAGTAAGAGGGCAATTATCTGCTGGTGGCGGCTCCTAATGATATTCACTAAGTATGCTGAAACCGAGTATAGGTTTCTGACGAGGTCACAAGATTTAGGAAAGAGAGTGTTGCTGGCAATGAGGGCCTACCCACGCGCTCAGCCGCCAGCTTGATCGAGCCGAGAGTGCTGAACGATGGACGGTCGATCCATGCAATAAGCCATCGCACAGCTCATTGCGCACGGCTAGCGACTGTTGAAGCGCTGATTGTCGAGACGCGTACATGCATTGACAACACGGCATCCCTTTCGATGGTGTGGCTACAGGAAACGAACCTGGACCTCGCTCGGAACGCGGCCTGTGCAGTGTCAGAACAATGTCCGGAAGGGGTTTGAAAGTTCGCACCAATCAATTCGTATACTGCCAGAGATAGCTCCGCTAATGGCATACCACATTTGTGTTATGGGCTTGCTGATCGTTACTTACATTATCCACCCGCAAATCCATAGATCAAGGCTCTGTCGTAAGCCCTTGATCCCATTACGGGGTGCTCTCGTTGGCCGCCAAGTCTTCCAAAATGGACACAGTATGCAAGCTGATGTCGGTTGTAGCCTAGAAAGTCAAAACCGCAGAGCTGTGATCATACATCGGTCGTTCCGAAGGATTCTGCGGGTCTGCGGTACGCCTTCGGTGCCATGCAGGAAGGTTAACAGCAAAGGAAGCAGAATATCAAGCTTGAGAATCAGCTGCGATAAATCGAGAATCCATTTACAATGACAAGTACAGTTGATGGGAGTATACATCGAGTGATGGCTGTCGTAAGGCGCTCTCTCGTGTGACAAGGAGGTATTGTGTGAGCGAGGTAAGCACTACCGGCTGTGAAAGCGGCAGACACCCTGCTGCACGCGGATGTACCCGCCCAACGCAGTGACGATCCCGGGAGGCCAAGAACTTCGTACATGACTCAAGATGCAAGATGTAATGCGTTTGCGTTGGTCAGTCTCGCTCGTACAGGTGGCGTGCCCGACCAAGTTGAGTGGTGTAACGTGCTTTTTCCCCCAAAAGCAATATGGGACCACCCGCATCCAACATGCAACCCGAATGCGAATTGGAAGACAAGCATCCTGAAGGTCAGCCAAGATACACACAAGGGGACAGGATGATTACATGATTTTGGATCTACATAGATCCTCTATATTGCATACTGAAGCTGAAAGGACATCGGGTATCACCCACCAGTAGTCAGACAATGTCAGCCACAGTGTACATCACCGAAAGCATACCGTTAACGCCCGAGCGATGCCATCGATCCGTCAAGTCGTCACCTGTCACTCCTCTGTCTGAGATTATTACTCCGCAAATTCTACCATCAAGCTTGCACCCTTTAGTCCAGCAGCTTCGATCGTCTCATCGAGATGTTCAATAAAGTTTTTGCCCATGAACACAAGGTCGAACTCTGTCCCTTGCTTTCCTTCCCACGGACCGTCACTCTTGATCCATTCATATATACGTCGAACTGTGTCTGAGAGATTGAACCGACGAACGACGGGACGACCGGTAGGCCCACGGAATTGGATGCGCGTTGTGACCTTGGGATCAGTGACGGTAGGTTCTGTGTGAGGTGCATGCGTGGAGATCGAGGCGAATAACGGATTCGCTGCTGTTGCGGGCTCCTCTTCCGCAGGTTCTGCAGCTGATGTTGAAACAGACTCTGGTACAGGTGACGTCGCGCGTGCCTTCCCTTTGCCTTCGTCTTTTGTGAGGGCATCTGGATCAGCATCCTTGGGACCTTCGTTGCCACTGCCACCGTTGTCCATGCTGCTCTGGAGTGCCCATTCAAGCTGCTCCTCTTCAGTCATGCGGTTGAGATCGACCTTCTTATTCTCCGCTTTGCGCTTAGCGACTGGATTCTTTACGTTGACGTTGAGGCTGTAACGGTCGAGAAACTCGTGGAGCTGCGCATGGAACTCAACAGCCTTCGGAATGGGAGGGCCAGACCAGACCTTGACTTGCTCTCCCGTTCGAGGGTCGACTATGGCGATGTGTGGGTATGCGTCCGAGCTGTCGCGGGCGTGGAAGTAGTAGTTGACGTACTGTTGGCCGCGGGGGTCGTCCTTAGCGTACTGCATGAAGATGAAGTTCTCGCGAACAGTCGCCTTGATGTCATCATGCTTCCAGATGTCTCGGTTCAGGAGCTGGCAATCAAAGATGGCCGGGTCTTGGATGTTGACGATGAGCCACTTCTCTTCGTCCTTGCCCGTGTCTCGCGCCTTCTCCCATGAGCCCTGATACATCATCTCGAATGGGGGGCGGAAAAGTTCTGCTAGCATGTTCATCTTAGCACTCTGTTCCGATGCCCCTCCTGTGGAAGTTGCCAGCTCACGACGTCTGGCCTCTGCGTCAGCCGAGTCGTCCCAAACAGAGCTTTGACCGGTTCGCTGATTGAAAATGCCGGCTCGGCCTAGAAAGACAGTCAACTATCATCTCACACTTAGTCGTTCGCTCTCGAAGCTTACCTCTCTGTCTGCGTGCTAGCTGCTCTTGAACCATAGCATCGATGTCATCGTCCGGATCGGCAGGACCCCAGTTCGACCCGGGGCCGATTAGTGTTTCTTGAGTGCGCTGGATGGGTGCGCGAACCTCGTCCTGGTTCCTTGCCGCGCCGCCGCCGCCATAATCTTCCTCTTGCAGCCGGCGCGCCAGCTCTTCGTCGCTCTCAAGATTCGACCGCACTGGAGGCGTGTCTGTGTGTGCGCCCGCGTTGAAATCAGACATGTCTTCATCTGAGTCGATGTTGATCTGCTCCTGCGCAGACGATGCCGCAGCTGGAGCACTCGAAGCGGTCGCTGGCCCAAAATCGAGATTCGGGCTGTCGAAGAAGAGTTGTATGGCCTGTTCAAGGTTGTTGTCTGTCAGGCGAAGGTACTGTGCCGCCTTGTCCGGATCACACGATGTGATGCTGACAAAGTTGAGAACGTTCTCTTCGTCCATGGTGTCTGTATGTTTACGATCGAGAGTTGCGGTAACGGCACTGCGGTCTGGAAGGATGGTACGAGGCAGACGGTGGGGTAATCGGGTACTCTTGCTGAAGCTGATAAGCTGTGCCGAGGGCGATATTAAACCGAGGACAGTATGTGAAGATGACTGCGGGCCACACAAAGCAACAATCGGCAAAGCAACTGCGCAATCAACAAAGCGTGTTCGGCGCTGGACGTGGCCGTGACACGAAACGACGGTGGCTTCTAAGGGACCTGCGGAAGCTCAGAAGTGCCTGTAGCAGTCTATGATGGCCTACTGGGAAACGGTGGGGGCAAAAGTCGGCACTGGGGTTGAGGTATCTGGTGCGGAGACGGACATGCAGCAGGCAGCAGACAAAGCGGGCTTTGTCGACGTTGACCGAAGCAAGTGGAAGGACGCGACTAGTTGTTTGGCAGCAGGTGACGCAACTTTGGTGTTCGCCGACCGTGCGCGGCGGGCGCCACCCCGGCCATTCACCGCAGCGCTGCAGCACGACATGTGGCAAGCACTGTGAGGCGTCCGTTCCTACGCAGAGCCGCAACGCCATTCCAGTCACTCAGCAGCTGACAGGCCGCGTTGCTCTCCCTCTGCCTGTGGGCGACGCTCTCTTAGAATAGATTAGTACCCTGCCACCTTGCGTTTGCTGGCTTCTCTACCCCTTACACTTCCACATGGCTGCACCACAAACACCCGAAGCCAAGGAGCTTGCTCTGGTCGGCAAGGTGGAGATGCGCATTGCCCTGGCCGACTCAGAGAAGAAGCTCGAGGATCTGTTGAAAGTGTACCTGGCTCCACTCTTGCTCAAGCTGGCATCTGAGCACGTGTCGGTGAGGAACAAGGTAAGACGTCTTCTATTCTCGAGAGGATGATAGCTTCAACATACGCATCACGAACGCCGCTGACTGCGGCCCCTTCACCAGGTTATTTCTGTTTGCCAGCATGTCAATACTCGCATCAAGTCACAGTACGCCCTGAATGCCGAGCCGCAGCGCAGCTTTGCTGACTAAAATCCAGAGACCTCAAACTGCCAGTCGCTGCACTTCTCAAGCAGTACAAGGAAAACGCACATGTTGCGTTGATTCGCCACTTTGACATCCTGTACATCCAGCAAGGCATCTCACGACTGCCAATAGCTGACAGACTTGAGCTCCTGCCTATTCTGATTCAAGATATCTCGAATGATTATGAGAAATCAGCACAACATGCCTCTCAGCTTTTCCATCTCATCCTACGACTTCTTGTTCATTTCAAGCTCCCGCCCAGAGGGAGTAAGGAGGATACCGAGCTGAGATCGAGGCTGAATGTAACAGATGAAGACGCTCTATTTCTGTCCAAGTGGTTTGGTAAACTCATACTGCTCACTCTCGTACGGCAGACGACTCCTGAAGCCGCTAGCACAACAAGATGTCCCGGGTTGTCTGTCGAAGAGTACAAGTTTCTCACACAACAAGGGAAACCAGATGCGTGGGATCCCAGTTCAGATGCTGGACTTAGCTTGGCAGAATCCAAGGCATTGGTCACTCGTCTATTGGCGAGCGGCATGTTCAAGGATGGTGAGAAGTTTCTCCCGGCATTATTCGCGTCTGCAGACACAAACTCTCGAATTTCTGAGGTCGGCGAAGATATCTTGAAACGTGTTATGCTCACACAAGACCTGGAGGATAGCAAGTCAGTCGAAGCACTTTTCGACCTCTATTTCGGCTCGTAAGTACTTCACCTCTCATAACCTCTCACCTCTTTATCCCACTATAGGACACTGTCCCACACAGTGGCTTACTTCACAATTATACCTCAAATTGCGTTCCTCTTTACTAAAGGCTTCTCAGTGTTTCTTCAGAAGGGACACTACCAGTGAAAACCCCGTTACGGATCAAGATTCTTGGTGTGCTCTCGAAATCGGTTCTGTGCACGACTTATCCTCACAAGATAGCCAAGATTGTTGAAGACGGTCTTCTTTCCGCAGAGTTGAACCCAACAAACAAGACTGCTGGTCGCGAAGCCTCTAAATTTCGTTCTGCTATATTCTCGCTGGTCAACTTTGTTGCGCGGCGAGGTACGGCGTCTGATCTATCTGCAGTCACAGTCAGCCTTGTGGGCAACCTTCGCGCTTTCATCCAGGATCAAGGTTGGCCGGTCGTAGACCGTGATCAGGACATGGAACTGCGTGGGTATGGCTACGAGACGATAGGTCTTCTGGCTAAAGCTGCACCCGAACAAGTTCTTATTGAACCTACGTTAGAACTCCTGGAGTGGTTGTTCCGTTCACTCCGCGAGGATACTGCTGGTAAAGACGTCGCTGTCAGTATAGAAGAGGCGTTGTCTTCTGTGCTCAGTGCTTTTGCTAAGCCCTTCGATGGATCTGTCATGCCTAGATTCAGAGAGATCTTGCTACGATACGCCACTGTTGATCAAAATACAACTCCAGCCTCTGCCCATTTTACAAGGAGTACGCGATACGTCGCTACGAGATTCGCGAACAGATGTCTACCATACGAAGATGTCTTGGCAAGATGGATCGACATTCTTGCCGTCAGCGGTGGCTCTGCGGAGCGGCACGAGGTTGTTGAAGAAGGACGTCGAGGCCTGGATCCTTATTGGTTTCAGACCTCCAACATGGCACCCGAGGTCGGTACAGAACAACGGAAGCTCAGATTTCCCGAATTCGATAAGCTGGTCAGCTTCATCTTTGCTCAAGAGGGTCACGATGACGACGTTATGGATCTTGAAAGTTCAGATATTGTGATGACTCAGGTCCAACGCTTCTATCAGCATTATCCTGATGCAGTACCAACAGTCATCAACTTCTGCTCTCAGGTTGCCCTGCAGTCAGCCCTTGTCGAGAAGAGCATCGACAATGAGCTCTCAGAGGATTGGGGGCGGAAGTTGGATACCCTAACGTCTACCGATCACAGGGCTCGGCAAGCGTTTCGAGCTTTTGCTTCGAACAGTTCGCATGGCAATGCTATTGCCGCTATCATCCGTGCCAGTTTTGATAGGCTCACACGGGATGATGTGAGCGATATTGGCGATGTAGGCAGCACCATGGTGCGGCTGTTGTCGCTGTGCCCACAGCGCTATTGGGCTCTCGCACACCTGATCCAAGACTTTCGCGCCTTGGAGCCCTCCATATTATCGAACAACGGTGGCCGCCGCCTTGCAGCGGCTCACACATATGGACTTCTTGCCTCTCATCCAGATTGCAACCAGGCAGAAGTCCAGAAGTCACAGACGCGCTTTTTCGACAAGCTCAGTGGTTGGGAGACAGCTGTAGGCGCAGATATCAACCAGACCAGTGGTATCCTTATCGCTCTAGGATACTACTTCAGCAGAAGTCAATGGAGAGAGAACAAATCACCACATGATGTCTCGAAAGACCATCCAGTGCACAGCCTGTTACAGACTATTGTCAAGATTATGAACGATACGAGAGATGCCACGCTCAAGAGCGCTGCATTTGCGTGCATAGACCAGCTCAGTCTGTTCCATGTCATTGCCCCTTCGACCATCTCGAACTACACAAAGATTGAAGACATTGCAACAAAGATCTACGACTCAGCAAAGACTGGCGACATCAGCGCTATCTTGGCGTTGGGTCATCTATCTATGATCACTGAGGAGCAAGAAGAGACGGAAGGCACCTCCCCGTACAAGATCATCGGCGACAAGCTGTACGAACTTCATGAAGTCCGCCAGTCGGAGGTGCAGTTCACTGTTGGTGAAGCACTAAGCTGCTTCGCACTCGGCTGGGACTCAAGGGCACTTACTGCTGAACTCGACATTGTGAGCTCACAGCAGCCAGAGGAATCATGGGATGCACCTTTGCAGACACCAGCTGGGCCAGTACGGGACAAAACACTGAAAGCTACCCTGGAGCGGACTTTAAAGGGCTGCGTGCAGACCAAGCCTTCGCTGAAGAAGGCATCTGTGATCTGGTTACTCTGCCTGCTGCAATACTGCGGCCATCAACCAGAGATGCAAAGTTACCTCGGCCAATGCCAGCTTGCTTTCAAGAGCTGTTTGTCCGATCGTGACGAGGTCGTGCAGGAGGCTGCGTCACGAGGTCTTGGCCTTGTCTATGAGAAGGGCGATCGGGAGCTGAAAGACGATCTCGTTCGCGACCTTGTTGGTTCATTCTCGGATAACAAGTCAAAGATGTCAGGTACAGTATCTGAAGACACACAGCTTTTCGAGCCTGGAGCATTGCCAACCGGAGACGGAAAGTCCATCACGACCTACAAAGACATCATGAGCCTAGCAGCAGAAGTCGGCGATTCAAGTCTAGTGTATCGCTTCATGTCGATGGCCTCCAATAACTCCATTTGGTCAAGCCGTGCTGCGTTTGGTCGATTTGGCCTCAGCAATATCTTCTCGGATTCTAGTGTGGACGGATATCTGGCCCAGAATCCCAAGCTGTATCCCAAGCTTTACCGATACAAGTCAGTCAAAGTTTGGTAGAAATTGCGCATAACGTACTGACCTCTGCCAGGTTTGATCCAAACCCTAATGTACAGCGTTCGATGAACGACATCTGGAATGCATTGGTCAAGGACTCTTCCGCTACAATAGACAAGCATTTTGATGCCATCATGGATGATTTACTCGTTAGTATCTTGGGTAAAGAGTGGCGCGTGCGACAGGCGGCTTGCGCTGCCATTGCAGATCTTGTCCAAGGACGTGGCATTGAGAAGGTAAGATTGAACCAAGTAGAAGCTTGGGGCAGACACTGACGTTTGACAGTACGAGAAATATCTCACTTCCATATGGGACAAGTGCTTCAAGGTCCTCGACGACATCAAGGAGACCGTTCGAGTGGCTGCAGCAGCTCTCGCTCGTGTGCTGACAGCCATCCTCACGCGTTCTCTCGAAGCCGGTGATGCATCTCTCAAGACGGCCAACGCCCAACTGACCCGCGTTCTTCCGTTCCTCTTCTCGAATTCCGGCCTCGAATCTTCTGCGGAGGAGGTGCGCATGTTCTCTGTGCACACACTCCTCCAGATCGTCAAGAAGGCCAGCGCCAAGACCTTGAATCCTCATGTCCCAGAACTTGTCGAGCGCTTGTTGGGCTTACTCAGTAGTCTGGAGCCTGAAGCAGTGAACTATATCCATCTCAACGCCGCGAAGTACAATCTCACAGCTCAGAAGATTGATGATATGCGTCTCGCGTCGGTACGCTCGTCACCACTGACCGAATCTATCGAGCGCTGTTTGGATCTCGCGGACGCCGAGACGATGCAGGCTCTCACACCGCGAATCGAAGCCGCTATGAAGTCCGCCGTCGGGCTGCCGTCAAAGGTGGGATGCAGCCGCGTCCTCGTCACTCTTGCCACTCGACACCGATTCCTCTTCAGCCCATATGCAGACCACTTCCTTAGGCTGATTCAGAAGCAAATCCACGACCGTAATGAGACCGTCTCTTCCAGCTACGCTGCAGCCTCAGGCTACGTCGCCCGACTAGTCTCAGACAAGCAACTGCTAGCCACCGTGACCTTCGCCAAGGTTCAATACTTCGAGACCGAAGACGGCTCGGACCGCGCCCGTCTACTCGCCGGAGACATCGTCCACGCGATCAGCCAGCACGCGACCGACCGTTTCACGAGCCTTGCATCCGACCTGCTACCTTTCGTCTTCTTGGCCAAACACGACGGCGAAGAGAACGTGCGCAAGGCCTTCACAGAGACGTGGGACGAGCACGTCGCAGGGAGCAGGAGCGTCGCTTTGTATCTCAGCGAGATCCTTGCCCTTTGCAACGAGCACCTCGAGTCGCGCCAATGGGCTGTCAAACATACAGCTGCCAAGGCTGTAGCTGATGCCGTCCTGTCCATCACTTCTGCTGTCGGCAGCGAGAAACTCGACAAGGCGACCGCGGACAAGATATGGCCGGTGCTGGATAAGGCGTTGAGTGGGAAGAGTTGGGACGGGAAGGAGGTGGTCCTAGACGCGTTCGTGCGGTTTGTGGAGCGCGGCGAGGCGTGGTGGAAAGAAGAAGGTAAGTCGGCAAGGGTCAAGGAGCTAGAGAAGGTTGCAGTTCGAGAGGCGAAGAGGAAGGAGGGCGCGAACGAGAAGGTCGTTAAGCCTGCGCTGGACCTGTTGAAGGGTCATCTGGGTGACGCTTAGGAGCTTATCTAGATCTATATGCAATTAGACGATATTGACAAGACAACCCCTCCGCAACTACTGCCTTCATGGTGCGATACTGTGGTGGCTGTCATTTATGAAGCATCAAGCCGTTAAACTATGCCTCCTCACAGGGATGTCGAAGACGGAAGCAAACCACTTATCGACGACCCAAGAAGTCTCGCTAGCAATAGCCAGCTCATCAACAGCTGACCACGCATCGATGCTCACAAGGCCTTCTCATACTTGGTCCGCTAGGTGGTCGGCAACCCTCCGGACAATATACTCACAATGCGCACACCACATATACCTCAGCGATTCATTCCACATCTATCTATTGCAGCATGATGTGCACCCATACGCACAGCCCAACCTGCGAGGCTTGTCTCTCTTTTACCTTCTAGACATCAAAACTCGGCCTCCGATTCGCGCAGGGTATCAAGATATGTGTGCGGTGGGAGTTGATGTGACGTCCACTGATTGGTGGCGACGTGTGCAGAGTCTGTAGAGAGGTCACATATGTCGGGGGCGAGCGGGCTCATGAGGATTCTGGACAAGAGCGTAGCGTGATCGTGAGGAGGTGGGAGTGAGCTCGCCTGAGGGAAGATGCGATAATGCGAGGCTGGGTCGGCAGAGGACTGAGCGCAGGGTATGGGACGCCGAGGAGGAGTGCTAGGAGCGGTCAATGATGCGGATTCTGTCTCAGCGAGCGATTGAAGGGAGCAGCAAAGTAGTGTCTGGAAGCAGTGATTTCCTCTGATACGGAAATAAGGCATCCTGCAAAAGCCACTGGCTGCTTCTCCCGCAAAGGAGCTGCTGCTGCATTGCGCCATCAGTCCCCCTTTGTCCCACCAAAAGCTGTTTGTGATCGACAGACTTTTCAGGCGCCTCTGTCTCACTTCGGCACAAACATGCTCTTGCTTCGCCTGCCTATCGTCTGACCCAACTCTAGTCACGACACCAATGTTGGAGGAATACTCTCACCGTCTCATTGAGCATGAGGCGCGCGATCAATAAGCAACGCACGGGAGGTGCATGCAATGAGCGAACAGTGACTCCCCTATCTCTCATAGATGGAGCCTGATGGGCCAGTTGACAAATACAACGCCCGCGTGGGAAGGTCAGCCGCATCCACGGCCACACACAAGCGCAGCTTATCAAAAAGAAAATGTATTCACCCATACTGCCGTCCAAGATCAACGCTTGGATCATAAACAGGAAACGCTGCAGACGCAGTCCGGCCCATAACAGCCGCAAGTTTTCCGCAGCTCTTGCCATATGCGCTTATGTCATCGACCGAGTTGGACCCGGTCGACGTGGCAGCGGACTTCATCTATTCTTGACGTTGTTGTCGCCTGAGGCGTTGGCTGGTGGTGGTGCAGATGGTGTGCAACAACTTTGGTACCGTGGCGAGTGGCTGCATACCTGGTCGAAGCCATCTCAACGACATGGATGAGTGCGAGTGGCAGTGCCCATCTTCTTGGAAGGCTCTCGTCGGTGACACACATATGATAGCCCTGTTGCACATGCCCCGATCCAAGCTGGTGGAGCTCCTTGTGCGTATTCAAGAAGCTGAGAGCAGCTGGAGAAGCACCAGTTCGAGGCATACCGCCCATCGGACCGAGCGTTCATACGGCCCGGTTTGGTGTCGACTAGTTGCACTGGAGACGAATGAGATCGAGGGCAGCGGGGCCAGAACCCGACAGAGTGGTTGATGCCTCCCACGAGGGCTAGTGGGTTGCAGTTCCTCACCCTAGGTTGTCGAGAATCGTTGTTGCAGGGTCGGAGATGGGCACGAGAGTCCCAGCCAGCAGGTCTGCCCCTCTCGCGACGAGAGCACAAGACGAGCGCCGGCATAGGCGGCGAGGGGATGCATGATGCCGTGCGGCCAGCGACGCAGTGGCCTTTACGAGATTCGAAGCGTAGGCGAGCTTGGTGCGTGGGATGGTGAGGCATGAATGTAGTCGACTAGGTCGACCTCGACGGTTCTTTCTCTAGCCGCGAAGCGTCGAGCAGAGGTGCAGTCGAGCGAGCAGGCGCCGGCGCGTGTGCTCAGCGGCTGCCGTGCCTCTGTCGCCCAGCTCTGTCGCGCCGTCGCCGTCGCAGCGCATGTGCATCACACAGGCAGCGCTTGCGGGCAGCGGCAGCGTGTCGCTCATGGGCGGCCCGCGAGATGCAACCGCGCTGCTGCTGGAGCAGCTGGCGGCGAGGGCTGTCGCAAGAGACGTGGTGAATGGCAGGCCGTCGTCAAGGACACTGATTGGTCGGGGGAGGGCTAGCTGCATACCGCTGCTGGGATGGAAGCACGACCATTCTCTCTTGGCTTCCCGCCGCGCTGGAAAGCAAAATCTCGGTCGGTCGCTGTAGGAGAGCCATGTTTCTTGTCTCTTTGTCCGTTGTTTTGTTTCGATGCCAGCCTTGCGCCGACTGCGTGTGAACTCTGAACGCTACGACTAACGGCCGCTGTTTGTTTACTTGACCGGCCGCCCGCCTCCCCTTCCCAGACCATTTGCTCTGCGCCGCCCTGCCCTTCTTTGCCCTTGCGGAGCCAGCAAGCAACGCTGCCCACTGCCCGCCGTCCGCCGCCCGCTGTCCACCGCCCGGCGTTCCCTCCCGCTGCGACCGCCAGCCTCGCCCTCACCCTCGCCCTCACCCTCGCCCTCGCCCTCGCCCTGCCCGCCTGTCTGCGCCGCTGTCGCCCGTCCTGCGAGCGAGTTTGCCCCCGCGAGCCCTCCCCGGCAACGGCTCCCGCCATGGCCCTGCTAGAGTGCGACTCTGCTGCCCACGACGCAAAGCCGCGCACCGCTGGTGGTGGTGGTGCTGCTGCCACCGCTGCCGCTGACGGGTCACCGCTGGCCCGTGTCATGCGCGAGTTCGAGCAGCTGGTGCTGGACTTTGAGCACGGCCTGCAGCGCTCGCTCGACGACCCCCGCACCACCGCCCACCACTCCGCGCAACAATGGTGCCGCGACGACATCCGGCGCGAAGCCTGTCGCCTGGCCATCACCGACCTCAGCGACAGGTACACGCGCAAGCACATCCGCCGCTCCCTGCACGCTGCTGAGGCCGAGGGCAAGCGTGTCGAGGAGCAGCTGCACCGCTTGACCCTGGCAACTGGCGCCGACGCCGAAGACGAGCTCGGCATTCATAACGGCTACTTCCGTCTGTACTCCACCGAGCTGTTTGACCTGCTCGGTCAGCCCACCGACTTGCGCTTCGGCACTCTGCGCTTCCACCCAAGCGCCCAAGACATAGCGCCGCCATCCGTGGAGCACCCCTTCACTGGCCTGGCCGTCGAACTTGCCCTGAACAACTCCTTCTTCGTCGCCAACTCGGACGAGACACTGCCCTACCACACCTTTCGCATGCCCACCGCGCCCTCGTTGCAGAACAGGGGTATCCTCAGCCGCGACCCCGAAGACGATGGCGCCTTCCCGGAATTTGATTCCTGGCTGCTCTTCACCTTCCTCGGCAACGGTTGCCTGAAGCTCGAAGTCCCCATCGAGATGTGCGCCAACGTCTACGGCGGTTCGCTGCGAGGGCGAGAGAACGAGGAAGTGACGTTTTGGGGCTTCTTCGTTGACGACGACATTGATTCATAGCGCGCCTTGAGTTTGCTTGCACTGGAGTTGCGGTTGGACCGTAGACTGGGCTTTGGCTTTGGAGTTGGGCGCTTTGGAACAGGCTGCGAGCCTCACCGACAAAGAGTGTCTGCACATGCACTTACGACTTACGAATTTCCTTCATCTCATAGCACATCGTGTCTTCTGCTTCTTATTCTTCAGGACTTGTACGATGCATAATCATTGTCGCGTACTGGTTCCATATACTCTTCACATTCATATTTCGCTGTAGGTTTGGGCGGCATTTTGCATAGCATTACTTCATTTCAAAAGGCGGAAAACAGAGGTAGAGGGTAGATGGGCAGGCATGGACATCGCAGCGCGCACGGAAAGGGAGTCCATACTTCGATAATGGTAGATCAAATCAACGAATCAGAGACGGCGGTTCATCTTCGGCAGTCGCACGTCTCATCGAACTTGCCTCACCGCGAGCTTCCCAAATATTTTTACCGCAAACTTCAAATAGCCACACAACTCACACAACATGACTTCAGCGCTTCCCACAACAAAGACAGTACCTGCCGCATCCGTACCGCCCGCGCCTGCTGTCCTGGGCAATTTCCGCGACACCAACAACCAGGATTCAGATGCCAGCGACAGCGACCAATCAGACGCCAGCAGGCGGAGCCTCTCACCTACGCGACAAGGCCTTAGCAAGACCAAAAAGCGAAAAGAGCGCAGGCAATTTGGCGCATTTGCAGACGAGCTTGGTGATCTGCTAGGCGCCGCCTTCCAGAAACCAGAACAGCCCAAGCCCGTAGGGTTGATCGCGAGTTCACATGCAGGTACGTTCCGCCGCCGTCTGCGCAATATATCGAGACCCTGACAACCGTCAAGCAAACACAACAACAGACGGTGATGACGACATGCAAGTCGAGCCTACTTCCACAGGGCCGAAGATGTGTACGTAATGCCTCGAACCCACCCACTCACCTACCTGTCACCGTACACCACACATCATCACGTGCACCCCTCTAACCCGTGTGCACCCATTAGCAAAACGCCAACGCCAAAACCTGGCGCGCATGCAGGCGCGCAAGCTTGCCAAAGAGCAGTCCAAGATGGTGACCGCGGAGCAACAGACTGTTGCTGCGGAACGAAGGGGTATGACGATCCAGGAGTACCGGGGCCAGAAGCCCGTGGGGCAGAAGGGCGGGAAGAGCGAGGGTCAGAAGAGGAGGTCGAGGAAAGAGAGGGAGCGATTGAAGAAGAAGGCTGAGAAGGCGGATGCGATGGAGATTGAGTGATGGTCAGGATTTATGCTAGTGCTGGGGTGAACGAAGTCTGTTGTCTCATCTTTGGCGATTGAAGTGCTGTGCTTGATCAGCCTGTCACGTAATATGGGGAGCAAAGATGGATATTCATTTGAGGTTTTTCGTTTCGAGATCCTACCTGGAAGAGTTCGTCTTATGCTGATGCTGCGTCCAAAATAAGCAGGTCTTCACGACTTGTACATGATCATCTTCTGTCAATGTCTTTGACCGATATTACCCCTCTGTATCCAGTCAACGACCTTGCTCACACGATCATACAAAGCTCCTCTCGGTCCTGACAAGCTCTGTGAAATCATTCGAGCTGACGAAGTGTTGGACGGGGACACTAAGAGCATGGAGCAGACTAGCCTTGTGTTGGAAGAAGGTCGCATCGTCGACTGCTCTCAGCTGTGACAAAGGCAGATTCTGTGTCTCCCACACGTCAATAGCTGCATCCAGCGGCTGCACAGCTCGACCCACAAGACCGTACGCAAGAATAGGTAAACCCCTGAGCTGCCCGTGTCGATGGATGAAGGCCTTCGCGGAACCCAGGGGAGCACGACTGGACACACGCTGGACGAAGAGGTTGCAGTACTGCGGCCAGTCATGCAAAACGTGATGGATACCGTACTGGGAGCCGCAGAGGTCAATGACCCACGCTCGGCCTCCAGCTCGACGAGATGTGATGAGCAGGACACAATGCTTGCAAGCCGGCCAGTTGCACATCACTGTACCGTTCGAGCCGACGGTTGAAATACAATGCGGCACGACTCCGAGGTCAACAGTGAGTTCCTCAACGATGATGTTGAGATCTAGTCAGTTGTCTCAGCTGAGAGCGGCCAAGCATAGGATGGCAGTGTAAGTACCTTGTAGAAGTTTCTCAGTCAGCTTGTGGAGGAACGCGTATGGATCCTGGCAGCACCAAGCCGTCAGAACCGCCATCTTGGTGTAGTTGTCGTGGATGAGGTTGTTCGGGAAGGCAGTGAAGTATCTGGTGTTGGTTGCCTGATTGCCATCGAAGATAGTCAGAGCCTGAGGGTTGGAGCTGACTCCGACGATTGGATTGTTCCAGGTGTTCTCGTGGAAGGTAAGGTACGCCGAATGAAGGACCTGTGCAATACGCTCAAGTTCTCGACCCAGTTGGTCGTCCTTGCATGTATCTCGGTGAGCACGCCATTGCTGAGCCTGGCACTGCACGCTGCAGTACACGGCTATGCGGCAGCCAGCACACTGGCTGTTAGTCGGTATACCACAGTTCTGGCAGTTCATGTTGGCGTTGCGCAATTGGGGTAGTGCAAAAGAAAGGCAGTGTATGGGAAAGGTGGGGACGTTCTACGTACAATTTGGACGTGACCAGGCAGAAGCTGTGCACGAGACACAGGTTGCTGGAAGTGAAAGACGTCAAACCGCACCTGCAGTGAAGGTAACGTCCAACTAAGGCGTCTGCCTCATACAACCCAAGAGTTGCTCGTATGTTGCTTTCTCTTGACTACTGCAAGTTTGGGATCGGTACAGTGACTTGGTATCTCTTTTGTTCTCAAATACAACACCGAGACTATCAAAGTCACAGAACAAAGTTTGAAGGGCCGGCTTTGAGGCAACATCCATCCCGCATCTAGGCGATCAGACCATGTTCATTCGATCAAACGGCTGGAAGCTTGAATGCAGAACATCGTCCATCGTAGACTAAGATCAAAACAAACACAGGACATATGCTTTGTAATCGTTGTACGATAACAACTTCGCCATTGGCCTCATCCCCAGTGTTGACTTCCTAAATGGGAGCAGACCGGACCATTACGACAAAACTCGCCACTTCACATCAATGTGCGATCCTACAATGGGCAGGCCAAAACCCTCTCATTCATAGGCATCATGAGACAACTACCTGAACTCGAATCCCTCCCACCCCTTAGCGTTCACATCCTCCAAGGTCTCATAATACCTTGGCACGCCGCCCAGGTAAACCAACATCTCCCTCTTCTTCCCCGGCACATTCGCGCCCATTCACCACGAATCCACCCCCGTCAGCAAAGTCTTCTCCGCCAGCTCTTCCACCGTCTCCTTCCACTCGTCCTGACTCTGCTTCTGCGCCTCCACCGCCTCCATATCATTCCCCTTCATATGCTCGACCAGCTGCAGGATCCACTTACCCTGCATCTCAGCGCATGTGGGTCCGTTGCAGAACGCTGTGGGCGCCTGCGGACCGTAGGTGAAGAACATGTTGGGAAAGTCGTGGGACGCCATACCGAGGTAGGTGGATACCCCGGTGCTCCATGCGTCGCGTAGTGTGTTCCCGGAGCGGCCTTGGATGTCGATTTGCGTCAGGCCGCCGGTCAGGGCATCGTAGCCTGTTGCGCAAATGATGATGTCGAAGGTGTACTCGGAATTGAGCGTCTTGATACCCTGGGCGGTGATGCGCGAAATGGGGGTTCCGGTGGCGCTGACATCGACGAGGGTGACGTTGGGTTGATTGAAGATCTCGAAGTAGCCGTCCTCGAGAGAGATGCGTTTGCAGCCGAAGGCGTGGGGTTGGTCGAGCGGTGCAAGGATGTCTGCGGTTGCTGAGTCGTTGATTCTGGGTCGTGTGTTCTCGCACCAAAATCTATAAGCTTCCTGATTGGCTTTGCGATCGAACAGCATGTCGAAATATGTTGCGAGCCAGAATTTGAAGTCTCCTTCCGCCCATAGCGTCTTGTACACTTCATGTCGCTGCTCGGGGGTATCGGCGAAGGTGGGACGTGGAATGAAGTTGTAGTTGAAGCCAGAAAAGCTATCCTTACGGTCGGCAAACAGGCCAGGATAAGCCTCGCGAGGAAGTTCCTGGGTGGGAAGATCGTAGTGAGTTTGTCCCATGGGAAGGGCCATATTAGGAGTTTTTTGGAACACGGTGAGATGGCCGGCTACCTTGCTGAGCTCTGTGGCAAGTTGAACGCCTGTTGAGCCGGTACCGATGATGGCCACGCGCTTGTCTGTCAAGTCCAGTTCTTCGTGCGGCCAGTACGACGGGTGAAGGAAGGTCCCTACTTGCGTCAGCTATCATGCAAGTCAGAAATGCAGCGCTGATCTGACCTTTGAATTCGTCAACACCCTCCCAATCTGGGATGTGTCTCTTTGCAGCAAATCCTGTGTTGAGCAGAAGAAATCTGGCTTTGTAGACCATCCCATCTTTGGTAGTGACGATCCATATCTTTTCATCATCCCGCCACACAGCCTTCTCGACAAAACACCGAAAACAGTGTTTTCCTGGAGCATCCACTTCTCAGCCACATGCGCGAAGTACCGTCTAATTTCTGCACTACCAGGAAATCTCTCGGTCCAAGTCCAGTTCTCCCACAGCTCGGGGTCGGAAAACTCATAATGAGGGATAGGTGAGTCAACCCGAGCTCCAGGGTACCTGTTCCAATACCACACACCTCCGTAATTGGAGCCGCTTTCCAGTAACTTGACACGGTGGCCAGCATCGCGAAGGTGCTTCAATTGATAGACACCGCCGAAGCCGGCGCCGACGATCACTGCATCAAGTATCTCTGGTGTCATGCTGAAACTGGTACGCTCGAATCTGGAGTCTCCTTACTGATCTTGAGTTAATACGCTTGTTGGACGGTATGAGTGTGAAGTTTCGAACGTATTGCATTGTCAGCAGCGGGGTATAGATGGCAGGGCTTGGAAGTCTTATTCGATTCGGCTATGCGGATGTGTGACCAGGGCCCGCCTGAATGCGCAAGGAAATTATCGGTCGCTCAGCATCTTATCCAAAATTTCCAGCCATGCTTGATGCATCGTGCAGCTATGCATGAAACAGTCCCCGCCATCATCGTGGTTGCTGCCCAACAAATTGGTGCAATGTAGTTCCCGTCTGCGACCTCAAGAAGAGCACCTGCGATGGGACCACCGACCAGAGCGCTAAAGCCGATGACAGTGAAAGCCATACCCAGTCGCGTACCTGTCTTTGTTATGTCTGGACTATATGCCGCAATGACTGATGGGAAGAGCGACTGAAATGCGCCTGCGCCCAAGCCATAGAAGACTACCCAGACGTAGTATCCCGTGATAGATTGAACCGAAAGCCAGGTCCATAGCATGATGACGTTAAAGACTAGAGCTAGAGCTTGAACGTTGAGTACGCCGATGTATCGGTCTGCAATGAAACCAGGGAGGATGCGTGCCGGAAGTCCCACGCCGTTTACAATGATGACCAGATTAAGAGACTCGGTGTAGGCCATGCCCAGCTCATCACGAGCGAAGCTGGCGACAAAATAGAACACCGTATACACTGCAGGCATCATAAAGCAGGTGCCCAGAACTTGCAGGCAATATGGTGCGTCCTTGAAAGCTTCCCAGTCAACCAATGGACCGGTCTTACGAGGGGGCAGCCTCGGTCGCATGAAGGCGATGCAGAATGCAAGACTGGCGACGTTCAGGAAGCCCAAAACTCGCACGGTCCAGCCGAAGCCTATCTTGCTCAACAGCTGACGCCTATACTTTGTAAGCCACTGTACGACGTTCATACTGTCTCCGCACTTACACTATGAGTGGGTATAGCACGCCACCCATCGCAGTACCACTTGTAACCATACCCAATGCCATTGCTTTCTTTTTGGCAAAATATGTCGAGCAGACTCCCATGATGGGTACAAAGAAGATACCTCCTCCAATACCGGTGCAGAAACCTTGAGTAAGCAGGAGTTGCCAATAGTTATGTGCCACGCTCATGGTGAAGATGCCCAAGAGCTGTACCGCTATGCCTAGCGCTACGGTAGGACGAAACCATCCTCGATCTAATGCACGGCCACTGAAGATACCCAGCCCGAAAACTAGACACGCTTGCACCGAGCCTATCCACGATATTGTCGAAGCGGGTTCCGGGAGAATTGTTTCGTAGTATGGTAGGAACGCGCCAAAGCTGTTAACGAAACCCCAACTGTTGACAATGGCTAGCCATGCACAGCAGACCTGGATCCACGCGCGGAGCCCGCCGTCCGGGGGTGGACCAGGTTCTGGAAGCGACCGTGTTGTCAGATGGGACTGAATGCGAGCGAGAGCATTCTCAGACCTCGATTTAGTCCTCGTGAGCGCAAGATCGATGTGAGGTTCGGTGCTGACTCCCGGTGTTCGTGGGTCAATTTGCGCTTCGGCCTTCTCTCCGTCGAACGTTCGTGACTCCATGGCTCCAGGTGTTGTTGGTACAGTCTGGCGAGGTTACGACTGGCGGCGATTCCATGAAGTAGACCTGAGGTACGTAGGAAGAGGCTGACAGCAAGTAACGAGTTGAGTCAGAAGTTTGAGGTATCACGACGATCTTCTAGAGTCATTGACCTAGTGCAAGGTCTTGGCGGAGGGCGTGTAAATATACAGCCGTAGGGGGAAGATACGGGCTGAGCACGGAGCAAGCATCAAGTAGCTCGTAGGGCGTGACCCATAAATCTATGGGGCAAGTCGGTTCGAGATCGGATAGCGAAGTGCGGAGAGGTGACATTAGTAACTCAAACCGATGGGGTGGCGTTTTCCTCGACTCCGTCGGGTTTAAGCGGGAATTAGACTCAACTAGGGAGAAAGTGCGCCGATGTCAACGATTCGCAAGCAACAATTGTAGAACCAGACTTGCCAAGGCAAATCACAGAAACATGCCAGATGTTGCTATTGGAAGAATCAAACGATAACGGCATAATACTTGAATGGACTCGATGACGAGGTAGGTTTGTCGACCAGACTGCCAATCATGTACGTCTTGAAGTCAAGAACATCAGTCATCCAGTCGTCAAGATCTATGCATGCCATTGTGTGGGTGAGGAGGGCAAGCGTATCTCTGTCCACATCAGCACCCGCGCCTAGGCAAGGATTCAATGGGCACAAAGAATGACTGACAGATATAGAGTAGCTTGAAGATTGCGCTCAACACAGAGATGTCACCTACCTCTTCGCAAAACGCTGGACTAGCTCGAGGTCCCTGTCGTGCTGGCCTGCGATGATGTATACCCAACGCATCTCTGCCTTCTTCCACCAGCGGTTCGGCAGATAGGCTTCAAGCATGTAGTACTCGTCCCGCTGGTAAGGGAATTCGAGGCTTGGAGGGCCATGCTTGGCCAAGAAGGCATCGGTGCCGGCGGCGGCATCAGCCTCGGTCATGAGGACATGGGTTCGCTTGTTTCCTTTGTTCTTGGTGTGGCGACGAATGGAGCGGACGGTGCTGTCGAGATGCATCTCCAGAATGCGGGCGTGCCATAGCGGGTCGTTGACGGCGTTGCGGGTTATGCGAGCATTGCGCTCCACCAGCTCACTGTTCCACGCGACCGACTGGCCGCGGGGCAGGATGGGGATGGGCACGCCGTCGTCGAGATGCTGTTGCCAGTGGGCGAAGTCAAGCACCAGGCCCAGGTTGTTCCAGGTCAGGATGCAGGTGAGACAGGTGCACAGCTCGCGCGCGTCTGGAGGCGAGATGTGTGCGTATGGGCGCTTGTGGATGCTGAGCTGCGTCTGCCGCGTCGGGTCGACGAGAAGCGCGCGCACCCCAGGCTCGACGTCGGCCAAGCGCCGGGGCGTAGGGAAGCATTGGGCGAGCAACGTGTAGCGGCGGGCAACGATGGCATCGCCAATGACGCGCGAGTGGGCGGCAACGAGGGCGTGGAAACGGCGGTTGACAAGGCTGAAGCTGGCCACGTCGCGCGGCAATGCATGCACGAGACACTCTAACAGCAGCTCTGTTGGTAGCTTGCTGAGACTGGCCCTCGCCTCCTTCCTCCTGTCGCGCACCTCCCGCCGTCGCTGCATGCGCTCGGTGCGCTTCGACTTCAGCGCCAAAGCCGCCGTCTTGTCTTCCAGCGGCTCGTTGCCATCGCTTTCGCTGTCGCCGTCTCTGGCGTGGCGTGGCATCGTGTGTGGGCGTCGTGTACGCGGGCGTTTGCTGGACGTCTACATGTTCCCTCCCGAGGAGCTTCAACAACGCACGTTGATATGAAAAAGACCTCCCCCGGGAGAGCGTGAGCTGAGGGCGGGGCAGAGCACGTCACATCGTGTACCAATGTACCACCACCAGCCAAGTACCAAAGCTCGCCTCAGAACTACGCTCCACCGTGACAGCAGAACCTCTCTTGCATTCTAGACAAAGGTAGAGCAAAGCTGCTTTCCTTGCAAAATGCACTCTTCAACAGGTGCCTTACAAATCGCAACATAGCCTTCAAAGCGTCTGTCTCTTACACATTGCGCCCAGACGTCACCTCCGTCGGGCCTCCGCGCTGCTGATTGGCTCAAACCATCATGACGCCATCCGCCAATTTGTAAGCTGAGCATCACTGCTCGAGTACATATACTCACCTGGCTCTTGCCTTCTCTGGCCGATCAGCCGAAGAGTTCATTGTATACACAGTAATTCAATCACACCCTCGCCATGACGACAGCAAATTTCGTTCACATCGACACCAGCTCCTACACAGGAAAGCCATGGTCTAAGGTTGATGGCCCGGGTCAGAACTTTGAACGCAAGTCCTACAATCGCCCAGTGCACAACCTGCGTGGCCGAGAGCATGAGTTTACGACAAATAATTCTGGTTTCGCCGTCTACAACTACCCTGCCAAGGAGAAGACCTTCACCGACGATGCCGCTGTAAGAGATGGATATTACCAAGAGGTGGAGAATCTGCTACGCGACAAGATCCCAGGTATCAAAAGAGTCCATATCTTTGATCACACTATCCGTCGCCGAGTGAAGGATTCTGCGCGCCAGCCTGTACAGCAGGTCCACGTCGACCAAACTCCGGCGGCAGCCGAAGTCCGTGTTCGTAGGCATATTCCCCAAGAAGAGGCTGACGAGCTGGTGCGTGGGCGCTATCAAATCATCAATGTTTGGAGACCCATCGAGAACCCAGCATCAGACCACCCTCTTGCAGTCATTGACTGGCGCACTACTTCACCTTCGGACTTCATTGCCACCGACCTGCTCTACCCGCGACGAGACTCGCAGGACGCTGATGATGACGACCGCGGCAAAGAGGTTCTGCCTGATCCCGCAAAGTACAACTCAACTGAGGGCTACGAGGTCAAAGGAGAGACTATGGGTGTAGCTGCGAATGACGACCACCGCTTTTACTATCAGAAGGATATGACGCCTGATGAGGTCCTGCTTCTCAAGTGCTTCGACTCGTTTGGTCAGGGCATGCCCAACGGAAGAGAGGGCATCGCTGTACGCACTCCCCACACAGCCTTCGAGGACCCACAGACCCCACAGGATGCACCGGGGAGGCAGAGTATCGAAGTGAGGTGTCTGGTGTTTTACGACTAGACTGGTTCTTGTCATCGCGTTCAAATATCTTCGACAATTAGGTTAGTCAATCGATCATCATGGTTTTGACGTGTGCGCATCTTCGTCTGCAATGCTTTGCCGTATCAACCACAGTTCTCAACTGCCATATCTAACAGCAGAACAACTGTAGCTTCAATCATCCATGGCCAGAACAGCCCATTCAGTACGCATGCATCGCCATGCGGAGGGTAAACGAAAGCGCTATGTTTCGGCAACAGGTTTAAGGTTTCGCTTGTGCAGATCCAAACACTCCCGTGTTTGAACCACGAACATCCGGAGGTTCGTGCAGCACGTCCCTCGGAGCGTTGCAGCACCGCAGACAGATAAGCAACGCATCCTTGCAAACGTCCCGTGATGGATCGCGGCGATGGAGATAGCCGGTTCGGCTGTTGGTCTTGTGCCAATGGGATCGCACCGTGCGCTACTCCTCGAAACACTCACATCTTCACGTCTGTCTCCAGAGCGTCGAACATGTGTGTTACTCCCCTCACGAACCTGGCCTTGATGGCTCGAGGATTTATCACCTGGAGCCTGCCCATCTTCACCACAATTCGTGATTCTGCTGGCTGAATCATCGCCTGTACATACTCAGTATGCTTGCACCACGAACCCCTAAAACACCAGTACAAAAACTGGACATACACCTAATACGGCAGCCGCTTTCCAGGAGAAGATATGAGCGCATTGGGAAAGGGGGAGAAGGTATGGTGGGTGCAAATGGGCGGCAAAAGAGGCAGCCCGCAGACTCGTTGGACACTGAGAACAATTTGGCCATGACCACGGGGAGAGAGCAACTAGGCATATCACCTGTGCCATCAGCGATGAACGATAAGGATGCACTTCCAGGGAGGAACCAGAACGATCCTTCTCTCGGAAGCTCCAGGATCGAGAGTGCAGCCCTTCCGGGTGTCAATCAAGATACCTCGAACATGGGCGAGGTGCCAATGCCTGGTCCGCCCGGGCCCAACCCTCCGCAGCCACCAGGTCTGATGCCTGGTATGAATAACACACCTCTTCCAGGGCAGAATCGAGAAGATCCTTTGAAGAATGAGTTGGCTCCCCCTTCTGGTCCCAAAAGCCCACCATCCGAGAGCCCACCCCCACCTCCAATGCAGCCACCCGCATCGATGCCAGGTCCTCCTGCGATGTCAGGCCCACAATCTATGCAATCACCAGGTCCGCCGTCATTGAAGCCTCCTGGCCCGCCTTCGATGCAGCAACCAGCTCCACCATCGATGCCGCCCCCACCTCCATCAATGATGCAACCGCCACCTCCCCCATCGATGCAGCCCCAGACTCCACCTCCGCCCCCACCTCCACCTAAAGCTCCCTCACCACCTCCTCCACCCCCGTCTGGGCAACCGCAACCTCCTTCACCAGGGATGGGTCCACCCCCGCCTGGACAACCATCATCGCCTCCAGGGCCTCTCGGAATGGCTCCAGGTCCTCTCGGAATGGCTCCAGGTCCTCCTGGCATGCCTGCGGGCCCTCCCCCACCTCCTCCTCCACCAGTACCGACGGTTGCCGCGACTCCTTCCAGCACAACACTGTCATCCACGACTTCTTCTACTACTTCTACAAGTTCTTCATCTGCAACGACATCAAGTCAGACCTCAACAATCACAACTTCGTCGACCCAGAGCACTTTCACGGCTGTCACTTCTTTTGTCACAATCACACGCTCAGAACAGGCAAAGGGACAGGCTCCAGTGACACTGGGCCTTTCGAGTGCACCCGCACTACCTACTGGCATTGTCGATGATGCCGCGCCAAGAGTGTTCACAACAGCCCAATCTCTCTCGTCCACAGCCGTTATTGCGTCAGCCACTGCAAGCTCGCTAGCCGTGACCGATGGAGGAATGTTGCATCCTATGGCGAGAACCATGCTTATTCTCTTCGTCGTCCTCGGTAAGACACTCACCTGTTCCCATTCGTGCACAACTACTAACGTGTCCTCTAGGTGTCTTAGCAGTGCTCATCGCAATCATCATTCTGCTGATGGTGAGAGCGTACAGGAAACGTTCTCAAGAGCAGAGACAGGCTACGCAAGCCGAGAGCCAACCAAACACTAAGATCGGAAACACCACAGAAATCACGGCTGATAACAACGCCAACCCTTTCCTGACTGCGAGCGAGAAGGCTATCATCAATCGAGCATCTGCATCGCAGAACGCGTCTGATGTGAATAACCCCTCGCGGTTCTCTGATGCGGTGAGCTCGTTTATCGAGAAATCGAGGAGATTGACGTACAAGATCTCGCCGTGATCTGCAGATGCAAGTGGAACACACGATAAGAAGAGAGTTTGGGTGTTGTAATCAGTAACGTCTTTATGAACAGAATGACCTTGTACAATGAAGTAGTAGTTGCTTCTCGCTGCTAGTGTCGATTACACCTAGTGCAATACCAGACCAAATTTGAGGAAACTTTTTAATTCTTCTACACTTGTAGTATTGACCCCTACCAAACAAGAATTGAAAATTCTTAGATCACACCTAGCCTGCAGTCATAACTCGCCCTAGCGCGCCCCCAGGATCAAGATCGAACGATGGTAAGCACTGCCCAGACGCTATACACCCTTGCTCCCACCCATCCACCTAAGGCCCCAGCCAACACACCAAACTCGCCCGTAGGTTTTGAAAACGTTAGTCCGGCTGCAAATTAGGTCGCGTAATCCGCGGACACACACGACGGGTTAGCGGATGCTAGTGCTGCGTTCGATACTTGCGCGATCCTGCCATTTCGGGAGGGAGAGAGGTTTGTCACTCTGTGGCTGGTGTTCCGCGGTTGGAATCAGTAGATAGGTCTAGTTTTGCTTTGTTGGTGTTCCTTGATTGGTAGATCGCGATATTCTACCTAGCTCTGTCGACGTTCCAAAAGCGCAATGTATTCAAACATATCGAATTACAGAAGTCATTGTGCCACTGGAAGCAGGGACAGTTCCACCAGAAGAGCATCAAGATAGTGAATAGCAATCCCGTGCATCAAGGCATCTAGTAGAAACTATCTAACCATGTCTAGCTCTATACGTTCTATCAATTGGCGACTTTGTCGCCGAGTCATTAAACATTACTTGCGTCATCCAACAATTACGCCTCAAGCTCCTTCTCGACATCACTTGCTGGCTTCTCATGTTTGAACCCACGCTCGGTGTCCATCGCACCATCCATGTCGTACGCTTTGATAAACCAGCTGCCGATGAAGGCGACTGCGCCAAAAGCCAGCATGACAATCCAGATGTATCTCAGCGCATCTGTGTAGCTCTCCTTGAGCTGCTCCTTCATGATGCCGGCAGGCATCTCTCTGATGATCTCGACCAAGCCAGCTGCATCCTTGGAGTATTCATTGGCCATCTCAGCTAACAGTGGGTACGTCAGCATCTTCTTCTTCATCTGGTTTTGGAAGATGACGCCTCCGATCGCAACACCAAGGGTCTGGCCAAAGGCACGGAAGAATGAGAACATGTTTGCTGCGTACGCTTGATCCTTAGCAACGGCAGACGCTTGTACTGCAAGTGCCATCGCCGGGAAGAGGATACCAGTTCCGATGCCGCCAACTAGCTGGAGGAAGACCCAGGCCACAGTAGAAGTGTGGACCTTTAATAACAAAAGAAGTCCCATTCCAAGTGTGGTCAATGCCCAACCGAGTCGGTTAGCCCAGCGGTAATGACCAGTGACTGCGATCGCGATACCAGTGGCGATGGATGCCGGCGCAACTGTGAAAGTCCAGGGGAACATCGCGACACCTGTAAGGATCGGTGCCATACCCTTGACGGCCTGATAGTACAAAGGCATGTAGTACAAAACAGCCCAGAGGATAATACCATGCCCTATTGTTGCCGCAAAGAGAATGGCAGCAGACATGTTCTTGAAAACGGACGTTCGGATGAGTGGGTTTTTCGCGACGAATTCTTGATGCGCAACGAAGACGGCCATGCCCACGCCACAGACAATGAGGGGTACAAGGGTACGCCAGCTGTCCCACGGATACTGGACACCACCCCAAGTGACTGGAATGAGGAAACCGGTTGTGGAGGCGAGGAATAGTGTCATGCCGACGAAGTCGATCTCTTTAAGCTTGCTGAGGAAAGAGCCACTCGATACATTCAGCTTGAGGAATAGAGTAATGAGGATCGCGCCGATACCAAGGAATGGGAGATTGATCCAGAAGATCCAGCGCCAGCTCACGTTCTGCGAGAAACCGCCACCTGACTTGCGATTAGCATTGAGGCGTGAGATTTAAGCGGGATGTTCTCACCAAGCAGGGGACCTGCCACAGTTCCGATCGACCACATAGCTCCAAAGAAGCTGAACCACTTGCCTCGCTCACGCAATGGTACTGTGTCAACTACGACCATTTCGGTCAAACAGATGATGCCGCCACCACCGACACCTTGAATCGAGCGACCAACGAGGACCACGGTAAAGTTCTCCGCAACAGCAGCAACGATGGAGCCCGCGAGGAAGAACCCTAGGCTGACGTAGATCAGAACCTTGCGGCCAAAGACGTGGGAGAAGGCGCCAAGGACGGGCTGGAAGACGGTCGATGTCAGGAGGAAAGACGTTCCCGACCAGAACGCCTCGATAGCAGAGCCGCCGAGAGCTTTCGCCATGATCTGAGCTGTATGAGTGAGATTTCCACGATGCAAAGGCAATGGTCACTGACTGGAAGTGCTACTGATAGAGAGGTAGCATCAAGTGCAGCCATTAGAGTGATGATACACAAACTGCCAAAAGCGGCCAAGAATCTCCATCCTGGTTGGAACTTCTCTGGCTTTTCTACATCGAGCTGTTCTGAAGAAGAGTCAAATTCTGCTTCTAGTGTGCGTGCCGCAGGCTGAGCCTGTTGTGGTATGACCGACGACATCGCCGAAGGTGACTTTTGATGTTGTGCAAAGGCCGCGTCAAGTGTTAGGAATTGAAGTGAAGAGCTGTTGGCTGCTTGCAAGTTTTGATTGTGTCGGTTGCTCTGGTTCTGTCCGAACTTGATGTGGGAGTCTTTCATTCATTATAACCAGCTGAGCAACGGCGTAACATCGCGACGAGCTGAAGCATTCACAAGCCACAAACATGTCGAAGTGTACTGGCGCGAGATGAACGGAGGAACATCCGCAGCGACGATGGCTGAACATTACGGACGAAGCTCAGATCATGGTCTTTGTGAGTATCAAGTGGATCTGCTGCTAGGTTCCCGCAGGCCGGTTAACGTTGCGCAGATCGATTCGCGGCTGTCATGCGTTTTCGCACGGTCGGGTTAGTCGTGGGTGGTTGCGAGTCTCTCCGCTCCCGCCGAGTCGGTCTGTTGTTGCGCCGGCCAAGCTCAACCACGCTCAGGTTGCTGCGCTGCGGCTTTGAGTTCAGCCGCACGCGTCATGGTACACCCAATCATGCGTGAAGCACTCCAGGAATTTTTGTCAATAATCGATATCTTAAGCGAGTGCGAATCTTCATAGCTAGATAGTGGGTAGATGCGGTGGTCCCTTGTCTGCAAGCAGCGATTCTAGTAACTGCGATGCTCGTTCGTTTACCTACATGTGGCTTGCTTTATGTACGGTAGCCCAGCGTGCTGGGCCTCCGATGCATACACAGCCACTACCGGTCATCTTAGAGTTCTGTCTTCCGCTCATCATGCTTAACCTTCGATATCTTGAAGCCACTTGGAACGCGGGTCTGAAAGACCTGCTCCGGGTCGTACTTCTTCGCAGCAGCCCGCATCTTTGCGACATTCTCGGCGCCATAACTCATCAAGGGATCCTGAAAGTTTATCAGCCTCCCAAGGGATTTTCTACTAGCTAGAGTACTCACCTGCGTCCCGTCGGCATAGTTGAGGTACGTCCAATTGACGAGACCGTTCAGACTTGCAGCATACTTCTTCATCGCCGTCCCTGATGTGAACAGCTTCTCCCTTGCCAGGACCTCAAGCTCCGGGCTCTTTACAGCGATGTTGTACAGCAGCATGACTACGTTCTCGGTCTCTTTGTCTAGTCCGAGAACGTTTCCGCCTTTTGCAACACTGTGCTGCGAAAAGCTTGTAGCAATGGACTGGAACATGCACTGTGTTATGAAGTCGGGATCCGAAGAAGCGACCTTCCACTCATTGACAAACTCCTCGTGCAACTGAATAATTTTCTGGTAAATTCTGATGTCGTTCCTGAACGTCAATGTAAACCACACATCGCTATCACGCTATTAGATTGGACTCGAAAAGCCATCGTTGGGCCGGGCTTACTAATATCCTACAGCCTGCTCCAGTTCATCGGTAAGTTCTTTGTGGCTTGCGATTCTCATTGTAGAAGCAATGGCATCCGGAATCGCCATCGTCCGGTCAAATCCAGGAGGAGATACATTACCGGCGGTATCTTCGTAAGCAGCAAGAATCACAATGTCTTTCATGCTTGGCAGGTAGCTCCAAAAGATGATGGATGAACCCTCGGGATAGTTGTTAACGTTGTCAGTCCACGCATGGTATGCCTCAATATGCTGCTGCCCGACTGACTTTGGGTAAACCATGGTACCGCCCCATAGGTTGCCAGCTTCGAAGGCTTGAACGTCAAACCTTGTCACAATCCCGAAGTTTGCTCCTGAGCCTCCTTTCAGAACTTGGAACAAGTCGCTGTTATCCGTGGCGTTCGCATTGATGATGTCGCTGTATCTACATCAGTTTAAGCTTTCACCAGACTTCGACTGGGGCTTACCCAGAGGCTAGAACAACCTCAAAATTCTTTACGTTGTCGCATGCAAAGCCCTGCTTCGAAGTATAGAACGAGTTTCCGCCTCCCGTAAGGAATCCGGCAACTCCGACTGAGCCAGCTCGGCCTCCAGCAACTGTGACGCCTTGCGGATCGAGTGTTGCATACACCTCGTGCCACAATGAACCAGGCCCTATGGATGCGATGCTCGTCTGGGGGTTATATTCCGTCATGTTCATCAGACGCAGATCGACGGTCACTCCATCATTGATGTTGTTAGATCCAGCCCAGGTTGTATGGCCACCGCCACGAATTGCAAATTGGATCCCGCTACATCTAGGATCGACCACCAGTGATCTTAATACCTGTCTAACATCCTCAGTAGACCGAGGCTGTACCATGCAAACAGGACTCAACTGTGCGCTGATAGACCAGTAAGAGGACGTTTGACTTCGATATTGATCATCAGTGCGGTACAAAACCCGAGACGATCCTGCATCTTCCAAAGCCTCGCACTACATTTCAATCAATTGCCTGAATCTGAACAGGATCGAGCCATAACGTACACAGGCATTGATATCAGTGGCGAGCGTTTGGCCAGCCCAAGCCAAAGCAAAAAGGCTGCTCGCAATAAGCTCATTGGCGGACACAACAGAAAACCTCATTCTTGAGAGTGGCTGCGGGCGGAAGGGACGATTTTCACAATATCTGATGAGGGGCGCGGGGTGTTTTGTCGTGGGCTGCGCAGCAAGGATCTTCTCATTACCGAGCAGATCCTAGACCCAAGGTTGTTTTTGGCAAGATTTACACTTCCCAATACCAGGATGCTGTAGCATGCATCCTAGACAAGCAGTTCTTGCGCACCTATAACAGACCAAGTAAGAGACGATAATATCTCTAGCTTACCTACTTAAGTAAGATAGAGTCTAGAAACAACCTTACTTGTTTTAATACTAACCTATTATTAGATTAGGTACTATAAGTATATTTAGAGTTATACTTAAAGCAAAGCTTATTAGTACTTCTTTAATTAGTTCTTAGAGCTAAATATAGTAATAGAGGTTCTTAAAAGTAGTAGTTATAATAAGAAGTAAAGAAATAGACTATTTAGTTTAAAAGTAGAAGTAATAATAAGTAGTATAGAGTAGACTATCTAGCTTAAAAGTTAAGTAAAATCTAATAACTTAGATTATTACTTAAGTTAAATATATACTATAAAAGGTATATTCTTACTAGAATATATATAAAAAAGATATATAGTATTATTAGTAGTATAAGGCTACTAATTATACTAAATAAGACTAAGCCTTTTTATAAGAGTTATATAACTTTATTAATAGCTAGTTTACTAATATTCTAAACTACTTACTTATAACTCTTATTTACTTTAATTTCTACTATACTATATAACGTGTTTTATAAGTAAGTAAGTACTCTAAGTAAGTAAGTACCCTAATATAAATATACTAACTTTATAGTATTATTATACACTCTTATTATAGTTAATTAACTATTATAATATACTAAATTAATTACTAGAATTACTACTATTACTTATACTACTAATCTTAACTATATAGGTATAGATATTATAGCTAGTCTCTTTATAATACCTATACTATCTCTTCTTCTATATCTTCTTTAATATACTCTTTCTATTACTATAGTATTATAACCTCTTATATTCTAGCTAGTTACAAATACTCTCTTCTTAGTAATAAGTAAATTAGAAACCCCTAACTACTAGAATTATAGAATATACTTATATAGTATAGCTAGTAGGAATATTATTATAAGTTATATAATATAGTACTTATAGCTTAGTAAGTTAAGTACTATAGATCTCTATATTACTTCTATACTTACTACTCTATAGTTAAGTAGATACTTATAATACTTATAAGTAAGTAAGTTAAGTAACTATATATTTCCTAAGTATATAGTTTTAAAGAAATATAACTCTTATAGTTTATATTTAACTTAGTTAATTAAGTTTATCTTTAGATCTTAACTCTCAACTTTTAAGCTAGATAGTCTACTCTATACTACTTATTATTACTCTACCTTTAAGATTAATAGATTATATCTATACACCTTATTATAACCTAACCTCTTTAGCTTTCTATTACTATACTTATTCTTAAGAACTAATAGAATATATACTTATAAGCTTTACTTAAAGTATAACTTTAATATATAGCTACTACCTTTCTATTTAGCTAGTAACTCTTATATCTTATCTACTATAAGAGTCTTATCTATTTATATATACTACTACTTATAGTTCTTATACTTATTTAATTTATCTAGAGTCTATTAAAGAGTAGCTATCTACTTTATTATTAGGCTTATCTTATATACTATTTACTAAACCCTCTTACTTAACTATATAATCTTCTTATTAAGAGAATTTATAGAAGATTTATAGTACTCTCTTACTTTTGTTTTAATAAGAGTACTTTAAGCCTTAATCTTATATATATTATATAATATCTATAGCTCTTAAGTAGCCTTTTATTAAGGTAACTATATAAGCGTCTTAACTACTATATTAAGCTTTAATAGTATAGCCTATAGGTTCTATAATACTAGACTAGTACCTTTTAAACTAGCCTAAATATTATCTAGTATAATAAATTACTTAAAAGTAGTCTTAAAGATAGGTAGAAAGTACTTCTTACTAATATAGTTAGTATAGTTATATACTAAGGCTAAAATAGTATTACTATACTAATACTTTAATAGTAAAAAGTAAATTATATTAGAAGGCTATAATAGGTATAATAGGTATATAAGTATATAAAGAAGAATAATATTCTTCTTCTTATAAAGATCTTAGAATTTTATAGAGTAGTAGCTCTTATAGCTATTAATAATAAGTAGTTAGTACCTACTTATAGTTTTACTCTTTATATAGGTATTAAAGTACTCTAACTAGTAGATAATAAGCTAATTATAAGTCTAGCTATTAGGACTAGTTTTAAGAATTTAGTATTAAGAAAGGTCTTCTAACTAAGTATTAATTTTAAGCTTACTTATAAAGATAATATTACAGAGCTTATAGGACAATACTTAGGTAATTAATTAGTAAACTTAATTAGTGTTTTACTAAGTAATACTATAAAGTTGTTTATATATAAAGGGATTATATATAGATTATATAATTTAGCTAAGTAAGTATCTAAGCTATAAGTAGGTTGCTTAGTACCTTAATATTACTAAGCTAAGTATTCTAGCTATCTATAAGCTGCTTAATACTATATAATATACCCTCTAGATACTCTATTCTAGTAATAGAAGTATCTAATAGATAGCCTAGGTAATTATTAAGCTTAGCTAATCTAGTAGCTAGTAGCCTGTAGTAGCTTAGATTTTCTTTTAATACTAATTAGCTAGGGCCTTAGCTTCTAACCTCTAATATTACTAATTAGCTTCTCTAATTAGCTATGTTCTTTAAGCCTTAAAGCTTTAATCCTGCAGCTTAATTTTATAGATGTTTATTATTAACTAAATAAGTTACTTAGCAGCTATTACCCTACTTAGTCTCTTAATTTATTTAATATATTATATTATTTTATAACTATACTTTAGCCTAGCTAGGTAGCTAATAGTAGGCTACTAAGCTCTTACTTATTACCTTAGTACTAGTAAAAAAGTTTAGTAGATTACTTGTTTAGGTAGTCTAGTATAGCTTAGAATAGTAAAGACTATTCTTTATATTTACTAAGCTAGGCTCTATATAAGTAGCTACTTTTTATAGATTTTTACTCTCTAGAGTTCTCTACTATAGCTATAAGTATACCTATATATTTTATCTACTATAAGCTTCTTAGCTACTCTTAATTACTTATAGTTAATTATAATTACCTAGTAGTTAATTAACTCTATTAGTATTAGTTTAAGTTAATTAATATTAAGTTACTAAGTCTCTAGTTTTAGTACCATTAGGTAGCTTTTAATTAAGCTGCTTAGCTAAACTTTTCTAGCTCTTTTTTCTAATAGTTAAGCTACTTAGCTATACTTATTAAGCTTTTTCTAAATTTTAGCTAACTATATTATAGAGAGAAACTTTTAAGCAGTGTACTATCTATACTACTACTACTAATAAGGCTAATAAGGCCTACTATAATACTATCTTTACTACTTTTATTACTACTACTACCTTTACTACCTAGTAGTAGTAGTAGTACTAGTAGTAGTAGTAATAATAGTAATATCTATAGTAGTAGTAGTACTAGTAATAGTAGTAGTAGCTATAGTAGTAGTAATAAGCCTTTACTACTACTTTTACTACTACTACTACTACTACTACCACTACTACTACTACTACTACTACTACTACTACTACTACTACTACTACTACTACTACTACTACTACTACTACTACTAC
>JAVISA010000036.1:0-176973 GCA_032595095.1 Didymellaceae sp. YAFEF048 | reverse complement strand
CTACTACTACTACTACTACTACTACTACTACTACTACTACTACTACTACTACTACTACTACTACTACTACTACTACTCCAGTCAAAAGCCCATCCACGTCCGAGATACTGCTTGCGTCGAGACACGCGAAAACCACACTGTTGTAGCCAGGGAAGTTGAAGTTGGTGTTCAGAGTAAACGTGTCGTAATTTCTCTCGAAGACACCCGTCGTAAGTGCTCTAACAAACCTGCGTATCTAAGCAAAAGTATCGACGACTTTTCTTCACAAGAGGCAAGACCACCACGCCACCAGCGAGATAAACCAAGCCAACTCTCTGATCACAACCCAAACTGGAATTAGACCTGAACCGGGACAACAACCCTGCACTCTCCACCGTCAACCTCGTCCCACCCATCATGTCTGACCTCCACCTCATCCCCGTCCAAATCGTCCACAACATCTCCTCTCTCTGATTCAATCACCTCATCGCTCTTCTCTCCGACGCCCATCATAGCACCCTTTGTGTGTTCTTCCTTGGCCCACCTCCCATTCCTCCTCTTCAGCTTGACGAGCTGGTACGAAAAGACAACCGGCCCTGCGCACTCCCACTCCACAGTGTTCCCGTTCCCGCGTCCGCGCTCCGCATCGATACCAGCAGCAACGGGCACACCTGCAGCCGTGGCGTCGGCATTGAAACCCGCGCCCACGCTCCGTTGTTTGTCGATGCTGCTCAGTGCTTGAATGCCAGTCACTCGCCTCACTCCCGTGATCATATAGACGGGCTGTCTACGCGGGAGCATATTCAGAACATCCGCGACGCTGGGAACAGCCAGCATGGCCGCGATGAATTCCGCGGATGGTACGAACCATTCTGACTCCAGCGACTCGAAGTGATACGCTGTCACGCTGTCTGTGGCGCGCGATGCAGATACGTTACCGCCGAGTCCGAAGAGAAGGCTGAGTTGCGCGGTCAGTGAGAAAGCGTTTTTGGCGCTCGTGGATAATGTGGTGCTGTATGGTGCGAAGTTGTTGCTGAAGACGGGTGTGTCGATTTGAGGGACGTTGGGTGTCGATGGAGCGGGTGAAGATGCATTGGCGTTTGGGCGTAGCGCAGCAGTTGAGTTGATGGGTTGGTGTGGTGCAGTCGGATCGGCGAGGAGGCTACCGAGTGAGACAGCGGATGGAGGTATGTCCCAGCTTGGTGTGAGGAAGTGGGTCTTCTTGTAGCTGGACATGGCAGGTGTAAGAGGTTGTTCAGGAAATAGCGAGTAGCGGCAGGGTTGGGCTGGGTAAATACGCAAGTATGATGCTGTATCCTGAAGGACTAGATGTGGCTTTTAAAAAGTGTCTGTTGCAGATGAGCATCTGGGCAGCCTTTGAGCAAGCTGCGCCGTCTCAGCCATCGAGGCTGAGCAAACAACCTTGGCAAATGATGTGCATGACAGCTCAAGAGCCCCCAAAGACTCGTGGCATATGTCACTGGCAGTGCTTCTCAATCAACATTCGTTGGTTTTGGGTTATGGTGGTTACGTATCATTGTTAGTGAAATACTTACAAACTTCTGAGCGTATTTAGAAGCACACCGTCCAGTTCCCTTTCCCCTTCAAGATTGAAAAACCGCCAGGGACAGAGAAAGTTAAAATCACCCCTCTTAGTCGAGAGATGCTTCAAAAAAACCTCTTCGACCCCTCTTTTCGATCTAATCCGCTTCGCGACATACTGCGCGTCCCCAGCGTCCCATGTGCGGCTCTTTTGCGCTAGGTAATCCATTACGATAGCTGCAATACCAGCCGCAACTGGCGTTGCAAAAGACGTCCCACTCATTCTCCGGGCCGGCCCTCCCGCCCATGAGCTTAATACCGCTTCACCAACGACACTGAACTCAATCTCACTGCCACCCTCGGTGGACGGGTTGAAGAGCGAAGCGTTACCATGGCCGTCGCTGCTGCGCACGCAAATCACCTCGCTCTGCGCTGCGGGGTACGCCACGCGTTGCAGACCACCACTGTTACGAGCTGCTGCAAACAAAACAACGTTCTGCGCGTGCGCGTGCAGTATCGCTGAGCGAATGCACTCCAGGTCTTCTGTCAGACTTGGAAATCCAAAGGACATGCTTACTATGTCGACTTGCCAGATATCGACAGCATGGCGAATCGCCTGGATACCAGTCAGCAATGCGGCAGGTGGATGGAGCGAGGCGCAGTTACATCTGAGATCTGCTGCGGATCTGTCAGTTCACTGGTGGTGCTGACGCGGGCGATGTACACGTCGGCATTGCTAGCCACTTTGAGCGTTAGTGCGGCAACGTGTGTGCCGTGGCCGTGATCGTCAGTGGGCGTAGACGGATGCTTGTCTCCTTTGACAAAAGACAGGTAGGTCAGGCGTCGCGAGTTGACCTTTAAGCTGATGTAGTAGTCGGTCATATCGATTCCTGTGTCTAAGAGGGCAATTTTGATCCTGTCACCCCGGTTTTTGGGGACTGGAGGCATCACTTCGTAGAGGATATCTTCCAAGTGCGCGAACCATTCTTCCGCTCGGTCAGCGCTAGAGAGCATAAGCTAGTACTTCGAATATAAGTCGAATGAGTGGACTCACGCATCTGTCGAAGGGGTTTGCGAATCAAACAGTTCGAGGTCAGTTGCAGGGTTCTTTGGCACTGTCGACCTTTCTGGTCCTTTCGCAACCGCGAAATGCGGCGCTTTGCTGGTTGAGGCGCTTATAGATTCAGAACTGCTGCCTGCTGCTTTGGCCACCATAGAGCTCTTGGAAATTCCTTCAGCCCGCACTTCGTTGCCCACAGATCTGATAAGTTCAGCAAGTCTGACTTTCCCGCGCGGCTGCAGATTCCAGAAAGGTTTCGGTCTATGATTTGGCACCTGAGAAAGCGCTCTGGGCGCTTCCGCTGTGACTACTTGCGTCCCGACCGTCTCTTCAAACGATTGAATGCCGTATAGCCCTGCATGGGTGGAGGTGGTGCCTACGAGGACCACTTTCAGGCTCCGATCAGGATCTGGAGAAGCGAGGATTGAACGCCAGAACGAGGGTTCTTCCATGCAGCCTTTGAGAGCGTGTCTTAGGATGTCGTGATCGATGACGAGGAAGAGTTTTGATGTGCGTCCAAGTAGATTGGACAGAGTGTCCTGACAAATATGAACATCCGCTGCTGTTGGAGCATTGGTTGTCTTATGGGCGATTTTGGTATCAGCGCATTCTCCTTGATTAGTCGCGACATCCGTTACTACAGACACCTGCGCAACTAAACAATTCAGTAGATCTACTAATCTCGGCGTCGCTGTACGATCTTGTAAGATCCATGCGACCGGCTTATGATTCTCTTGAAGCAGCTGTATGAGATCGACACATATACTCCTCACGTCCGAAACTGCCTTGGGCTGCGCTATGATACCAAGGAAAGAGTCGCAAGGTTCAGAAAGCCATGTTCTGGCAGAAGGAAGTAGCCACTCATAGTCGTCTGGAAGCTGGGTGCCTCGAGATTGAAAAACGTCCCGTAACGCTACATTAGTGCGAAGGATTTCGTTAGCGTCTGAGAATGTTTCGGTATGCATCTTGTGGTTTATGCTATAGGCTGCGAGCAACGAGGGTGGTAATTGTCTGACAAGCACGATGATCCTGAGGTCTGAACTGTGAACGATCCGCAGTAGACTACTTCAGCTGATTATACTAGCTTCAGACCATCCTTGTTACCCTTCGCATATCTATATTAGCTAGAGATAACTATTGAAAGCAAGGCACAGGATACGGCGTAGTATGGACCGGCCGTCCCCTGTTCTGCCTGAGTGGCTGACTGGCCTAGGCAGATGGCGGGATTTGCCAAGGCTTACTCCGCGGATTGTTGGGGGCGGCGATCGATGGTAGCCTGACTGTTGATCCAGAATCACATGAGAAGGCTGTGGCTTGGAGAAGGATTTAGTGTGGGGGCCACTTCGCCAATGTGGGTGATCAGCCGGCGTTCATGCACACACAACGTGCTATGATAACACACATTAAGTTTACAAGTCCCCAGCATTCTTGAGTCGAGGAGATTGCCACCTTCCTTCTCGTCGAACTTCGCTTTGTTTCGTTCTTGCCAAACAGGAATTCGGTTCCTGCCGCCTGCGCTGGCAGCAACAACATCTCAACTAGTCGAGGCCGCTGCGCTCGCCGATGAGCCATCGTACGTTTACTGACCTCGCAGATGAGCCAACTCCTAATTGGAAGGAACGATTGTACATATTCATATCTACATGTGCGGGCGCAAACCGTGACGAGCGACTTACGGAACAATATGCCCAATTCCAGTTCATCGCTCACCTGACCTTCTCGCGAGACCAAACAGCCGGAAGCAACTACGCCAGAGAACAGCTGCTCGTACTCGGGGGAAAAGCTGAACGAAAACCTCGTATAGAAGAATCAGAGGAAACCGTGTGGAACACCGCCTGGCAGACGTTTGCCCTCCGCATACTAGAAAGTCACGACGAGCCTCCACCACAGTACTTATCCGACGATCCTCCACGCGTAGACGTGCTGGTTGAGCCGCCACAATCGCCAAAGCATTCACTACTTGAGGGCGGCAAGTCAATCACGCTTGCAGAGTCTCGCATTGAGTCGCTACGGAGGAAGAATTCCCCGTCATCTTGCAAAGACGACGCCTCTGTAGACAAAGTTGCTTCTTCAGAAGAAGGGTCGTACGCATTCGACATCGCCGATACAAGAGTTTTGTCAAGGCCTTTGTCAAAAGCCAGCTCATCTAGTTGGGAGTACACATCCGAGCTATCAAGCTACCTCAGCGGCGAGTTTTTAGCGCAAGAAGCACCACCGCCCGTGGGCGCATCCTTTGGTGAAGGAGACGCTGGCCTCAGTCCTGACTCAACAGCCTCTCGTGTGACCTTGTGAGCGAACTTTCCGATCCTGATGTCTAGTGTCGACTAAGAATTTTCCAGAGAACACCGCCCGATTGCGCGGAAGTCTACAACTCGAATTCCGTCACATCTTGAATACTACGTCGAGAGCGTATCATCATCGTCATTTTCATCAGAATCTGATCAGAATACGCAAGAAATCAGAATTGGTGAAGGACTTCACACTCCGTCCACCCGGAGTGTACTCGCGCGTCAGTACGAAGGTAGAAGTGTTGGTTCTATCACCGGTGGTCACAACAACAGTAAGAACAGAAACAAAAGTACCATGGACACAAGGACATACGATGGCCTTCAGTCTCAGATTGAGCGACTGACGATAGAGAATCGCAAACTCAGGGACTTGATAGCAGCACCCGAGCAACCTTCAGCGTCTATTCCCAGTGCAGTGGACACCACGTATATCGTACTGCATCGAGCCGGTCGTGGAGAGATATCACTTCATGAGCCAACCTGGAGACTCGGAGAAGGCGATCAACAGAACCTGCACATCGATTTGCCTCTGAGAGATGCTGACAGATACATGGAAAGACATCCAGAGATTGCGTTCGTCATATACAGAGACTACCATACTAGCGCTTCACCGAACCTATCGAGGACCCAAGCGAAGGACAAGAATGCTGTACTCGACACTATTGAGGCCCCAACGCCTTTCAAGGAGTCAATCAGGCTGATATCGGACGAGATGGTAGAAGCTATGGAGGCCTTTGTAGAACAAATACCGCACTTCGAACACCACCTGCCAGGTTTCCGCCCCGAGAGCGAAATCCCAGCACCTTACTTATTCTGGTATCGTTACCGCACCGTAGGGAACCAGGTCGTTGAATCTTTAAGTCCGCGCCACAAGGAGCTCATGTCACTTCTGACCGCGGTCATAGAAGATTGCTATGGAGAGGAATATGAGGGTGCAAAGGAGATTTTTGAAAGGGGACTTGTCTCAAAGAGATACATGAAGTACTTGGTACAGCCCGATGACATCCTCGTGTCAACGGAAGACAGTTTTCTGACCGGTACCATGTGTACCAGCTGGGCAAAGTGGGAATCTAAATCAACGTCAATGACGAAGGATACTCTATCCCAAAGCCGAAAGGAAGCGATGTCTTTGCTGAGATATACAAGACGGGCACTCATCAAGGAGAGAGACGAAAGTGATTACGCCAAGTCACAACATAATGGGGACAGTGAGGACCCAGTATCTGACAATAAGGTCATCGAAACGTACCGTGTTGAAGGCTGGCGGTGGGATTATAACGGGTCATTCATTGAGAAGAAGGAGACAGTCCTCATCAAGCTCGAACACGACTTCTCGAAAGAGAAAGAAGTGAAGATCACAAGTCTCAGTGCCTATCCTATCACGTACGCGGTTGACAGTATCAAAGATCTTCTCAGAAAGAGAGGCGAGATGTTTTGCAGTTTCCACGAGTTTCCTCTGGTCGAGTATAGAGAAGAGAGTTGGGGGACTATTTCCATGGTAAGCTCGACTTTGGACCAACATACCAACTAGAGCGTTTTGAGCCCAAAGTAGGTTACTAACAATGTGTTCATAGGAGATTGAGCGTTACATAATCGACTACGCCACTTACAGAAAGCTTCACCATGAGAAACTCGGTTCAATGAAGAACTATGAAAGCGGAGTTGACCCTGCTGCTGATCCTGGCCATATTCTCCTTTTCCCTGCTCATGTCAAGGGCTTCAACATATTACGCAAGCGTTGGGGTTAGTGCACAATCACGGTGGCGAGTATGCTTTGTCGCTGACTTTCGCAAGTTGATCTCCAGGTCGATAGAATCCGTCCTGTTGTATGGAACAAGAAAGCATTTGACTCTTTGGTACTTGACGCAGATACCAAAGAGCTGATTCAAGCGCTGGTGATGACCCATCTGGACGCCGAGAACAGTACCGACATAATAGCCGGCAAGGGGAAAGGACTGATCATGCTACTCCACGGCGGACCGGGCACTGGAAAGACCTTCACCGCTGAGACCGTCGCCGAGATCGCCGAGAAGCCTCTTTACCGCGTAACATGTGGCGACATTGGCACACAACCCGAGAACGTCGAGAAATATCTAGAGTCTGCGTTACATCTTGGAAAGATCTGGGGTTGCGTGGTACTGCTAGACGAAGCCGATGTGTTCCTAGAAGAGCGAAGCTTGTCGCAACTCGATCGCAACGCCCTCGTCTCTGTCTTTCTCCGCGTCCTCGAATACTACGAGGGCATCCTGCTGCTGACTTCGAACCGCGTAGGCACGTTCGACGAGGCCTTCAAATCCCGCATCCAACTCGCTCTCCACTATCCCAATCTGGACATGCCACAGAGGCGCCGCATCTGGACCAACTTCTTCAACCGCCTCAAGGAAATGAACCCCCTGGCGCTCAAATACGATTCTTTGGTTGACCATATCGATGAACTGTCTCAGTACAACATGAACGGGAGACAGATCAGGAACGTGATTACGACGGGAAGACAGCTTGCGAAGTACCGCTCTCGGACTTTGGACTTTGAGTTGCTGGCGCATGTGATCAGGATATCGAATAAGTTCGATCAGTATGTGATGGAAGTCAAGAAGGGACTCTCGGATGACGAGATCGCTCGCGGTATGCTCAATAGATAGGCTGGGATCGAGGGCTGGGGAAAATACCAAGCACCTCGAGCATTGGTTGATGGTTTCTATTTCACTTCTGACGGGGAGCTTTAAAGCTCTGTACTTCGCCTTGAAAGAGGGCTATCTTGCGAACGAGCTCTGGAGCTGTTTGTCCATGCAGCGATCCCACGTTGTCTTGTATATACACCGCTCTTTGATAAGTGACACCTCTAGCTATGCTGGTACGTTGCAGCGTAGAACATTCGGTACAGAGCCACACTCTTGAGTCGGCCCTGCTCAACTCAACAGCTCCTTAATATCCTCGATCCTCTGAACTCTCTTCTCATCCTCGCTCATCATGCCGAGCGAACTCGCACTGCCATCGAATGTCAGTAAACCAACCCTCTTACAACCGTCGACGACAAGAGAAGAGTAAATCAAACTCACATAAACTTCTTCCGCTCCTGGATCCGCAACATCTTCTCCTCAATACTCCCCTCCACCACAAACCGCACCACCCTCACGCTCCCCTCCTGCCCCATCCGATGCACGCGATCAATCGCCTGCGCCTCGACGGCGAAGCTCCACCACGGATCCATCATGAACACGTTGCGCGCGCAGGTGAGGTTGAGTCCGACGCCGCCGGCGCGCAGCGAGAGGAGGAGTACGTACGGGCGGGGCGAGGCGGTGAAGTCGGCGAGGACGGCGGCGCGGGTCTTCTGCGCCATGGAGCCGTCGAAGCGAAGGAACGGGATGTGGTCGCGTGTCAGGGCGGGTTCGATGAGGTCGAGGAAGGAGGTGAATTGGGAGAAGACGACGGTTTTGCCCTTGGGGTCGTGTTTGAGGTTGCGCTTGAGGTGGGTGAGGAGGGCTTGTGTTTTGGCGCTGCCGGTGAGGCCGATGCGGCGCAGGCTGATGCGTGGTGGGGTGTGGGTGGCGGGCGGTGCGGGGGAGGTGGTGAAGCTGTGCGTTGGTGGTGGTTCGAGGAGGTGGTCGTGGCGGGCGACCTCGAAGACGTCGCGGGCATTGATGGGTTCGCGGCAGTTGAAGCAGCGAGGGATCTCGCCCTTGTCGCGCTGGTGGTTGATGTAGTTGAGTAGGCATTCTTTGCATGCTGAGTGCCAGCAGCCGGTCACGGCTTGGTCGACCATGGGCTCTTCGAAGCAGAGAGGGCACTCGGCGTCGGCTTCGTCCTGGATCTGTTTGAGGACGTGAGCGCCGAATTTGTTGACGTCTTCGTCGCTGTCGGCGGTGAAGCGCTCGATGAGACTCGACAGGTCCATGTCGTCTGCGAGACCGTTCGCAATGTCAGACGCTATGTTGCCTTCCAGCTCGTCGGCCACAAGCTGAGATTTGCGGGTCAAGACGGGATGGCAACATGACTGTCGCAGACGAAGAATCTGGGCGAAAATAGTGGTATAGTTCTTCAGCAGCATGCCTGACTCGGCGTTTTGTGTGAAAACGCTCTTGGCCCGGAGGTAGATATGATCGTACACGTCTCGCTCATGCTGTGACAGCACAATACGCTCGACATCGATGACCTTTGGCGGCAACGGTACCAGGGCCTCTCCGTCGGGCGTCTTCATGTCCTTCGTCCGGCGCAAGACAAGCGGCTCGAGCACCGTCTGCACAACATCAAGTGCCCTGATGAATTCACCGCCCTCAAAAGGTACTGTAATGAACGTCTTCCAGAAGGAGAAGTTACTCCATGGCTCCACCTTGAGGAAACGCACCAGACTGAACAGATCCTCAAGTCGGTTGACGATCGGTGTGCCAGTAAGCACCCAGCGATGTCGTGCGCTGAGCTCGTAACACGCCTTTGCAGTCTTAGACTGCCTGTTCTTGATGTAGTGCGCTTCGTCCAGGATGATACGGAAATAGTCCAACGAGAAGACACCGCCGTGAGATCCTCTGTTCCCATCTTGAGCAGCGACCTGGTTGAACTCAGACAGAACCGTGCCGTAACTGGTGATGATCACGTTCGGTGCATTCGCTGCGTTGGATGCACAACAAAGCTTCTGGAGGTTGACGGCCTTGTCAGAGCCGTAATAAACCATTGCCTTGAGTGTGCCATCTTTCGAGGCCTTCTCAGCTTCGCTGTGCCATTGAGCGAGCAGGGACATAGGTGCAATGACGAGCGTAGTGTAGGGAGCCGGCTCAATTGCCGCACTAGCCTTCTGTAATCGCGGAAGAGCTCTGGGTACGGTCGCTTGGTCGTATTGGCTGGGGTGGTTGCGATGTGTATGGATCAGACTCATCATCTCGATAGTCTTACCCAAACCCATCTCATCAGCCAGGACACCGCCAAGACAGTGCTGCTCCTGCTTCGGGAATTCTAGAGAAAGCTCGCCAGAGTATGGGTTAACGTAGAACCTGGCCTGATCTTCAATGACGGGTAAATCTTGGTTGTCCGCGTCCTTCCCAGGCCAACGGTACTCTTCCCATAGAGGATGCATGGATGATTCCTTGTTGGCAAGAGACTCGTCTTTCTCCTTCCCTACCATCCAGTGCAACGCTTGTTTTTGGTACTTCCGTAGATCCATCACAAAGGTATCGGCGGGCTCCATTGTGGGTGTGTTGAAGTCGAAAGACTGTGCTTTCTTGTACAGCGAGTCGAGTTGGTCTTGTTCGAGCTCGGTGCCTTCTTCGGTTTCTTCGCCGGACGGTGTTGTCGCATCTCCTGCAGGTGTACCGTTATTGGCTTTGGGTTTCTCCTCCTTCTTCTCCGCGCTCTCCGCCGCTTGGAGCAGCCCTTGTCGCTTGTGCTTCTCTGTGTTCTCATTCTGACGAGACGGATGCAGATTGATCGACTCAAAAAGCTTGACAAGACCAACCTGACGCATCCTAAGGTCACGCTCGTCCGAGGACTCCTTCTCTTCAAATATGCTGACCTCCCGGTTGTCTTCCGGTTTGGTGAACTTCCTTTTGTCGAAAGCACTGCGCAGGAAGAAAACGTGGAGTTGGAGGTAGATTGTGTCGCTGGTGCGTATCCTGTCCGGAACGTAGACGCAGCTGCCTTCAAAAGAGCACACTTTCTGATCGATCAAGGCTGAAACCCACGCCGCAGAGTCGTTCTCCAGTCTTCCAACCTCTTGCCCCTTCTGATTGGTAAACCTCACTACCACGTCCTGCTTTTTCAGGGAGACGACGCGCTTCTTCCCTTTGGGCACGATTTTAAACCTCTCGATAGCGACTTTCTCATCGTGCTTTAGCAAACCAGTACCGCTTGTTGTAGCCCATCCAACAACTCCGAACGAACCAATGTACCGCTTCGGTGGCATATCTCTGAGGATCGGAGCCATGGGAGTGGAGGTACCGGAGCCTTGCGAGGCAGTGGAGTCGTCTGTGTCGGTGCGTTTGATGGTGCTTGTAATGGTTGTCTGGACGGCTTGCGGGCGTGGTTGAAAGATGGAGGCAGGGGCAGCGGCTGGCGCTGATGCCCAGGAGCCGTCCAGGTACAGATTGATTGCTATGTTGCATTAAGGCATGAATGAGATATTGGTGTTCCACTGCCTACCTCGCTCGACATTGCTGCTGCTGACATCCTTCAGTGTCTCTAGTGTTGACTGTGGCAGCTCGCCCACAACGGCCTGCAGCATTCCCACATCGAAGCCATCCAGACCGACTGCATCACTGCCGCCATCTTGTCCCTCAGAGCTATTTGTTGGACTCGAAGGTGCCTGTGGCGGTGACTGCGGCACAGTGTTATCGGACTGCTTTGACCGAACCTGAACCGGAGATGAGTCCTCGGTGAAGAAACGACGCTTCTTTGCCGGCCGCTCGTCTGGGTGTGGACTCTCCATGAGGGTTGCAAGAGCAGTGCTGTGGCAGCAGAGCGGCAACAATTAATTGCCCGTCCCAAATGCGGCGGCACTCTACGCGACTTGCCACGCGCGACGCGCTGTCACGCTAGTTGGAGTGATCTGCATGACGGCATCATCGGCGAATGGACATGGGTGCTTTGCGGCTTACCGACTGCCGACAACTTTTTGAGGGATCGACTACGAAGTATATTTGGGGCATTGACCATAAGTGCACATCGCATAATATTACGCATTGAGGACCGGACTGCTCTATTCTAGTTCGCTTCGACCTCAGTACCTTGTAATATATCTGTACAACACATTCCCTTCGATGCAAACAGCAAAGCTTCGCACAGCTCCCCTCCGGCGCATCAACGTCAACCACGCAATCCAGTCGCCGCAACGACGCCTCATCCAAACCTCACAATGCTTCACCGACACATCTCGCCCCTCACAAGCTGAGGTCGACCGCGCGCGAGCCTACTGCGCCAACCTAGTCCGCACATACGACGCACCCTCGCACATCCTCCAATCCTTCATCCCCCACACTTCGCGCGATGCCTACCTCGCCATCCGCGCATTCAACATCGACGTCGCGCGCGTCGCAGACACAACAAGCACGCCCACCGTCGGCATGATGCGGATGCAGTTCTGGCGCGACGCCGTGACCAAATCCCTCGCAGGCTCACCACCCAAAGAGCCTGTTGCGATCCTGCTCGCCCACGCCGCTGAGGCCCTGCACAACCGCACCCAGGGCCGCAGCCGCCTGAGTAAGAACTGGTTCCACCGCATCATCAACACGCGCGAGCAGCACCTGGGAAACCCCCCATACCCCACCCTGCAAGCCCTCGAGAGCTACGCCGAGAACACCTACTCCACCCTGCTGTACCTCACGCTCAGCGCCCTGCCCCAGGCAAGCATCACCACCGACCACATCGCCTCGCACATTGGCAAAGCCACAGGCATCGCCGCCGTCCTGCGCGGCGTCCCGCTGATCGCCTTCCCGCAGCCCCAACCCGCCGGCACCTCGGGCCACATCACAGGGCAGTCGGGCCCGGCCCAAGGCGCCGTGCTGCTCCCGCTGGACGTCATGGCCGAAGCGGGCGTCCGCGAGGAAGACGTGTTTCGCCAGGGCGGCGCGGCGCCGGGGCTCAAAGACGCCGTCTTCACCGTCGCCACGCGCGCAAACGACCACCTCATCACCGCGCGCGAGATGCTGGCTAAACTGCGCGCCGAAGGGACCTTGGGCCACGACTTCGAGCACCAGAACGATGGAGAGCACGAGTATGGCGCTGAGCAGCTGGGCGCGGGGAAGGAGCAGCAGTTGGGCGAGGTGGAGCAGGCGTTTGGCGTCTTCATGGGCAGCGTGAGCACGCAGGCGTGGTTGGATAGGTTGCAGAAGGCGGATTTCGATCTGTTTGATCAGAAGTTGAGGGGCCATGATTGGATGCTGCCCGCGAGGGCGTATTGGGCGTACACGAGGAGGAAGCTGTAGAAGTGCTGTGCCGTGCCATGGCGTAGCGTGTTGTATCATACACTGTACAATGATAACGAGAAGGAGGACGGCTGTGTGCCGGTCCATCTTATATTCTTTTGGAATCTCCGAGAAACACACCCAGTCTACACGCTAATCATACACTCCCTCCTCACAGTCCTCGGACAAACTCACCCCATCAACCCCTCCATCTGCTCCCCACTAAGCGTAGTCTTCGGCCCGGGCCTCTTCTTCTTCGCGCCTCCCGTCCCACCTCCACCTCCACCGCCAGCAGCAGCACCAGTCTTTGCATTCCTCGCAGACCCCGTCCTCACAGCAGGCTCGCCTCTCTGCGCCTCCATAGCAGCCTCATGCTCGATACTCTTCACCGCCCGACTGATCGCAAGACTATACCCGCCGATCCACTCGCCCCAGGACTGCTTCCCCCCTCCACGGCCACCAGCTCCCTCCACACCGCTCTCCGCGCTCAGATCAACGCCCGAGTCCCTCGTCCTGGCTTTTGCCTGCTTACTCCCCGCCGCCGCTGCCGCTGCTGACGATGACGACGACGACGATGTAGGCGGGGCTCCAGCCTCAGCCTGCGCAGTCCTCAATGCAGCGTTCGCGCGGCGCTGGTCCAGGAACGAGCGCGCCACGTTCTGCGCAGCCGTGACGCCGGACTGGATAGTCTTGACGTCTTCTGGGTTCAGCGTCGCAGGGAGCGGGATGCGGTAGCTGCCGGAGAGGGTGACCTGTCTGTCTGGTTGAGGCGCGGGGCGGGTGTGGGAGGACCGGGGGATTTCCTCGACGGGTTCGGTGTTGTCGTCGTCAACAACGTCAGTGGGGGAAGGGCGGCGGCGTTGGCGCGACGAAGCGGTGGCGTTGGGGCGGTACAGCGCGAGGTCTTGTCGTGCGTGCTCGAGCTCGGTTTCGAGCCTGATGAGCTCTTCATCGGCGTCGGAGGTGTCGCCTAGCTCGGTGACTTGGCCTTGGGTGGTCTGGCTGTCTTTGTCTTTGGCGGCGGCGGCGAGTGTCCCGAGGGTGACTGTTGTTGTTGCGCTGGACGACTTGCGTCCTTTGCCGCGGCGCCGTGGTGAGCGTGGTGTAGCTGCTGCGGTCTGGGGAGCGGATTTGTATAGCTCTTCGACTTTCGCTTCGAGGCCGCGGACGCGTGATTTGAGGGCTTCGAGTTCGGCTGCTTCCATCGATGGGGCTTCTTTCGTCGTGGATGGGGCGGAAGAAGTGGGTTCCTTATTGAGTTTCCTTGGTTTCCGCTTCGGTTGAGCGTCTTTGGTGTCTTTGGCGTCGTCTGCTGGGGGCTTCGCTGCTTTCGTGGGTGTGGCCGTGGAGAGCTTGGCTGGAGCGTGTTTCTCGAGGAGAACGCCGCCGGCGGAGCCTGCTCTGCCTGTTGTGGGCGTGTCTGGGTTCGCTGCTTTGCGGGAGCGTGGCTGTTTCGTTGGAGCCGCGTTTGCGGTGGCCGATGAGGGTTTTGTCGACATGTTCGAGATTGTCACAGACGAGCTATGTGAGAATTGGATATTGGATGGGCTCCTGGCCTGATCGATGGGGTTTGATGGATTTTTGCTGGGATGTTTACTGTTTAATGTAAGGTAGGCCTTGCTTCAATTGCAGCAGGAATGCGTAGTCCAAACCGTTGACTATATCATGCAGGAACAGTGAGCAGTGAGACACTGTTAGCGATAATGTGGAAAGAAGTAGAGAGACCTGGATTGGCTCGAGAAACTCGAAAACAAAAGTACGCGAGCTGTGCACTTACGCAGCAACAAGCAAGATATCGAGGTTGGACAGACTGACGTATGAGGGGCGGCTGAGCAGGGTTCCCCTGTCAGCTATCGGCGCGGGAGCGGGGCGACGTCAACGGTGATCATCCAACGTCGCCCTTGCACATGTTCCCACTTCAAACAACTCACAGGCCTGTGACACAAGCATAGCAGGCACATCACAGTGAAGCGTCAGAGACTAGAAGACAGTCTGAAGTGGAGAGCTCAATCGTCAATCTAACCTGCAATAAATACACGTCCTCGCACTCATGTCTTCTATGAAAAGATACATTATCATCAGGACATTGACCTCGTTAGCGGAGTGGGACGAATCCCAAGTTCTGGGTGTGTTCAGAAGAGGTATTCGAGAAGATGGCGACTCCAAATTTTGCGAAGCCAGATACGCGGACAAGATGCTGCGATGAGAGAACCGTAACTTTTGTAGGACGGAAAGGAAACTGTGACGGCATGCTCGGGTATCGTGAGCGACATGGACCGGTGAAGGTGCAGCTGAAGAGCCATCGGTCTAACCAAGCGGACGAACGCCTTGCATCGCTTTTGGAACGCAAGGCAAAGGTGCGCTCGAAAGACAGCCAAAAAGACACAGCTGCTCAGAACGAACAGATATCAAAACCCTTTGAGAATGACTCCGCCACGCCGGTGAAATGCGCGACGTTGCTATTTTGAGGAACGCAAAAGGAACAGGCCACTACTTCACCGCCATTACCTGGGAACGGCGGTTTACGAAGCAATGGCGCGAGAAGGGGCGCCTCCGCGGCGGTTGTTGCGGGCGTTCTTGGGGGCCTTGGTGACGGTGCTCCAGCCATCCTCATCCATGGTCTCGGTTGTGCTCGCGGGCGCAGCGGGCGTGCTGGACTTGCGCCTCCAGGATCCTCCGTCTTTGGGGGCTACGACAGGCTCCTGGGGCTTGACGCTCTTGTCGTCAACGATCTCGCCATTGGCGTTCTCATCCTTAGCCTCGGCCTCAGGGTTGTCGACCGACTTGGGGACATCCTCGCTCTCCTGAGACTCAGCGGGCTTCGCTGCTGCTGCATCCTTGGCGGCAGCCTCCTTAGCCTTCTTCTCTTCACGGGCCTTCTCGTCAGCCTCCTTCTTCTGCTGAGCGGCCTGCTTCTGCTTCTCCTCAACCTCCCTCTCACGGGCAGCGGTGTCGATGGGGCGGGCAGCGCCGAAGGGGTTAGGCTTATCGGAAGCAGCTGAGTTGGAAGCAGCAGGGGCCTCAGAGACTGTGCGCTTGGCAAGGTTCAGCTTGGGACGGCTGGCAAGAGGCGCAGGCGACGAAGGCGTGCTAGCGTCAGGTGTGCCGGTAGGAGATGCAGCATCGGGGCGCATCTTGTTCCTCCACTGGTTGTCCTGGTCTGCGGCAGTGGGCTGCCTCTCAACCTGCGGCCTGCCCTCAACGGGCTGGAACTCGCGGCGGGGAGCACCCTCGGGGCGGCCCTCGCCCCATGCTGGAGACTGCCTCTCGCGGAAGCCACCTTCGCGGGGCTCACGAGGACCGTCGAAGCGCCTGGCACCCTCCCTGGGGCCCTCGGCGGAGGGAGAGAGAGGACCCTTGCGCTCCCAGTTACCGAAATCGCGGGGCTTTCCGTCGCTCTCGAATGCAGGACGCCTGCGCTCGCGCTCACCGCCGGCATCAGATCCGGCGTCAAAGTTACGGCTGCTGCTGTAGCCACGTCCGGGGCCGGGGCGCTGGCCGGGGAGGTCGGGCAGAGGGCCCTTGCGAGACCAGTCGGAGATGTCCCTGGCTTCGGGGCGGTCCTTGGCTGCGCTATTGTCAGACACATGTTGATACGTATGAGTGAAGGGAATACGTACGGGGCTCCGCGACGCTGACGCGGACATTGCGGCCCTGGAACTGGGTGCCGGAGAGGTCGAGGGCCTTCTTCAGACCGTCGAGCGAGCCGAACTCGACGTAGCCGAATCCCTTGGGCTTGCGGTCCAGCTTGTCCTCGACAATGCGCACATTGGTAACCTCGCAGTCAGCGAAGAAGTCGTTGACATCACCCTCGGTGGCATCGAAGGAGAGGTTGCCCAAGTGAGCTGTGTATGGGGGCTTGGAAGGGAGGGGGAGCTGCTCGCGAGTAGCGAAGCCGCGGTCGGCTGTGAGACACTGTTAGCGTGCGCATAAGACAGCGGGTGCGAGCATCGACATACCAAAGCTGTCGGTGCGGCTGGAGGCAAATCCACCAGCAGAGCCGTACGAGGGCCTGTCGCTACCGCCGCCGTAGCTGGCGCCGCCGAAGCCACCTAGCGCTGTGTAAGCATACAATCTGGGGAGAGCAGTCGAGCCGAGTCTCGATGCGCCGTAGGAAGCGATTACCTGCGCCTGCAGCATGTTAGTACAATTGCGCCAGCGGGGGCTCCCAGGTCTCTACTCACGGGGCATTGGCGCGTCCTCCATCTCGTCAGCCCATGATCCCAGAGCTACACGCGGGTCAGTCGTCTGCGCTCGCAGCACCGGGGCGGGTGGCGCCTACATTGGTCGCCTAGGAAGTCTCCCAGGGACATCTTCTCTGCCTTCTTGTTCTTGGGCGCTGCGCAGCCGGTCAGCCGTGGTTCCAGCAATTTGAGGCCGTACAGAGCGGGGCAAAAAAGCGGCCAGCATCGCACGCTGCCTGCCAGGTCGTGGGGGCGGGGGCCATACCCATGTTTGCGGTTTGCCGTCAACGCGCAGTGAGTATCCGCGCGCTGTCCGAGTGTATAAGAGAGCGGGGTCTGCTCTCAAAAAGTCGCTGGGGTTGGTGGTGGTGTCGTTGGGGTTCGCGGCTCGCGGTCCACCCACAAGCACCCGGGAAATCTCAAGTGCAAGTGCGTCTACAATTTTAGGTTTAGTGCGCTCTTGACATCACCTCAGTCTTCGTGCCGAGCCCGACCAAAGCCCATCGCTCATCTGCGCCAGACGTCCTGCGGAGAGCCATGAAGCAGCCGCACGACCCTGCACAGATCACCCACCCGCTTGATGTGATCAAGCAGGCTGCAGGCATTGGCGGGCTCACTGCCGTGCCAGGCACTGCCATTGGAGCCGTCTCCGGCACGTTGCGCACGCAAACTCCAATCCTTTTTGCCATCGCCTCTGGAATTCAATGCTTCGCCTTGGGAAGCACCTTCTGGACTGCCCGGACCGCCATTCTGAACCCTGACGGCCTGCAAAATTGGTGGAGAGCTACTCGCGGTCTGCCCCTGGAATCTCGCCATGATCTGAACCCCACGCGCTCTGACAAGGTTCGCGCCTCCACTATTGCCGGCGCATTCACTGGCCTCAGTATTGGCTTACTCTTCCGCGGGCCACGCAATGCCGTCCCTGGCACCTTCATGTTTGGTCTTTTTGGTTATGTTGGCCAGAAGGGATATAATATCCTCGACAAGAAGAACACCGAAGAGGTTGAGGAGGATGCTCGACTGGCTGCCAAGGGAGAGAAGAGGAAGAATTTTCTAGAGCGTATTGCAGAGATGAAATGGAGCCCCATGGAAGCCCTTTCAGACGAGCGCTACGAGGAGTTGCTGCAGGAGAGGCTCTTGAAGGTGGAAGTGGAAATTGCCCTTATCGATGACCGGATCGAGAGCTTCAAGCAGAAGGCGCGGGAGATGGCTGAGAAGGAGGCCCAGAAGCAGACCCAGGAGCAAGCTCAAGGACCCAAAGCCTGAGCAGTGATAGTGTAAGCCTTTCAAATCTCTTGTCTCATTGGTAGTAGCATCTTGATGCTCCCACTACCTGTCCTGTTTCCTATTCAATATGTCTATTCATGTTGGTGGCTACTGCACAATTCAAGTGTGTATAATTGAGAGCTGCATACAGAATCTCTCAATAGGCCTTGCAGTCTTCCCGCCGTTGAGAATGCTAGCTATAGCTGCATTGTCGTGCTGTTGCTGTTGCGTCGTGTAGACGCACCCTCAGGTACATTGCTAATTGTCTGCAGCAGGCTACCAGCGGCTACACGAAGAGGAATCCGAGGTGCAGCCCATGCTGTCTATCTGGTACACGTCGCGTTCACCTCGACGTCATCGCCGCGTCGTCACAACAAACGGACACCGCACACAACACGCCCAAATTCACCTCAGCTTACCTATACCCAGCCAACTGCTCTTGCATGATATAGGTTTGAAAAACACCCGTATAGTCATCAGATCAGCAGTGCATACTGGAGATGCGTCATCACAGCGGTTCAGTTCATTTATGTCAACTTACCTCCGCTCGCTGAGACATCCAATCCGGCCTGTGTTCGAACCATAAAGCGGTCAACCGAAAATCATCATAAATAACATGGTTTAGGTCGCACTCCGAACCTTCTCCCTCAAAAGAGGAGAGCGGATTAGGAGTGTGCTTTTTTGCCACCTCTGCGGCGGCAGCAGGCATGGTTTTTGTTCAAGCATACCTCTTTGTAAGCAGCTAGACATGCTTGCGCAGATGCTGCTGCTATTGTAGTATAGCAATACTTTTATATGGCCGTAGAGGATCATCGTCAAAGTGGATACAATTTCTAGTCGCAGCTGCACACTATACTATATTCTTTCGCTCGAGTAACACAACACAGCTCGATTCACACTCTGCACAACTCCTTTTGTGCACTACACAACTTCCCGTCCTTGTACTCGAGCCACAAACATCCTCCCTCGCGCAGGCAACAATCCGCACCGCCACACTCCACTCACAACACCATACCTAACCCTTCCACATCTCCGCCCTCCATCCCCACTGTTACCACGAACCCAGATCTTCCCACCGCGAACAAGCGGTCTCCAAACGCGCTACGCAAGGCAGCAACACCTTCCTCACGCTACTCAAACGCGCTGTCACATGTTCCGCAAAGCGCCACTTCAAGGCATCGCATTACCAATCAGCTTCGCCACACGGTTGAGCGGCAAGACGGAGGCGCAAATGCGAACGCGTATGACTCCTCTGTGCAGCGTCTAGACTAGCTAGTCTGTCCAACATCTTGTTTTCGCATGCGTTGTTTAGAGCAGTGAGGGGATGCTGTTGGGAAATGATGGCGGAGGTGCCGGGTGAGGTGAGGCACCTGGAGGCCTGTTTGTATACTAGCGCCAAAGGCAGCCAGACTGTCAGATACCCCACACCGTCTGCCTAGCCAAATCCCTCCCTCCTCTCATGCCTACTAATCCCACAGCCGGCCTCAAGTCAACGCAACACACCATAGCCTATTCGCGCACAATCCGCCACATCGAGGTTGTTGCTGCGATGTCCTATTCGGGACGGCACGGAAGGGGTATGATCGTGCTGACTGCATGCGCGCCTGCAGCGCAGAATGACCTGCATGAACTACCTAGAAGAGAATGTGGGTGGTGTGGAGGTGATGCGGCTGGGCAGGCAGCCAGCATGATTGCGAGCAGGGGGTGGAATTCCGTAGGGAAGGCAGAAATGCAGGCTGCGCCAGGCAGACTTGGGGGCTGAAAGCTAATTGCGACATCACTTGAGCTTAAGTCCGAGATAGACGACTCTCTTCTCTACAGATACAGGTTTTTGGGTTGAGGTATTTTTTCGGAATGTAGTTGGTAGTGGTTTTTGTAAATTATGAATACAGTATTGAAGCGATTGGAGATCTATTACTGCTGCGGTTTCTGACGTGTGTGGGTGAGCAGAGATTCCGCCGTGTCATGTTTTCTCGTGAGCGCATGTTCCAGCCATGCTGACAATAAATACAAGTATAGTTCTTTTAAAGAGCAGTCAGACGCTCAATAATATATACAGCGAGCGTCATCCTGCCAGAGGGGAATAGTAGTCGTGATAGTCTGTTAGAGTGCAAAACAAGAAAAAGGAAAAGTAGCCACGCTGTGCAGTACAGTTTGAGATATCCGTTCTTGTCCAAACAGCCGGTCCCCATACTCCATAGTCGCAATGCATTGAGTGGAAACAAATAGAAATTACCGTAGAAAATCGAGGAAAAGGTAGGAGTGAGCATCGCTACCTGCGAGCGCTCTGCTGCAGCGCCATAACGGCCTGTTCGAGCTGTCGCAGTCGTGCATCCTTCTCCTCATTCTCGTGTCGCAGTCTTTTGATCTCAGCACGAAGGTCCTCGTCAGCACGGTCGGACAAGACAGAGTCGGTGACTCGTTTCCGCTTGAGGGACGGCTCCTCGCTCTCGTGGAAATCCATAGTACGGACGTAGGGTGACTCAGAAGCCTGGCGGCTCTCAACGGTTGGCGAGCGTTCGATTGTGTCACGGCGAATCACCAAGCCGTGCATGTCCGCTGACATGCTCGTCCTACGATGTACGCGACGGATGTGCTCAGCAAGGTTCTCTTTCCGCGTGAAGCCGGCGCCAGAGCTGCGCTTGCAATCTGTGAAGGGGCAGAACAGAGACTTCTTAGTGCCGCCATGCATCTTGTGCACTTCACGTTCGTGACGCAGAAGTCCGCCACTGTAGGTGAAACCTTGCAGCTTCTCGCATCCCTTGACGAGACACTTGTACGGACGATCATGTTTGTCCATGTGCTTGCTGCGATAATTATTAGCTCTTGATTTGTAAGTCAGTAGAATAGGAAGGTACTTACCTCCATTCGCATTTTCGGTCGAACGTTAGTCCTGTGCATTCTTGATGCTTGCAGATCATCTTTGCTTCTTGATTGCGCGGTGGTTCTTCGGCCCGCTTGTAAGAGTGGTTCTTCCGCAGCGAGCCGTCGTGCTCATCCTGCGATGAGATATCCTCGGAAAGCTGACGTGTGTGCGTCCTTGGGCTTGACATTGCTACTCTGTGTTGCTCGCCAACAGGTGATGGTAGAGCACCACTTGCTATGCTGACCGGAGTGGGCATATCAGTATTTGAAGTTGCAGAGTGTGAGCGTTCGTGCTTGTGGAGGAGCTGCGGCAGCTGAATCGATGATGCATTTACAGGTGGCAAGGTGTTTCCCATGTTGAAGAGGTCGAAGTTTGTGTTGTTGCTGTTGCGTGGCGGGCCTGAGGCGTACGATATATTATATGGCCAGGCCGCGAAGTCCGATTGTGGCGGAGCAAAAACCTCACTGCCTATTCCCGCTGTTCCGGTGACTCGAATGCTTGGAGTCTGTGTAGAGTCTATCAGATGACGCGGACTATGCTGTGGCAAAGAAGTGTGCGGAAGCTGCCAAGAGTTTTGGTCGAGACTATCTGGACTAAGCTGCGTAAAGGCCGTAATCGTGGTGGCGCCCTGGTTTTGAGGCAAATAATTATTATCGGAATATATGGGGTACTGCTGAGGGGCAGCAGCCCGAAAATAAGTACTCTGGCCTGAACCTGACCCAACGTTAGCTGTGATCAACTGCAGGCTGAAACTAGGTTGTGGTGGCCGCTCGGAGTGACTCAAGGTGTATGCTAGTCCTTACCTGGAAACAGGTGCGGCGCAGCATGCGTCGGCCCACCAATCGGCGCCGAGTGCGCTTCTGTAAGGCTCGGATGCCTAGATCCCACATGTTGCCAATCGGGCGACCAGGTATCCGCGTTTCGTGCTGCATCGAACACCTCACTCTCAGGCCCCACTGCTACCTTGTCGCCGGTTTGCTGTCGCACCTCAGGATGCGGTTGGGAGCCAATCAACTCGAGCCCGAACGTGAAGTCTAACTAGCTTAGCGACTGAAACACCCTCACAAAGATGCAAATGGTGTTTGCGAAACTCACATTCAGACGATCCTGGAGCGGCCCATGGAACATCAACGTGTTGAAGCACACGCGACCCTGGGATGCGATGTAGCCCATCGGCGTCCGCGGGCGCATTTTCGATGGGCTTGTAAAACATCCAACAGACCTAGTATCCTCAGATCAGTATGCATGTTGGGTTGACTTATGATGGGACGAGCTTACACCCCACAACACCGCCAGCGACGGTTTGATAGTCCATGGGAAAGAAGTGCTGAGGGGTCGCGGCTTCTCGGCGAATTCTGTAAACCAACTCAAGAGCTTTTGTTGCTTTTTGTCGTATCCCCCCTTCGGATGCAGAAGTTCTTCGAGTACTCTACGCGCCAGCGCGTTTACTAGCTCGGTCTGTAGTCGCAGCAACAAATACTCATAGTTCGCCACAAACGTCTCATCTATTTCAAGCCCAAGGTCCTGACCCTGTTGTGCTAGCCAGCTGTCGCCGAAATGCGAACGGCAATTCACGAGTGTCTGGATGGCTTCGCAAGTGGTCACCAATAACCGAACAAGGTCGTTCAGGGACCGATTTTCAAGGACCAGAGAACTACTTTGTTTGAGAAAGAGTTCACTGTCACTTGCGATCGTAGACAGGGCCTGCTCGGGAGGAGCGTGAAGGTTGTCGACAGATCTAAGCATACTACGCGGGAAGCTCAGTGGATGAAACCAAACGAAAGCTTCTTTTGACGTACTGTTGCACCTCATCGCCAGGATTGTTTGAACCATCGGAACTATCCGCGTCCGATACGCGTAGTCTGTGTACTGACCTAGAGAACTTCTGGCTCTTCTTGCGGCACTTGGAAATGCGGTTGGCGATGCGCTGCGGCTGCTTTGCGTCGTGGGCACCAAGCCGGGACAACCTTTCAGAGATGCGCCTCAATGCCAGCCGTTCGGGGTCAAGCTTGCTACCGACCCGAGAGTTATCATTGGAGCGCTTTTGCACACGTGGCTGGACACGTCGGCGCAGTTGATTGACAAAGTGAAGCACCTGGAAGACCAGGAAGACGTTCGTTTGCTTGCGTGGACGATTCGTCATCGTGAAGGCTTGCAAAAGTGCAAAAGCGGGCGGACGAGTATACTAGGCTCTCGCCGCTCGGCATCCAGTCTATATCTATACATTGGTGACATGTTGGTGTCGCAAGGCTACAATTTGCCTTGTGGTGAGCACAGCCATGACTGCTTCCTTGAGATTCAGGGCGCACAAATTCGGTGCCAGCCACGTAGCCGTGCCACACGTCTCTGATTGGCTGATCTGTGTGGCTGAGCAGCCATCAGGCAAGAAGGCATCTCTCAACGCTCTCTTCTCGCCCTGTCATTATCATTAGCTAGCGGGGGACTTGACCAGGACTTCCGAGAACTGAGGCGCAGCTCTTATACATCACACGGCTCCCTACCAGGCGTACTCTGCCTACCTTCAGAAAAACCGGTGTCCCCGCCGCTGCTGCTACCCCGCGATCATGAGGCGCGCAAGCTCGTCGCTACCTTGAGGAGGCCACCCTCCTACATCGAATGCAGTCTTCATGCAGTTTCGCACGGAAACAAATGTGAAATACATTGACCCCACCGAACATGATGGGCTGATCTTCGCATGGGTGCCTGGCATCTTCCGTGCCTCAGTAGCCGAAACGACCTGGAACATGGGCTCATTGCTCACGTCTCACAATCTGTATGGACTTCACGAGCGCATGCGACCCTCCACACTGGAGCAGCAACCAGTGCACTTTGTGCATGAGGTCTGATGTCGGTCGCGTGCATGTCAGTCTTGTGATTTCTGCAAAGATCCGAGGGAGCTGTTCGGGCACGGCGGGAATCAATATTCGCGGATCCTTATGTTGAAAGTATATCACTGTCGCCAGCAGGTCTCTGTTGCTGAAAATTCTTTGTACACAGCATAAGTACCGCAACTAGAAAAGGACCTTGCCCAAGGTTGCCCACTGTGCCATTCAGCAATTGAGGTCCACGGTCCAACAATCGGTGTCCTGAATAGCTTTCCGTCTTTCCACGGGACCCGCGGGCACACAACATGGCATGGGATTCAAACTCACCGCTCGGCTTCTCCACGTACATCACTCCACGTTGGTTATGCAACCTTACTGCCTGTGAATCTCAAACACGTCCTTGACGGCTTGACGTATGTCCCCCGAGGGAACGGCCAGAACTGTCGCGAGTTGGTAAACTTTCGAGAAGCTTATTCGCGACAAGGAATGCCTAGACAGGGTTTCATGTCAAGCTCGGTACCTCGTTGTACCGTAGTGTATCTTTCTTTTGGCGATCAGATGGCTGACAACACTGAGGCAACTCTGAGGATGAGACACAATGCTTATGACGACAAACTAGGTCTTCGATGGCATCTCCCGCCTCAGCCCCGCTACCTGACCTTGACTGTCAGTCTGACCGAAGAGCATGTGTTACTGTATGGTTGGTCAATCCTAGCATGTACGAGTGTACGAGGCGCCGTACAAAGTAGAGATATTCGTTCACATTGCAGTGTACTGAGTGAAGAGTGTAGTATTCAGTGTGTACCGATCTTTTCGCCCATAAGTGCCTCACTTTTAACTCACAAGGTTTTGAGGATACATGTTGGTATTCATCATTCAATTCATCAGACTGCTCATTCTCGCAATGCACGAGGGAACGTACACCCTCGATCGACAGGTCTTATACCATACTGGACTCCAAGTGCTATGCAGACGAATCAATATTACCAGGCTTCACTCAGCGTTTCATAAACTGCGCTTTGCCAGGTACCGCAGGCACCCATGCCTCCCGCTGCACACAGTAGAACTCGCCCGTTGGCTCGAACGGTGTGGGATCGTCTAGAGACCCGAATGCCACGAGTCGAAAATGGTCCTTAGCTTGCTCCTGTAAGTAGTCAGCATACAGTTCCCAGCAAGACTTCAATACCAGTAACATACCTCATAAGTGCATATCGTACTGCCGCACTCATTACAGAACTCCCTATACGAAATCGACCCCGATCCGTCCTCGGACTTATGCACCTGCTTCAGTCAGCCATGTCACCCACACTGGGTACGCCAGCTCGCAGGAAGACACAAGAGACTACGTACCAGGACCTTCCCTCCGGTCATCCTCACCCCCGTAATGGGTACTTTCACTGTCACGCCAAACGCACTGCCAAACGTCTTCTTGCAGTCTCTGCAATGACATATCATCGTCCGCGCCTCATCTAGACTCGTCAACCGGATCGTGTACGTGAGTTTCTTGCAAAAGCAACCACCCGTAAAGAACAGCGGTTCGGTGGGTGTGAGGCCGGGCGTGGAAACGCGCGAATCGCGTCCGTTGAGGTATGTCATGGTCGGCTGGACGAACGGACAGGGAGCGAAGTAAAGAAAGTGCTCTCCCGGAGGGGTGGAATTGAGCGCCAGGTTGTCCGCTTGGATCGTCGGATCCTCGAATCTCGTCTTCTCTCTTCAGGACTTGGAGCAAAGGTAGGCAGGTAAGTGAATTGCCAACAAGTGCACCAAGCGTCGCGCGGCGTGCAATAAGGAGGGTGGGTAGATAAACCAGCACCGCCAGCAATACAATCGTGTAACCACCTCAAGCGTACCACCCCGTCAAATCGCCAGCCAGTCAGTTCGCGAAGGATCTCAAAGTCAGTAACAAAAGAGAAGTAGCGAATAGGTAAATAGGTACGCCGATCTGACTCGACCCCAAACACTCGAATCCCAGATCCCAAAAGGCCTCAGAACAGCGTCGTAGCAGAGCGAGCGCAAAGTGAACACGGGCAAATCCCACAATCCCATGCGGCACAACAATCTCGCCAAATTCCCATCTGTTCCCACCTCACCGTACCGTTTTTGGCTACATAGCGTGTGTGGCGGCGCGAGACGTGGGCGAATCACACAAGCCCCGCGGTGAAGCTATCGTCAGAATGCCTGCGCTCGGGAGTTTGTGCCGAGGAGGGTTTAGCTATGTACTTACGTGACGCGACGCCAAGGAGCTGTGGGGAGTTTTGATAGGAAGGCGGGCTTTTTTTTCTGCGCTGATGGGACTGGAGGGGAGGGGAGTGAGATGGGTGGGTGGGGCGTGCGGTTATTGGTGCGGTGGGAGGGGGCTCCGCGGAGGAGGAGGGGTGGTGGATGTAGGTAGGTGGATGAGATCACGTGGGGATGCGGGTGTTGAGGGGGATGAGTGTGAGGGGGGTGTCGAGGCGTGGAGGTACTATGGGCAATTATGTTGTTGCTTGTTGTTGGGGTCGGACTGTGGCCGATGGGAATGACATGTGTAAAGGGAGGTGGTGTGGGAGGTCGAGAGTTTATTGCGTGGCGTTCACATAATCTACTATCGTCTGTTCCACTCGTGTTGTTTATCCGTGGGACACAAACTCTACATGTCGGGGAGGAAAGGTGAAGGAAAGAGGAGACTAATTCTTTACGCTACAGAGAAGTCGTACTGGTGGTATATCCACAGTCAATATAGTACAGCATCAACGTCTTCAAGGCAAAGGCGTTGACCGTGCATCATGCTAGTCTTCATCGCCTATGCTCTATCCCCTCAAACCAAGCAAGAAGCTGCCACCCGACTTGCCACCATCAGAGCCCGCTGCGCCGCCAGGCAGGTACGAGACGTTGGGATTCCTGGCCAACATCTGCGCAATGTCCTTCTGGGTCTCGATTCTTCGGATCATGATCAGGCCGTCACCGCTCTTGGCGACTGCCTTGGAGATTGTGTCGGCGGCCTCGGCTTCACCCTCAGCACGGATGACGTTGGCCTGTCGCTCCTGCTCTGCCTTCTCGACCACGAAGCGCGCGCGCTCAGCCTCCTGCTGGGCAATCTGCTTCTCCTCGACGGCCTTGGTGAACTCCTTGCCGAAGGTCATGTGTGTGATGGAAACGTCCTCGAGGGCAATGTTGAACTCGTTGGCGCGCTTAAGAAGGTCGGTGCGGATCTTGTTGGAGACGGCCTCACGCTGGGTGATGAGCTCGGCGGCATCAAACTGGGCAACGATGGCCTTGAGGACTTCGTTACCAATGGAGGGGAGAACACGCTCATCGTAGTCGAGACCCAGGTTCTGAAGGCTGTTAGCACTCTGCTATCCAATTCAATCCCGCAGATAGCGTCACGACTGCGCGCAAGCCACTGAGCAAGACGCACCTGGTAGATCTTGGGCAGCTGCTTGACTTCCGGGCGGTGCAGCACCCTCAGCGTCAAGGTAACCATCTGCAAGTCCTTGGAGCCGGTGGTGGTGCTGATGTTCCTCGGCCGTGTGCGGACGTCGAAGACGATGGCGCGCTGCAGCCATGGCACCAGGAAGTGTGTGCCCTCGTTCACGACCTGCTCCTTCACTCCCGAAAGACGATCGAAGATGACGGCGCGTGTGCCACCCTTGACGTCGTATATCGACGACTGCGCGACAGAGAAGGCGATGGCGCCGGGGACAACCCAGCGGAATATCGAGCTCGGGAGGGCGGCCATGGCGATGTGTAAGGGCTGACGGCGGGATCGTATGCGTGCGGTGCGGCGACTTCGATGGCGTTGATGTCGCGAAGCGAAGAGCAGCTGTCATGGATGGCGCACGGGCCAACCTCGGAGCTAAGTTGTTCGCCGCACACCACGGAAGACGGAGGCAGCAGCCGTTGCTAAGATCAGAAACACCAAGGCACAGATTTCTTGACAAAGTCACATTTGGACATTGGTATTGTAGTGTTTCGCTAATATTTGAACACATGTAAGTACGAGCAGCAATCCAACAGGACAGGGTCAAGGGCGTATCTCGAACATGTACACCTTCTTTGCCTCTTCACTCCTTTGCCTCCTGTGTCTCCTGAGAGATGAAGCCCTTGTGCTCGTTGTGCGCCTTGTACCAGTAACTGTCCTCCTTCTTAGGCTGTAGCTCTGGCGAGAGCTTCTCAAGAATTGCCTGGAGCAATTTCTCCCGTCCTGCCTCGTTGTCTGCGTCACGGTTCCACACTGCGATCTGGACTGCGTTCCAGCGAACAGAGTACGACAGGCCGCAAATGTCGTCGTTGAATGCTGTCATTCGTCAGTATGTCTTTCGGGACCAGTTTGATATATCACTTACAAGCACGCTTCGTCTCGACGGCACCCTGCAAGACATCGCCCACTGCGAGCAAGCAGAGCTCATGCCAGAACTGTGGTGCAACTTCCTTGCTGACCTTGAAGTACCAAGCGCCGCCCCGCGAGTTTCGAGGATCCTCCCACACTGGCTTAATACCCATGTGGAATAGATGGATTGAGTCACGCAGCTTCAGGCTCTCGACCGGGATGTTGTTGAAGTGCTGGTAAAACTCCTTGATGCTGATGATCTGCTCTCCGAGTGGCTTCGGCCGCGATGCGTACTCTTCTGGCTGTGCTGCTTTGTCCTTTGGGCCACTCTGCTGTCCCTTCTCTGCCCAGAACATCCAGCGGAAGCGAAATTCGGGCACACGGACGGATTTGAAGATTGAATTCAGCATGGCAGATCCGCGTGCTGGCGAAGCTGTGGCGGACTGCTCAGAAGCCGACGCCGGCGGCAGGTTGGAGGTGCTGAGCACCGGGAAGCGACCAGCCATTGTGGAGTTGAGAATTGGAATGAGTAAAGCTGAAGGCGATGCTCTGTCGACTATTGACTTCTGGATGAGCCGCAGAAACTCGTTTGCAACCAAAACTGACAAGCTCGTTCTTGGGATCACACAAGCCTCGTTGGATTACGAGCGTAGAGTGCAAGTTGAGGAATTAAGTGGTTCAGGAGTATGCTGTGAGCTTCCTTTGGTATCGGACTCAGAGGTGTGTGTTGGCAAGGCGGATTTGCTGGACTTGTCAAAGTTAGCGTTGCCCATGTGAAGCGATGTATAGAACATTATAAATGTGTCTGGTTTTTGGCCAGAGATTGTAAGCGCATGAAACACTTTCGACAAACATATTCTACAATAGCTCGCTTTGCTATTGTTAAGCATGTCATGTGGGTCTGTTGGTGAATGTGACAGCTGGCCGCCTGTGAAGAGGTACGTGACAACCCCGCACGTAGATTCGTCCAACTCCAGTGCTTGACCACATCAAAGCCATGATATTTGCGCTGTAACGATCCTAGCTCTTTGCCTACCGCCTTGTGGTGGCTCAATCGGTCGTTATCATACGTTCCAGGACCTGCTACCAGACAATGTCCACCCGCAGCACCAAAGGCGCAAGCTGGGCAGAGCTAAAGTTCCAGGGTCATGACCAGCATGGCGAGAGACAGAGATCGAAGACAACAGCGCTACCATAATCAACACATACGTACCAAATGAAGAAGTATCACCCCCTTTATCGTCCGTTACAAGGCTTATTGACAGAAAGTATACCCCGCAGAAGTCAGGAACACAGCGAAGGGCACCTGAATGCTCGAGATATAGGAGCGAGATAATAGGAGAGTTGAAGGGAGAGAGGGCAGCACGTCAGTCAAGAGGTGGAGTACGATGAGGGTTGGCCAGCTGGACTCCTATTAAAGGCGTCTGTCATCGAACAAGTCAGCGGCGGAAGCTGCAGCCGCCTGTTCTGGCGTTTCAGTGCGCCGTTTCACTACCCCTGCTGACGCCAACGAGAGGCCACGCCCGAGGCCCGCAGAAAGGCGCAGGCCAACCGCTACCAGTGGCGTCGACCTTGGCGGGGACCATGACGGCTGCGGGCCGCTTATTGGGCCTCTTGGAAACTATTGATCTTATGGACACCGTATTTTGAGCACGCTGGCTGCGAATTATGATCGCTGCGTCGCGTGCTAAACGATGTGTCTCTCATGTGACGTCGTGGGTTGCATTGGAGTTCTGGCCTGCACTTGAGACCCCCGCGGCGAAGATCGCCCGCTTCCCCAAAATTGACAAGTCCTGCCATTTCTCTCTCACCAAAGCCCGAGACAGTTCGGGAACCACAACCTCCGCAGAACCACTGTGCTGCCCTTGCCCTTCCCGTCCAGTCTCACAGCCGCCGCAACCATGACTTCCCCTGCTACTCCGCAGCTCGCTCACCGTAATAAGCGTACGAAAGCTTCCACCGAGAACAGCCCCGAATCCTCTGCACGCAGCGATTCAGACCTCGCGACCAAAGCTTCAAGAGCACCTACCAAGTCGACTGAGGCTGACCACGTTGGCTCGGCCGACGAGAGCAGTGAGCTTTCCGAGTCGAGTGAGGAGCCCAGCGACTTGAGCTCCAGCGAGGATGAGGAAGAAGGGAGCACCAAGATGGACGTTGAGGAGCCCAAAGAGCCGGACGTGGTGAACTTGAGGGCGAATAGAGGACAAAAGCCTACATACAAGCTCGACGACGAAGAGCTCGGCCCAGACATTAGGACTTTCCTGAAGGATTTCTTGCCCCAGCTGAAGGCGGCCAACGAAGAGCTAGAGGCGGAGCGCAATAAGGGAACACTCAAGAAACGCGAGATTGATGTTGTCGAAGGCGATGAGGATGAGCAATACATCGAGATGGTATGGGTATCTTGTTCATGCAATCAGGGACTATTGTCTAACCGCGTTCTAGAATCTCGGTCTTGGAGTGTTGAAGATGAAAGACGCTGATCAGAGCTCGGAAAGCAGCAACGATAGCGAGATGAGCGACGCTGAAGATGATTCCGCAAAGGAGAAGGATGTTCTCGGTAAGCTCATGGGTCAAGAGAAGACAAAGGAACAAGCCGGCATTGAAGAAGTCAACGAACAGCAGCGCTCATGAATGTCGTGTTGCATGCATTCGTCTACTACGGTATCCAGGCTTTCTTCTGGTGACCTACACCGGACTATGCCCAACGCCTCCCTTCGCCCATGTAGCATCGGCATTTGGGTGGATATCTGGGACCTCGATATACTCGCGCACCTCCTTCTTGCGCTTGTGATCAGTCCCGAACCGTTTATCTCGATCCTCAATGATCTTCTCAAAATTCGGGATCTGATCAGCCGCTGTATAGCTTGTCATAAGCTGCGGTGGGCCAAGCGGTAGCTTGTCTCCCCTATCAGTCTGCCAGAGATGGTAGATCTTACCATAGAGATGGACCACCTCTTCCATCTCCTTATTCTCGGCAAGCTCCCAGGCAGCCTCTGGCACAGCCTTGGGCTTCGGCATGATGAGCATCCCAGACTTGACCTCAAACACATGTGAGTGCCATAGTTTCTGTTCTTCTGCGTCCAGAGTCTCATACAGATGCGGTTTGATCATATACTCTGCATGACTTGTTAGCATGAGGATACACACCTCCAATAGACATTGTAAGGAAGAAACATCTAGGTCGTCCTACCGATACCAATGATACGCGCGGGCTGCACAGGCGAATCGTACAAGATGCATTGTCTCACATCGTCGTTCAAGTGCGCACAGTAGTGGTTCGCCTCGACAGCATCCCGCTTCGGGTCGTCTGCATATGCATGGAATGCATTGAGATGCGCGCAGATCCTCTGTACTGGCTCAAAATTCTTCTTCTGTTAGCGTCGGAGCGGCGGGAGTGAAAGCAAGTAGGAACGCGAATGAGTAGCCTCACCTGGACAGCGGCTGCCCCCGTCTCCAAGGTCTTGTTCAGTAAGCTTTCGGGCTCACCGGCTGTTTTGTTCGTTACTGGAAGCGAGTCCATATTGTGACAGCTTTGGTTCGACATGTGTGTTCTTGATATGGCTGTTCGATCTGAATGTGCTTGTGGTTGTTGGACTCTGACCTCTGTTTGAGAAGACCACTCTATGACTGACGTCATTATGACTATTCTTACATTGTCGCGGTAAGTGTTACCGAGTTGTAACACTTGACCGCGTCGTCATAGTATCGAGCAAGATTACTATAATGAGGTTATGAGGTTGCTCTACATTTATGCACTAGCTTGTAGTGGCTTTACAAGATGCGAAAGTCGTTACTCAGGACATTACAAACCTCGCCTCATCTATAAAGACCTGCTGTCAGGCGATTCCATACTGCTACTTTCGGCTCGGTTTTAAGAGCAAAGCGCTCTTCTTATGTGCCATGCAACCAAACATGTGGACATGTGTCTTTCTATCAATGCTCGGCCTCTTAGACTACGCCTCGCCAATGTACCTCTCCAACCATCACCTCAGCAAGCAATACCGGCCATCAAGAGACCTTGGCACAGACATGTTATACCAGACCAACAGGCTCTCAGGCTCACTTCCACGAAACCTCCTTACGCCCTCCTCCAAACCCCAGGCTCACTAAGCTCTGTAGGCGATAGTTGCTCTTCCTTATGCACATGCCTGGCACAAACCCCACTCTCATGAGCAACAGTCTGTATCGAATCGAGATGACCATTACACGGGCTGGCCTTGCGATGCTGGAACTGTTTGCAGCGCGTGATACTCCTTGGGATGAAGCTCTTCACGCAGCCGCAGGCTGTGTAGCGTGTTGCTTTGATGGTGCACATAGTGAAGCCGAATTGTGCAGCCTTATTTGGGTAACAAGATGTAAGAACTTGAAGTTTGCAAGATACGAGTATGGCAGAAAGAATGAGAGTGGATGGAACGGAGTGGCTGCTCTTTACTGCTCAACACTTGCGTAGGCACAGCCTATATGAACATACGCCGTGGTAGAAGCTTTGAACCAGGTATCGAACAAACAGCAGCTTCTGTGCGTGGCATCTTACCGACGAGCAAGCAATACTGACGACCTGTGCGCAAAGATAGCAAGACACAACAACGCATTGTATGTCTCATGTATGGTGCGGAGACAAAGAATGCATTGACACTCTCTTCTTTGTCCCTTTTCGACCTTCCGCAACGGACAAGCAGAGACAAGATGCCAGATCAGGCCGTTGAATCGAAGATCGTTTGTCATGAAAGGCTGTTTGTGCGAAGATGCATTGTGTAGATGCTCGCAGATTGATAATGGGAAGGCACGCGTCAGGTGGGTTCTTGGCCTTGGGTCTCTGCAGGAAGTGCTCAATATGCGCGGTTTCGATAGTTAGGAGGGGTCTAGTCGATGTTCTTACATCCTCCATATAAGATGCTTATGAATGGACACAGGAAGATAGTATCGCTTTCTTTGTGAGCTTTTACGCCAGCAACTGCTTTGTCGTTTATTCTTCATACGACCCACGCCACTTCCATTGACGCGACGGGATACTACGAGAGTGCGATGGGATTACGAAGGTGATGCTGCGAATTGAGATAACACCATGTCATAGGTTGCAAAGCCGTCACCCTTGATCCCGGTACGATATTCCCGGAACGGACTCGTCCACCTCTCATCTCCACTTTCTCCGCCGTGATGACAAGACACCTTCCTGTTTCACCGCGCGATTAAGCTTTGCCGATACCACCAAGCTTCGAGCCAAGGGCAATCAAGCTTCGGTCCGTTAATTGTCAGGGTGGAAATGATGCGATTGGTGAACGCTTTGCTGCGGTTGCGCTGACCCGGAGAGATAGGCGGCACAATGCCTGAAGTACAACCTCACCTAGTCCTCAATTGGCAGGACGCAAAGTGACTTTCCGTGTTGACATGGCGGCTTACACATTGTACTTTTAATCAATGAGGTAAAATGATGCCAGCGGCGTATCGACCACCTTGGTGTTGAGTATAAATGGCAGCGGCCGCCTTTTATCGCAGGCCGTCTGGCAAGCTTAGTCTGGTTTACTTTGGTCAAGATGCGGTTTCTGAGTTTGTGCCTCCTCAGCCTGGGTAGCCTGGCGGTAAGCTCGCCGCTCGGTTCACATGTGCTGCATGAGAAGCGAGATGGCATGCCTATGGCATGGACCAAGCACTCGCGTGCACCAAAGGATACAGTTCTTCCTGTCAGGATCGGTCTTTCGCAACGCAATCTGGAGCATTCGGATCGTTTCCTCGAAGATATCTCGGATCCAGATTCGCCCAATTTTGGTGAGGACTAGAGTGCAGCTATCCAGTAGTGAATGCTAACTCGGGGACACAGGTAAACACTGGACAGCTGAGCGTGTTGCAAACACTTTCGCACCGCACCCAGATGCCTCAAGAACAACCCTTGACTGGCTCCAGAATTCGGGTGTAGACCTTAAGCGTGTCAAGCACTCTGTCGGTAAGCGCGGGATCCCAGGGCTGATCACAACCATGTACTGATTATGCACTACAGGGCACAACTGGATCGAATTCTCGGCCACAGTAGAGGAGTTGGAGGCTTTGTTAGGTACAGAGTACCACAACTACCAGCACAAGGCATCAGGCGGATTCCGTGTTGCTTGCGATGAATATGGCCTTCCCCAAGGAGTCAAAAAGCATGTCGATTTCATCATGCCAACAATTCAGCTCGACGGACTGCAGCCTGTAGCCCAGTCGAAGGCTGCGATTCAAGCCCCAGTCAATATCACGGGTCTTTCTGGTATCTCCAACTGCTCGGCCTTGATCACCATTGATTGCTTGAGGGCTATCTACAACATCCCCGTTGGGAAGTACAACCACAGTGGAAATCAGCTTGGTATCGCTGAGTGGGCGGATTATCTCTACCTGCCCGACTTGAAGACATTTTTCGAGAATTTCACCAACCCGAAGATCCCGTCAGATGTTGTTCCCGAGTTCATTTCAATCGACGGAGGCAAGGCTTCTAATCTTTCCCTGGCTAAGCAAGAGAAGGTTGTCGAGAGTGCTCTCGATTTCCAAACCGCTTACTCTATTATTTGGCCGCAGCAGACCCGGCTCTACCAGAACGGCGACTCTGTCAATGTCGATTCTGTGGGCACATTCAACATCTTCCTGGACGCATTGGTGAGTTGAATTTCTCTTGGAGTATGTATACATATTAACAGAATCAGGACGCTTCCTACTGTACTTACCAGGGCGGAGATCAGCCGTACGTTGATCCGGCCTACCCGGATCCCAATGATGCCCCGGGTGCCTACACTGGTCCTCTGCAATGCGGCGGAGCTCCCGTCAGCAACGTCATCTCGGTCTCTTACGGCCAGATTGAAGGCGCTCTGCCTCGTTTCTATCAGGAAAGACAGTGCCGCGAGTGGATGAAGCTGGCACTCCAGGGCGTGAGTGTTATCTTTGCGTCTGGCGATTCCGGTGTAGCCAACAGGTACAACTCCGGATACAACAACAGCTGCCTCAACTCAGAGTATGGCTATGTTGATGAGAACGGCACCCGCTTCTCGCCCTCATTCCCGGCAAACTGTCCATACGTAAGTACCATTGCTCGACTTTTCACATCTCGATCAACACGTTCTAACTCTGCCAGATCACCTCTGTTGGCGCAACGACACTCCTGAACTCGTCAATTTACGGTGGAGAAAAGGCCGTCGCTTCGCCCAACGGACCACTTTCGTTCTACTCGGGAGGTGGTTTCTCCAGCATCTTCCCCCGCCCATCCTGGCAATCCAAGGCGGTCGAGAAGTACCTTGACAAGTACGCGCCCAAATACGGCGAGTCGGTCTTCAACTCCTCAGGCCGCGGGTTCCCTGATGTTTCAGCGCTTGGCTTGAAACTTGCAACCGTGTGGCTTGATAAGACCTACGGTATTGGTGGTACCTCAGCGTCTGCCCCGATCTTCGCCAGTATCATCAATCTTCTGAACGAGGAGAGGCTGGAGAAGGGCAAGGGTCCGATCGGCTTCTTGAACCCAATCATCTACAAACATCCCGAGATGTTCAACGATGTCACCGTTGGTGGGAACCCGGGTTGTGGTACGGATGGTTTCCCGGCAAGTCCTGGCTGGGATCCGGTGACTGGTCAGGGAACACCTGATTATAACAAGATGCGTAAGGTATTCTTGGACTTGAAGTAAAGAAGTTTGCACCTCGACGGAGATTAGGGTGGGTCTATGAGAAATCCATCGAGATGATACGTCCATATGCAGCTGAAAATTTGTTTGCGATTGCTCAATCTGACCTGGAAGCTAGCCATCATCGTTCTTCATTATTGAGTGACAGTCGACAAAGTTATAAGTGATGAACAAAGACATTAATTCATGTGACATAGTTGAAGGGTATCATTAAACATAGCGAAACAAACTAATATAGCCAACAAAAGCTCTTCAGACATCTTGCTTTCCCTTTTCCTCGGCTGCAGCCGCGGCAGCTGCCGCTCGCTTCTCCATTTCTCGCAAACAAGGAGCCTCGAACAACTTGCTACAAAACAGGTTCTTCACTGTACCTGCCGTCACAACGCCCCAAAGAAGCATGACGCTGACAGCAAACACTGTACCCAGCGTTCTGAAGAACGCTGATGGTAGTTCCTGTCCGATCGTAATAGTGGACATTGTGAACACACCAAGAGGGAAAGTGAAACCCCACCACCCCATGTTGAAAGGGAACTTGCTACGAGTGATCGAAGCGACTGCGAAGATTAGCCAGACAAGGCCGAATCCCCACATGATCATAGCAATGGCCCACCCGAGCGCGTACATGATCTCGCCGGACATGGCATGCAGAGTACCAGTCTCAGGGAAGCGCTTTGCAGCTTGGATGCCAAGCTGCATGATACCGTAGCCACCCTGTCCCATAGGTCCAAGAGGCAAGAAGACGCTGACGATTACTTCCTTAGGCGGTAGTTTGTGGATTGCTAGACGATGAAAGTACATTGTCAGGACCACCATAGCTAGCGGCACGCCAATACCCCAGAGAATATAACTGGTGACAATGGTGACAATTGCAAGTTCTGGGTCTGGGAGTACTGATGCAACGACACCGCCAGAGGCGGCTGCGACGATTGGCGCAACGATAGGCAGGAGCCATGCGGCTGTCATCGTCTCGTGACGCGTCTGGTGCGCGGTCATCATCTGGTAGGGGAGCCCTACACAGCAGACGACAGAGATAATGGCATCGATCCACCACAGTGCCCATGCGACGTAGGGTGTGCGCCCACCCCAAAGCGGTACGCAGTGTGCAACGAAAAGGTTGACCAGCGTTGCCAATCCCATGGGGAAGGTGCCAAGGAAGAGTGACTGGACTGGATGGCGAAGCATCAGCTTCCAAGTCGCTGGGTAGAGAGTGTACCGCAATATGCTGATGATGAGAATGACGGCAAAGAGCACGACGTTCAGGACGAAGAAGACAATGCTGAGGATCTCAAGAGGTTTCTCGAACGAGGCGTAGATGGAGGCAAGGGCATGGAACAGAATGCCAACGATGCCAGTACCCATGGTCACGGCAAACTATGCACGTTAGCTATGCTATACAACAGTGAGGACTGAGGTAGACTTACCCATGAAGGTGTGAAGTTCTGTACAAGACGACGCCAGCCTTGTCGCTCCGCTGGGATGAGCCACTCAGGCAACTTATCAGCATCGGAAGAAGCTGACTGTTGTCGTCGAATCTGACATGGAGTGAGTTGCTGAGGTTTGTTCGGACATGTTACTTCGACAGCTGTGTTGGTTGAGCTTGCGCGAGGCGTAGTCTGTGTCTGGCAGTACGTCTCCATGGCTGCGGTTTACTTCGAGCGCACAGAGGTGATCAATGAAAGGAGTCCAAGTTGTTCGTGGAAATTAGACATATACGTTGTGCGAAGTATTTGCGGTTCAGGGTTCAGTACCAAGGTCGAAGAAACGAAAGTGAGAACCGACTATAAGGCAAAACCAACAGTGGGCGCATCGTATATTTATTCTGCGTCGACCGGCTACTGTACAGTCACAGCGTTTCTATACTTGCCACTTTTCAAGGCTTTCGGCCAGTTCGGCGTATGAATCTGAGGCTTATACTGAATCTTTGCCCGGACCGTCGGCGACAGTCCGAAAAGCCTCACGAGACTCAGTCATACTCATGCTGACTTTGTTTCTCTGACGTAAAACATAGCTGGGCTTTGCGACATATTCCTCGGCAAAGCGACAGACTTTGTAGGAAAGTCTGGGGCTGACTATGTGATGGATTGCGTGATCTGGGGCACTCGCTAAACGGGTCTAGTCCAAATCGGGAAGAGGCGGAATCTTTGTCTCTGACGTTCTTTCTCGGGTTCAATCTTGTCAAGCCGCAACAGCAACACGACTTGGCTCGACAACGTCGTAAGAAGGAAATGGAGTTTGGCTTGCTAAGCCAATATGTTAGAGCCACAGCCGCTTCTGAAAGCCTGTACTACGACTTGGGAATGAGATTATCGACTAGCTGAAGGGGCGTGATCGTAAATGAGGTCACCGGCTATGATAGATCACAAAACGTTTCGATACAACTCCTTCACGGGCTTAACGAGCGACAATTTTTGGTTTACAGAGTTTTTGCATAGTACGAATGCGAAAGTTCCCACGCCTATGGGAGTATACCGCAGAGCCGATACCAGCATTCAGATGCAATGATGTGCAATTCGCTCTTGACAGCTTCATGTACTCGCAAAGGTGAAGGTTTCAAAGACCGTTGACAGACCATCCGCGATGTATTTCTGCCACTCAAGTCAGCCTAACACATCGTTTCCTGGGTTCGAAGAGCTCACCGAATGTTCAGCCATCGCAGCGTCGAAGCCACGCCAGCCAATCCTTTCTTCACTACCGAGTCTCCCAAGCATAGCAGCCCATTCTGCGGTACTTCCGTCCTGCAATCCTCGAACCACTCCTATCAAGCCTACCAATCTTGCTGTAGGTACGCAAAGATTCACCAGATCCTCTGTATGCTGTGGCAGGCTCGGCAACGCTACCCGATAGCTCTCGCGAAATGAATTTGCCGTCAATCTATCCTCCTCAGGCGGACACTCGGAAATCACATCCACAATATCAACCTCCACCTCCTTCTCTTCTTCTATCACAATCGTCTCAATGCCAAGGTCATCTTCCCCTCCTCCAGGGATAGGTTGGTAATATTCGAATCTTGGTATAGTCACTGTCGTCGTATGTTCAGATCTTGTGCCGCTGGGGATAGCAATGCTGCGAAATATCCGTCTGCGAAAGTCGTTCGCGTCTTTACCACGGCGCGCGACATACCCTCCTCTGTGCGGTCCCCATGTTCCGGAGTAATAGCCGTGCGTGGCTGGTGAGTCAGGTCCTTGAAATGGAAAGGGTGAGAGGATGAGGAGACATATGGCGCGGACGAAGGCGTCTTCATCAATCAGGGGCTGAGCTCGTGAGTGATAATTTGGTAACGGGAAGGGATGAAACGCGTGGAAGCTCAGGATAGAGAGAAGAGTAGTAGAGGAGTCTTCTGCCAAGGGAATGGATAGAGGGAGGAGGTATTGTGTGATCTGTTGTTTGAAGAGTTCCGGAGAGAAATCTGCAATCGATGTTAGCCCTGCATTGACAATTTTCCATCGCGAGAGTTGCAACATACGGCCCGTTGCTGGGTTGCGTAGGCGCTGGAACGAGGCTTTGATGTCTTTGATCACATCAGGTTGTTTGAATCTTCGTGCGCTGGATAGTCTCTCGGACAATACTTCTGTGTATCGGCGGTATATCGTATCTGGGATATATCAGAACGCATTATTGCAGTCCTCGACATTGGGCTTCACCTTGGCTCGCAAGTCCTCGATCCACGAAGTCTTGGACTCTTTGTCTCGAAACTCGACAGCGTTCGTTGGGCTCATACTTGTCAAAGCTTTCGAAGCTGATGACAGGTTCCGGCTCGTTCTCCATGATGGTAATTAGAAAAAGTCTTGTGATCCGACTTTTTATAGAAGTTGGTGGTCGGTCGGTCCTTCTGAAATTTGCCTAGATGTTGGACGTTTATCACGTGATGCTCTCGGGCTCCAACTGTTTCCTTGGAAAGCCATTGCACTTTTTTCTGTTGGATCTCGAACCCCGTGGCTGTTGCGTAGTGAATTTCGACCTTGCGCTCCCACTAGGTCTCCGTATAATCGCACCAATATGAGACGTTGTATGACAGACTTCAGCTATTGTGAAGAGACTTGAGCAGCGGAGCTCTCGATGGCACGAGTCACATCTAATGGTTAAAGCGGAAGGTCACAGAGAAGTACGTTGAATATTACTCTTTGCGGAGCCTCATTTGCAGACCTACGTCTTGTTCTATCCACTAGACAGCTGCAATCGACCGCAGTGGCTTCGAAGCCTTCTTTCAATGCCAAGGTACGGTAAATTCCGCGGTTTCCAACACCTCGTACACAGATGAATGGCAAAACCCGTTCTTATACTCGAGATGCGATTATAAAGGTGTGGTTCTTCTAGCATGTTGTTGGTCATTATCAGCACTGCAACACTTGACGATCAAAAGAGATTTCCAGTTTATCTTCTTGAAAATGCAGCTCTCTCCTCTTCTCCTCCTCACCAGCCTTCTCAGTATTTTCTCGACTGAGATTCCAGGCGCTGGTGATGCCCTTCAGGTCCGATCTCACGCTCGCGATTTTTCTGTTTACTCGATTCTTGGCCAAGAAGTCTCTGGACTGTCTGAAGTCTCCGAACTGTCCAAGCGGGCCGTTCCCAGCGTTCCCCAAGGCAAAGATGCCACCAAGTTGCACGTGTGGATTCGAACAGACGAGCGTCCATCCACGTTCGACTCCCGCAGCGGTGCCTCTCATGAAGGTCTCAATCAGCTCATGAAAGATACTGGTGGTCGGCACAAGGACGTTGTGATCGGCAACCCCACCAAAGGATATTACGAGTACGGACTGCAATTCGAAGACAGGAGCTGGCTCACGAAACCAAACGGCGATGGGGCGGCAGTGAGTAGTTACGACGGACCGTATACCGAGGTCAAGGGCGGGCAGGAAATGTTTGAATATCAGGGCCAGGTCAAAGACGGAAGAAAGTCTCTCAAGACTATCGGAACTATCGGTAAGTGAGCTTCCTCCCTCGGCCTCTGGTACAACGCAACTGTAGAGTGGTACTGACTCAGTTGTGTACAGCCCGGACTGAGATCGCCGGTAAGACTTACAATCACCAATCCTACCATTGCGGCATCTTTGCAGCAATTCTTGCCAGAAAGCTCACTTGAAAGAGTGGCAAAGGAAGGACTGCACGATCTCTCGAATCAGATCGAACAGAGAAGTAATACGCGTGTCGCGTTATTATATAATCAGGAGTGGAGTTCCAAAAGGTTGGAGAAGCAAGTTGGATCGAATTAATAGGGTTCACACCCATGTAGAACAGGTTCAACACGAGTTTGATTTTGTAAATATTTTAGAACCCGCGAAATAGACGCTAGATTGAAGACTAATCAAAGTTCCGATCAGGAACCATCTTCAGCAGCTAAAGTCTACAAGGCCAGCTAAACGTCTCCTATACACTTATCGATGTGCGTCTGCTGTAACCAAGGACTGGATGAAAATCTGCAAATCTGAAAACAAGATTTGATAGGGAACACCACTTAATAAGAACGTTCGGCATCGCACGCTTCGAGCCCGCGTTTTACTGCGTCTAGAGTAGCTAGACAGTATTAAGAATATAGGTATAATTCTAAAGAAATATCATTTTTAATTGAAGTTTGTATAGGGCTTTATTTCTACTACAGCTGAAGCTAACAAAGAAGTATCGTAGCAGTAGCTACGGGAATTCTTATAGTAAGTTTTACTATATAAATATACAAATTACTTTACTGAGCTTTAATTGATCTCTATATGATCTATATGGTTATATAGCCTTATACTTATAGTAGTAATAAGTGGCCTAATCAGGCCATGCACGACTCTGGGCGTTGCCCAACTCAGGGCGTTGCGCGCATGGGCACGGTACCAATAGTCCTCACAACACCCCGCACACAGCATGGAAATGTAGGCTTCTTTGCAAACACCGCCACATTCTGATCATTATTCATTCTCCATAGATGGTGCAGCCGCTATGAGCGGTCATTCGGATCCCATAGGGCTTACAACCAGCACGTCCGAAAATCTTCACGTCACTGAAAATGTCCAGCCGGGTGCGGTGAGGACTGTGACAGTTGGGACGGGCTACTGCAGCATTGTCGCGAGGGCTGTTGTTGTGTTTGTGAAGGCTGCAATGAAGGTGGTGGTTGTTGGTGGCTTGATGACGGGTACTGGGAGCTTGTCGATGAGTACAATGTATGCACGAAGTGTGACCGCCATTTTGATACACCCAACAACCTGCATGAGGTATGCTCCAAATAGGCTCTTGAAATATCGTTTAATGACACTATTCAGCATGGCCTCTCACACCGTAGTTTGCATTACGAATGCCTCAAATGCGACCGCGGCTTCAAGACCTACGGTGGCATGGTGCGCACGCGTCTTCTATCGTCACTTCTCTTCACTAATCGGAGCAGATAATCCACCTTAAGTCGGGCTGCTGTAGTGAGATCAACCTTACTCAACTGAATGCCATCGCTGCCAGGTGCAAGAAGTGGGCAGAATTTGTGTTTTGGGAATATCAAGATTATATGTTAGACGGCGGCCTGGGGTACTACGACATCCAAGGATGTCCGTTCTTCTGTCCTACATGCGATGCGAACGTGCCTAAGCTTTCCAGTCTATTTCAACACGTGGAGTCGCAGTCGTGCAGTCAGACTCTTCACGGTGGGGTAATGGGTACGCTGCGTCGGTATCTAGCTAGATATGTCTGACTTCACAAAAGTCCGGCTCCAGTACGATGGCTATGTTGAAGCAAAGAAGGACAATATAATGGATACAGATCAAGTCATACATGACCATTCAGAGACTTGTAGCGGTGAGGTGAGGGTGAAGAGATGCTCCATGTGGTCTGTTCGCGACTGCCTTGCTAATTGTTTACCGCCTGCCGTCAATCCTCGCTCTCACCTACAACCCAACATTACACGACCTGTCTGCTACTCTCTCTTTCCTTCGTGCCTTTCTCCATCCCTTCTCAATCCCAGCTCCAATGTACCATGGTTTCACGCAAGCGTACACAGATCGTCCGCGCAGCTTTGTTAGTGCATCATGCTCATTGCTTTTGCTGAAGACTCACTTCGATTAGATGGTGTAAACGCTGCAGGCGCGCCTTCAAGTCTGACATTGCTTTGGAGTGCCATCGCCGTGACTCGAGTCGCCATTGGCAGTGTCCCACCTGCGAACACGATGCTGACGGTTGGGACGATTTACTTGCTCACTGTCGCGCCACTATGTGTCGCCGGGTTTGCCAGGGCTGCAACCATGGTCTCGGTCAGCATCTCGAGCTGAATATACCCGACCTCGAAGATCACATTAGGCATTACAATGTCTGCCTTGATTGCGAGCAGCATTTTGAGTCTCGTCGCGCGCGCAAAGAGGTAAGCGCATACATTTTCGTGAAAAGCATATCACTAGCATCACATAGCACGACTGTCCTGCATTGTCGCCACCCGAGGACAAACCGATCGAGGACAATCTGTCTACCGTTGTTCAAGTTGCCCAGGAAGTGAATAGCAGCTACACCCAAATCGAAAACCACTACAGCTGCCTGCAGCGATGCGGCAGATCTTTCGAAACTTACAGCAGCATGGTACGTTCCGCATATACAAGTTTTCTTCGGCGACTGACGCTCCCAGATCCTGCATCTCGAAACTCCCAGTTGTGGGGACATCGACGCTACGAAACTTGCCACATTCGCTGCTTCAGAGCTACGCAATTGGGAAAAGTGTATTGCGAGCTTCTCAGACTGGCAATGTATGATGCTTGGTGACGTTCTTGGGCTCTCTCGGCGCCCTTACTTCTGTCCAAAATGTCGACTTGGGTTTCGCTGGCTGTCAGACCTCTTCCGTCACGTTGAATCGTCTGATTGTACCCAGCGAATGAACAGAGGTGTGATCAAAGAATTGCGACGGTGTCTTGCTTCGGCTGTCCAGAAGTAAAACTACAAAGGGATCGATTGACGAATTCCTCTACACAGAGCTTAACGGGCATATGTACCTTCGGTACCACCACTATTTCAATCTGATCGATTACAGACAGAAACACGAATATAGCTTCTGGTCAGTGTTCACAGTTCTGAGATGCTTTCACCCTTTACGCTTGTGATTCTAGCACAGTACTGACGCTTTCAGCCAGAATACCTACAAACCGGAACTCTACCCCATCAACTGTGTCTACTCGACCTAGTTCCCAAGCTTCACAATCTGAAGACTCTGCGTTATTCAGATCTACGAACATCCATTGGCGATTACACTGTGTCACCCTCGCCAACAAGTCCAAACCAAGTCGCCAAACACTCTCGTCCCGAGTCAAAGCTTGCGCAATCAGCGCGCCCCCAGGCTGGTCTTCGTGAGCAGCTATTAGTGGTTGGCTTTGGGCTACAGCTGGAGGGGAGGCAATGCATAACTGCAAGGCGAGATGGGTATTCATAATACAGATGGATCAGGCGGACAGGACAAGTAGCATGTAGTCCAGACATCTCGCTGTTCCTTCTCACGATACTCAACGTACACATGCAATCAACACCTCTAGAACCAGGCTTTCATTCACGTAATCACCGTCGTGATCAATACATGTTACACCTCTACTTCCGCCCCTGCGGCAACATGCCCAACAACCTCTCCACCTCGACCGCCGCACTCCCACCCGCCTTGTCCCTAACCTCAAGCAACAACTCCCTATCCTTCGCCTTGAACGCTTCTTCGCCAGCCTTAACAACCAGCCCGCACTTGATCCACATCTCGACTCTCTCCGCGACACTCAGCCCCGTACACTTGGGCACAAAGAGACTCGCGACGCGAGCATTACCCGCAGCAAGCACCTCGTTGAAATACGGTTCCCAGCCAATAGGGCTCTTTTTGGCTTTGGCCGCTTCCTCGATCTCGACCCACAAGCGGGCGGCGACGAGGGCGCGGAGACGCAGCCACGCGTAGGTCTTGTCGGGGACTTTGAACTCGGCGGCGACTTTGTGTGCGCGCTTGGTGTGGTTGAGCTTGAGGAGGGCGAAGATGGTGTCGTGGGTGGAGAGGCCGACGAGGGAGGGGGCGGGGGAGGGCTGGTTGGGGATGTCGCGAGTGGAGGAGGTTAGGTCCCGTTCGAACTGGGATTGCATGGTGAGGAGCTTGGTTGCATCGTCGATTGTGCTGCGGGTGAAGACGGCGGGGGCGTCGCGGCTGTCGGAGAGGTACTTGGAGGCGAGTTTGAGCTTGTCGAGGGATTGGACGAGGGAGGGTTGGGCGAGGGCGGATGAGAGGAGGAGGGCGGAGCCGTCGAGGCGGCGGTCGTCTTGGTAGTAGAGGTCTTTGAGGAGGTCGGTGTCTTGGTCACGCGCGGAGGATTCAACCAGTGCGGTTGCGACAGGGCGCGAGTTGATTACGCGGAAGAAGGACGCGAGAGGGAGTTTCTTGCGGAGGTGCAGTAGTACGTGGAAGATGAGGTCTGTGTCGCCAGACTCGATGGCTTTGTCGAGGGCGATTGTGTCTTCTTTCATGCTGAGGAGGAGGGGAACTTGTTTGCCTGCGCGCGGCTCGTGGTCGAGGAGCGAGGTTGCAAGACTAATGCGGCCTTCGTCGTATGCAGCGCGAGCGATCTCCTCGAAGGACACGCCGGGCTTGCCAGCGAGCTTCTTGACGATCAGGTTGCAGATCTCGTCCTCCGGATCGGTGGAGACGCGGACCTTCTGCTGGGCCCAGTGGCCATGGATGTGGCTTGCCGGAAGGTGCAGGTAGTCGGCTACCCTCAGAGCAAGGAGGTACTCGTTCCGGTTTGTTAGACGCTCGATGAGCTTCTCGGGTGCCATGCGCCGGTACTGATCGTAGCTGAGCGGCAGGCCAATCTCGTAGAAGCGCACAGCGTTGAGGACTCGTAGTGTGTCACATGTGTCGACAAAGTCGTCAGACGAGTACAGATCCAAGACTGACTTGCCGTATGAGGCCGCCTTGAGCAGCGACTTCTGCCAGTGGATGTTGTACTCGTGCGCCGCAGCCTTGATGCAGGCGTCTACGGCTTCAGCCAGATTTGGGCGGATCAGCTGGATCAAATCATCGGCCTTGGGGCTCTTTTGCTCCAGCAACGAGGATGCCTCGAGCAGATTCGCAGCTGGCGAATCGGAACCCAGACGGAACACATCAACCGTCTCATCAGGAACCTTCTGGATGAACTCGCATACGTCGTTTGTCAACAAGCGGATGCCATCTACGTCAGGCAAGAGATGGACCCAGGTGTCGTAATAGAACTTGGTGGCCGCGCTCCTCGGCCCAATCAGATGGACCTCGTCCTCCCAGGCCAGAGCGACGGCATTGGAACCGCACCATTGCATGTCTTTGGGCACAGTCTTGACGCGGCTGTCATACTCGCTGAGCTTCTCGCTCCAGTCGCCGCTGACGACCCAGACCTTGCCATCGTCTGTGTAGAAGGCCAAGAACTCGCCGCGCGGGCTAACGCTGATGTGTCTGAAGGGGCCGGCATCGAAGTTGCGGTCCTCGGCTTCGGTCGCATCGACAACGTACAGTGTGCTACCGATGGCCAGGATAACCTCGACTGAGCGCGACAGTGAGTAGGCAGGCGGGATGATGCTCCACGACACAACGGGCTCGCTAGGCGGTATGGCCAACAGCTTGGGGCGCGGCTCGGCGTACGAGGCGACGGAGATCAGGTGGTTGTTGCCGAGCAGGGCAACGAAGCCTGTGTTGTAGAAGCGGCAGGCGACAACGCCGTGGCGGTCCGAGTCCTGCAGTTGTCAGTCGGGGCGGGCGGGCGCAGAGGGGCGGCAGCGCATCATATCATACATGGCCCAGCGTGAAGGGTGCGAAGTCGCCTTGTAGGTCGTAGTAGCAGCGCACGGTGCCGTCCTCGGTGACAACCAGCAGCTTCTCATCCTCTGACCAGCCGAGGCCTTTGATCGTTCCTTTGTCCCACTGTGCGAGCGTCAGTCAGCCTGCTGATCCACCTCGTTCACGAAATGCCAGGCGTACGTTGATGCTGCGAATCAGCTTGCCCGCGCAGCTGTAGATATCAATGCTCGATTTGGCCACACCGGGCCCTCTGTACGTATGCAGTTTCTCTTCATCGCGGTAGATTGCTGTCGTCTGTCAGCACAAGCCTGCCATGTTTGCCGCGGCGCATCGTTGCGTACCTACCTACTGCACCGCTGTACGGGGCCCCCACCACATTGTAATTCTCAAGCTCGAGATCCTGGTCGAACACAGCCGTGTACAGCTGGATCTTGCGGTAGAATTTGTCGCCGACCTTTTCCCAGTTGGCGGTTGGCTTCGACATGGTTACCAGCCTGTCATGGCGTAACGGGTCGTTGCAGTATGCATTCGACGTGACGCGCCCGCAACTGAGGTCAAGGCCGCCGTCTGTGCTCAAGCTTGTCCCGCAGCCACACCACCACTCTCGTACCTGCATGCCGCCACCTGAAGATTCATGTTCGATGTGATCTCGTGCATAATGGAACACAATGTCCATTGAAGCTACGTAAACTACATACTTGGGAAAAAGAAATAGTCCAACCAACGCCGCGCTGCATGCAATCGTAGCCAGTCTTAACCAGGCTTCACTCCCAACCCTCCCACTATCTAATCTGAGCGCCCTCCCAGTGCTAATGCCCACCCTGGTCGTATCCTATAGCGTGTGCTAAGGCATCTCGGATGTCAAAGCGGTCCACGTCTGTGCCCACCTTCTTGCGGAACAACCCAAGGTCATTCAAGAACGCTTGCGCTTCGTCGTGCAGCTCCTGGGCCAGCTCGTCATGCTGATCACCCTCATCGAAGCCAGAATCTGATCCGTCTTCGCTATCTTCCTCGTCCGACTGCGCTTTGGCATCGCCTTCCATCCAGTCGTCACGCTCGAAATCTGGTGTGCCAACAGACCTTGGCGGAGGCAGCACGATAGGGTTCTTGAGCTCGCCCACAGCTAGAGCAAGATGGCGGCGCAGTGTATCAATCTCAGCACGTAGCTGCACATTCATTGGGCGCAGCTCCTCCACCTCAGACGTAAGCGCCTTGATCTTTGCCGCCGAGACTTGACGGTTCTCCTCCATCAACCTGTGCATCATCGACACCTGTCGCTGGTACTCCTCCAGTTCTGTTGCCTCCTCCCGCTTACGTTGGCTCGCTGCGTTTACACTGATCTGCAGACTACGAATCTGCTCAGACATCTCGGCGATTTGAGCGTCTCGTTGAGCGGCAGACATGCAGTCCTGGTTGACTGACGCGCGAGTGCGGATGCGCTTGGCTTGGTCCGCATAGCGCAATGTTGACAGCGTCTCTTCATAGTCGGCTGGAGCGATACACGCAACCATGGCTGTCTTGGAGTTGCCTCCCAATGAGTCTCTCAGTAGCCAGGTCAGCACCGAGTCACGGTAAGGGATAATTTGACGCGGCTTCCTGCTTTTGGTTTCCTGTCCACGAGCTGCAAGCGCGTTGATAACACGTCCCAGCGTACTGAGTGACTTGTTGATCTGGCCGCCTTCCTTCAGCTGCTGGCCTGTGGCTTGCGTGGATTTGGCGCGTTCTGATCCCGCCAGATCGACCAGGCGCATACGGGCTGTGCGCTCGATGGTTTCGTCAGATGTGATGGAATGGGTGATCTGCTTGAGGCGGATGGTGAAGACGGCGTGGGAGCGAGAGGACGTGTCGTTCATCTTGGTGGCTGCTACTGTTCGGCTCTGGTTATGTTGGTCAGAAAAGTCGAGAAAATATTACAGAAGGCATGTGCATACGTTATCACCCTTCCGCAGGTGCTCAGCGATCTCTGCATAGCTCTTCACTTCCTCCTCCCGCAGCCCCTGGACGTAGACACCATCCTTTGGGCTCTCGCGGATCTTGAGGTAGACAGGAGGGATCGTAGGAGCGACGAGAAGATCGCGGACGTGCTCGTTGTAGACTTCAAAGTAGGAGACCTGGACGTGGTAGGTTGTGTCTGGTTTTGGCTCGTGTTGGATGCGATCGAACAGCTCCTCACAGGTGCGTCGAATCAGGCCAGGGTTCTCGTCGGTGCCCATCATTGTATAACTCTTTCCCGAGCCCGTCTGGCCATACGCGAAGATACACGTGTGGTAGCCGCCGAAGTTGTGGTCGAGAAACTCCTCGCCGAAGGACTTGTAAACATCTTCTTGCGTGGCATAGTGAGGGTCGGCCTCATCGTGCGACCAGAAAGAGCGGTCGAAAGTGAATTCTTTGTCCTCGACAAGTGATCTGCGCTGGTCCTCTGGGTCGGCCTCGGGTGCGTGCAGCGTTGTCTTCTCGGTGGCTGGGTCCATGCGAATCAGACATTTGGTGCCCTTGTCCCTCTCTGCAGCGCGTCAGCCCTGTTTATTTCCACCTCATGGATTTTCGCATTAAATACCTCTCTTCAGAAAGGTCCTACAACGCACTACGACTTTGATATTGCCGGGGTCGTCTTGCGCGGGCGGGGCCATGGCTGCGTAGCTGTCGGCGGCTGGGGCGCGCAGCGAGGGCGCCGAAGCGGTTGTGCTGTGAAAGCTGGAATACATTCGCGAGTCGAGTACAGTGTCCAAAAGACTGTAGAGCTCCTCCAGTGTCTGCTGCGCCCGGGCGATATAAAGCAGGTGCATAGGCGCTGCACGACCGGCGGTAACGATGGGGCTCGCACGGCCCAGCTCTCTTCCCTGAACCAGCAAAACGTAAACACTGCGGGCGCGTCGCGTTGCTGTGGAGCGGATTCTACGTCACGGGCTTGGCAGCCCGCACCATCAATCAGAGGTCGACACGACTGTGCGGCGAAGGCGACCTAGAAGATGAGGCTCTCGAAGAATAGTGCTGTTGAGGATGGTGCCATGCTGAGCCAGGGTCGCGAGTGCCTACTTTCTGGGAGCGGCTGCACATTCCTGGGTGCTGGGTGACGGAAATTTTCCACATGGCATCGGTAACTTCAAGCTTTTGTTGCAAAATTAGACTGCTCTTCCACACCATGCTTCGACCGTGACCTTGGAATGTATTCGCTTATTTGCTTAGCTAACCAACACTTTCCACTACGTTGAGAGCATGGACGACGCCATTTTATACATGAGCGATGAGCTGAAGCTCAAGGCTTTCGAGCGTAACTGGGCCAGGTTGGAGACATCGACAAGACGCTTGAATCTTGATGCCCTGAGGCTGTGCGTTCGGCTCCTGCCTGAAGACAAGACCAACAAGCCTAACGAGGCCCAAGGCAACTTGAGAGACCTTCTCCTGCGCCATCTGCAGGACGAACAGGAGGAGCCAGAATATCTCTACCAGCTGGCCGAAGCATGCACTCAGAATGAATCCTTCGCTGTTCCGCTCTTTCTCGAAATACATGCACATCTGACGCATGCTGCTGAGTCGCCGACCGCGCATCACAAATCAGATGGCAGTGGTGGGCATAGCGTGCAGGACGAGGACGAACAGACCGCCGCGACAGACGAGCACTCCCTACGAGTTGCAGCATACTTGAGATTCCTCAAGTATTCGTTCTGGTTGCCCTCAAACAGCTTGCATGTTCTTCAACCCCATCTACCTAGGTTACTATTGGCCTTCGTTGGTACAGAAGGTCTTACGGATATCGCTCTGGACGCCGTATCTGCCCTTCTATCACTATTGGGTCGCGCTCCACAGGAAGCCATCCGTGTTGCGAACCTAGGCAACGATGCGTCATGGCTTCGACTGGACTCAGAGTCTGAGCAATTTGTCCTTCGTGGTTCAATAATCGACCAGTCCTTTTGGACAGTGTTCAAATCTCTGGGTCCAACTTACTTCGAAGCCAAATCTAGCAAGCTTTTCAAGGTGTGGTTCCAATGGATATCTCAAGCAATGACCGACGGCATTGACCGGGAAGAAATTTACGAAGACCTGTATTGGGAAAGAGTGCGTATCGGAATGCTAAATGGATTTGCTGATCAGCGCAAATATTGTCTGGGAATCCTTCGGGCTTCTTTGCTTGCTGCACGCAAGGATATAACCACACACTCTATGTGCTTTCAAGTCGAGAGACGGGACATTTACCTCAAAGCCTATGATCGCTACTTCGTGCTCTACGAAACTGTTGTCCTTGACCGCTACGCCAACCAGATCGAAGCATGCCTCCCGGAATTGTCGGCCTTGTTTGGCTCCAATTCAGTTGTCTCTGCGCCTTTTGCAACGGCACTGCTTTCATCTGGACTTGATCCTCAAGTACAAGAAGGTATCCGCAAGATTGTTGGAAACTGGTACTTCGGCTTCATAAGTGGTAGTCAAGACCCTCTCTCAAAAGACCCGGAATCCTTGTCAGAACACACGAGCTTCCTCACCAATGCCTACCTCCCTTGGGCCACACTGGGTAGTTTGTTTACTTCTACCTTGAAAACCACTCGTTCAAGCACCGAGTGCTTGCATGGTGCTGCGCTTGTGAGGCTTGTCGCTCGGTTTGTTGCCTCAGCACATTCGGATGCGCAATATCGCGAGGAATTGCTCGTTTCGGTGTTGAACTTCATCCTTGGAACGGGTGGCAAGATATTCCAAATGTCGACGCTTTACATGCTTGAAGGACTGATCAAAGGCTTCGACCAAGCTTCAGAGAATGGCAGTAAGTTCCGCATACTTGTTGCAGCAGCGTAGCGCTTGAGTACTTCGAGAGGAGTGCATGCTCGCTCTTTATTTGGGCAAGATTGCTGACCATAGACGCTAGAACCGACGGCGCTGTCGCAGCGTACAGTAGAAAACGTTCTCCGCGTTTCGAGAACCCCTGGCCTTCCAGAGATCGCAAGTGACTTGTACAAGGTCTACTGTAAGCGATTGTGCGAGTACGCAGCTACTGATCTGAAGCTAGACTCGATCCCTGGTTATGCTGCGCTGGACACCAAAACTGAGGAACTCAGGACTCTGAACAGCACGTCTGACCAACAAGTCGTAGCCTCTTCAAAGGGTGGAAACATGATATCTCTGTCGGCATTCCTGCAGACATTGCATGACTCAAAACATGTATCCATACAAGGTGCTGCATACGAGACAGCTTGTGATCAGCTTGTTGGTTACCTCGACGCAGCCGATCTCGCATCAATCGACTCATATCAGCTTCACACCGCACTAGACGCGATGTGGGAGGAAGCTGACCGGAGAGAGTTCAACAGATCTGTGGCCGTACATTTGCCAGCCCTGCTTTTCCATCCAACATGCATTCAAGTTTGCTTACAGGACTATGCAAACGTAAACAGCTCCGATGATATCCCCGGTGACAGTCTGCAAGCCCTACTGACTAAGGCTGCAACCACCCTGCAACAGCTCTCAGAAGGCAGATCCTACATACTCGCAAGCTTTGCGGCATCTTTACGTAGAGCCGCCCTTTCTCATCCGTCCATCATCGAGGTTCTTCCATATGAGGATATAATAATCCGATTCTTCAACTTTCCGCCAGCTGCAAAAGTAGAGTTTTTGTTTGAGGTGGCGGCAGCGGAGAAACTTCAACGCTATGTCTCTCACCGGAGCTATGCCTCGTACTATGGTCAACGCGAATGGCATGCTTACGCGGCTTGGATCGACTTCTTGAATCGTTTCCCAGAGGGCCAGGTACACGTTGCGAAACGCATATTCGATCGACTGGTAGAGCCCTGGGCTGCTCAAAAGGGTGTGGTACCTGTCATCAGCAAGTGGAAAGATGTCTTCCAGTTACAAGCTATGCTCGTACTGATCGAGCACTGTGTCTCGGAAGCTGATGCGGATGCGTATCTTGACCAGTTCATGCACGCTCTTACTGTGGAGCAGTGGCCACGCTATCGATTCGTCCTCGAATGGATCATTACCCGCATCTACTTCCACTTTCCTGGCAAATCGAACCGCATCTTGGAGGATCTCGCCCATCTAGATGAGAGCAGCCCAATACACATTGCTTCTTTAATGAAGCTCGCAGTTCTCGCTGCCCCCTTTCTCGACTCTGAAAGCTTCGCAATGGATCTCATCATCCAGCTCATCCCATTCTCGGCCAGCCAAAAGGTACACATCAGGCACGAGGCTCACCTCTCATTCCCAATGATCTTCGAGCTTGCCGAAAAGAATGGTTGGACTAGCATCACTTCCAATCCTGGCTTTTCCATCCTGAACGCCCACATTCGCCAAACCGAGAAATTCAAAACCCCAGCCTGGTCTATCCGGACCCTCAGGATAGACGCCGTTACAGACTTCACGCTCACTGAGATCTTTCAAGGTCAATATCTGTACATTGAGACTCCTGAACAGGAGAGGGTTGCGCATGACGACTTCGTTACCCTGTTCAAGTCGGATGGGGATACAACACTACCCATGGCACACATTAGCCTTGGCAAACCGAGGGCTCAAATCGAGGTCCCAGTCAACCCCAAGCCAGTGGAGTATGTTCTAGATGAAGAGGGTGTCAAGTCCAATTTCTACCAGACCAAGTCTGGCTTTGACTTCAACTCCCTCCTTCCGCCTGCCGGTGCCCCACACCTCCAAGCTAAGCAACCAGCTTCTGTTATTCTGGTCGCTTCCCTGATCGACAACCCCACTAATCTGGGTGGCCTCTCACGTATCTCAGAATCGTTCGGGCTGGAAACACTATATATCAACGATATCAAGAAGACAGCCCACAAAGACTTTAAGGCCACCAGTGTCACCTCAGAGAAGCACCTTCCTATCAAAGAGCTAAAGGAGTCCGCTGTGCCAGCCTTCATAACCAGTATGAAGACAAAGGGCTACGAAGTCGTCGGTATCGAGCAGACAGACCGTAGCGGCATGCTCGGTGACGAGGTCGCTGAAGGATCAAAAGATATCGGTACACTACCCAGGCGCTGCGTACTTGTGCTTGGAGCCGAGAAGAGCGGCATCACGCCTGAGGTGCTGAGCGTTGTGGATCGTTGCGTCGAGATCAGGACTGTGGGAGTTACGCGGAGTTTGAACGTGCAGACCGCGGGAGGTATCGCGGTGTACGAGTGGTGGAGAGAGTGGAATGGAAAGATCTAATCCCACATATAGGAGAGGTACAGACCAAGCGCTTGGTACGTTTCGACGCGCTGTGATTACTGTCGCCATATGGCCTACTTTACCGAATGTACATCCCGTCCTCAAGCGGTTTCCAGTCTATCTCACCCTCCTTGGTGCTCCTTGCCTTCGCATCCCACCCCTTGCTTTCCCAACAGCCTAACTGCATTCTGAACACCCACCACCCAGGTCCACGGTGCATTCCGCAGCCTTCCGCAGCCTCCCTATCCGCTTGACACACGCACGAGCGAGCAACTTATGTAGGCTATGTTGGTTCCGTTCTGCCCTCTCTCTATACTTCACATCGACGTACCACACGTTGTGAGAGACTTCGCCCGGGCACACCTGACGAACGCATCACACGCACATATTCTGTTCTAGACGTAATAAAGATACTATGGGAATGAAGAAGCGGATGAAAAGCACGAGTGCAAGCGCCTCAACAACGTCACTCGTCAGCACCGCATCCTCATCCTCTTCATTCAAAGCGCCATATCATATTCAGCAGCAGTCCGCCTCCCACTCGAAGACGAAGACGGGGCCAAAAACAACCTCCAAGCCCTTCATCTGCACGCACTTCCTTACCCACCGCACCACGCACGCACGACCACACAGCCACTCTCACACGCACGACGAGAAATACAAACCCCGCATCTCCTGCTCATCCTTCCCCCTCCCTCTCCGCCTCTCCCACTCTTTTCCCCACTTCTCCGACACCCAAACAATATCAACATCAAAACGAACACCACACACAACCACAGGCACACCCCAACCCACGTCCAAGTCGCACAAGACCCAAACCAAAGCCCTCCAATCCCTCGAACGCGCCCTCAGAAACCGCGAATCCCTCCTTCAGACGCGAGAAACCGAACTCCATGACCGAGAGCTAGAGCTCAAAGAAAGAGAGCAGGGATTCAGGAGGAGGGTGGCAGGGGTGGCGAGGGCGAGGGCGGGCGAGGCCTGTGTTACTGCCGCTGCGGCCGAAGAGGACTGTGTGGGGAATGGGAGGGGCAATAGGTGGAGGTGGAGGTGGGGTGGGAGTGTGAGTGTGAGGGCGATGCTGGGTCGGGATGAGAGCCTAAGTGCGGGTGGCGGGAAAAGTAGTCGTGAATGGAGGGATTGGAGGATGTGGAAGGGTCGGTGGGGGAGTAGGGGGAAGGGCTGGGCGAAGTGGGAAGAAGGGCGGTTTGTGGGATAAGTGCCGTTGTGTTGTAATGGGAGGGGACGTATGTTCTCACAGCGTTAGCACTGCGATCCTTGTTCATGCTGCACGATCTCTTGGCTGGGAATCATCAGTTGGAGGCTACTAAGCTGCCTCGGGATCTTTAGAGCTGTATGGTTGTTAGTTGAACCGAATCAGAACCTAGATCAACTGGACCTGCTGCTTCATCTCGCGAAGTCCAATTAACAAAGCGCAATCTGAAGCACTTGAGTAGTGAGTATCCTTGAAAAAAAAACTTTATTCCATATCATGAAGTCTCTAACCATGGGTATCTGATCCAGTATCATATCATACAATTGACACAAAACGAACAATGAAAAGGGGTATGAACAAGAAAAACTACGCTCTCACAACCGCGACTAGTAACCAACCTCCGCTATACTGTCAACCACGGTGACCACCTCCCCATCCAACGCTGATGAACAGATCATCCCCCTTTCTCGTCGGCGTGAGATGCGGTATCCACACAGGACTCTTCAGCCCAGTCATCTCCTGACCCTGACCCTGCCCACTCTGTCTCTGAACATCCGTCTTCTTGATGATGCTCAGCGGCCTGACAACTGCGGACTGATTCACCAATGGACTATCGCTGAAGTTGCGGCGCTCAATTTTCGACGCGGGAGTATGCTCCCACGAGTTGGCGCTTACGTTGCGCCTATGTCGAGTGTCGTGCGCGCGTAGCTCGAGGCGGGTGGGTGTTGTGAAGGGGTCTTTAAGAACGAGTTGCTGTTCTAGCTGGACGGCTTCGCGCTCTCCGCGGCGCTTGACTAGGAGAGAAGATGGTTCCGGGAGGGGACGGACGTAGAATTTGCCTTGCTCGCGACTGCGACGTGTGCTGCCGGGTGGGCTTCGTGGAACCAGTTGGTTTGATGCCCTTGGGACTTTGGGGTACTTCAGTGCGCGGATAGGGCTCTCAGCGACAGGAGAAAGTTTATTATCTTCTGACAGCTGCTTCTCGTCCGAGTCGTCCTCTGGTGTAGGATCATTTGGGTCCGCGGTCTCGAAGGATGTTTGGCTTGAGACGGAGTCACGGAACGTTGGTTGAGTGGAAACCTTCGATATCGTGCGGGAACCGGTCGTGCTGCTTGGTAAGCGTTGCGCTGCTCTCCGCTTCTTGGCTACAAGGAGCGTATCCGAGTCATGGCGTGGTGTTGTGGCGGGTCTGGATGAAGGGGCGGTGCTAAAGTAGTAGTCTGGGATATCTACTGCGCTGGCAGGTGTGACAGTAGAAGTTGAATTCGACGAGGTTTGTCGGGAATTGGAAGAAGGGATTTGTAGCTGAGGGCCGGGACGCTTGGGCGCTGGAGAGCCAGTTGACGACAAGCCTGTTGGCACGATTCTTTTTGGTAAAGGTCTCTCATGGCGAACTGGGATATCGATGAAGAGCTCAGATCGCCGCGCTGTGTGCCTTGAGGAGTTGGTCGATGCTGCGGGAGCCTTGGAGGGTAGTCGAGAAGGCTGTAGGCTGCGGATTGGCATTACGGGCACTGGAGGTGTTGGAAGTAGTTTGGAAGATCTGCGACGAGCAGTGGTCTCATCTTCCTCAAAGACTGTAGCCTCCGTGCGTGTGCTAATCGGTCGGAAGTGGTCCTCTGTAACCTTCTGTCGAGGGTGGTTAGCTGATCTCGCTGGAGCGGGACACCCTTCGAGTTCAGCGCTGATGGCCAGGCCGATTTGCGACATCGGAACCGAAGCTGCACTTGTTGACGTCCCAACGCCCGGCCGTACCATTGTGCGGCCGGATCCATGGTTCGACACCCCCATTGTACTGAAAGGCGATGGTGTGACCATACGCGGGTATCTTGGACTTTCACGCGAGACTGCTGGTGGGGGAGGCCCAATGGGTAACACAGCTGGAGCAGTTGGGGCCCTTTCGACAGGGACATAATGAGAGAAGCGTCGCGATTGCTTCCTCCTACGACCTTCGTCCTTCTCATCCCCAAAGGTGCTCTTCCGTTCCTTACGTCGTCTCAGAAATACACTCAAAGCCATCAAGCCGATAGCAATGATGAACGCTGCCACTGCGGCGACTGATAGTCCAGCAATCTGAGCTGGACTCATACGGGGGCGATCATCATTCGCGGCTGGTGCTGCAATTGAACTGGGTGTTGAGGATACTGCTGATGTTGCAGACGCTGGGATGGAGTTCGAGTCCACAAACGCAGATTGACTTGAAGAGATCTGAGTTTGTAATGTTGTCCTAGTGATGGAAGTAATTGTGGACCGCAACGTCTGAGAGGCCGAAGAGGTCGCGGCGCGAGTTGTTGTGCTCGAGGTACCAGTCCTGCTGGGAACAACCGTGAGGGCGGTCTTAGTTGGCAAGACAGCATTCTTCTGCCCGAGACATACATTATATGCCGATGCAGCAGAATCAATGTTTCCACACGCTGCGTAGACACAACCTAGCGCCACTTCACCCAATGACTCCCCCACATTACTGTATCGAGAACAGAGACACCCTATGTCCCCTTGAGTCGTGCATGCTACCGGAAATCGGTCGGATAACGATGTTCGAATACATGAATGCGCGCAGGAAGGAACGTCTTGTTGAATCTCGACAGGTAGAACGTTTGAAGCTGAAGTGACTGTGGGTGCTGGGTTCTGAGGCGCAGCGGCGATTACGGTTGTCGAGATGATGCAAAGCCTTTTGAAATGGCTTAAAAGCATAGTTGTACAGAGTCTGTATACCCATAAGCAGCATTCTTGATGGTTTCTGTGGTTACCGGCGGACTCACTAGGAAAGCTAGGAGATCTCAAAGAGTAACATAAGGAGAAGCGCCGAACCAGCGGCGATGGATGCAAAGGAAATTGAAGAAAATGCTTAAGGGAAAACGTCACGCATCACTCGTCTCATGAAGTCGACCCGCTGCAGCCAGAAGTGACTTTGCGGGGGATGGTAGGTCAACGATATGTATCGGCATCATAGCTACGCGCCTGGTCGATGTCGTGGCCGGGCAGCCGCCGAGGCGTCACTATGTGGATTTTCAAGGTCATTGCTGTCCTTCGCAAGCGCTCGCATGCCGGATTCTTACCGCATTTATGAGCCGACTCCCAACTGTTTGGTGTTGTCCTGTCGAAGATGCTATTCTGGGCGCGTACCTGATGCGCCTTGCCGGATTGGTCGAGGTTTAGGCGCCGGGTTACCAGCCTCACCAACCACGACAATCTTTTGCTGCCAATCTTTCTCCAAAGTCTTGTCCGACGGGCTCAGCGCGAGACTTGGCGTACGTGTTTGTCACAGTGGCAGATTATCTTGTTGGGTGCTGTTGTGGACGTGGGACTAATGTCGCTCGACGTGTCGTGCGCAGTAGTGCAGATTTCCGTCTGTGCAGCTCAACGTTCGATGATGCATGTAGAAGGTAGCACAATACTCAAAATAGCAGTTCGGTTAGCGAGTTGCAAAAGCTGTGCTGCGTTTTACTACTGCACTGTACCAGCAGCGGCTGGTCACGATCTGGAGGCTGTCAGCTCCAGCCCATCGACTAAGCGCAAGAGCTCAGCAGATTTACAAGGACCATCTCTTGATCACTGAAAGTAACATTGCTTCCGGTACTATTAAGTCGGAGGGCATGTGGTGTTTGTACTGCTTATGCGGATGCAAGCTCACTTGCGAAGCTGTTCGCACTGAATCGAGCATCCTGCAGAGAAAGCTAGCGTCCACAGGACTCGGATAAGGGATTCTAAAGCACGTTGGACAATGAAGTGTCCCCATCAAGCTGACTGTACCACGGACGGCGGGCGCAGCCGGAGCCTACTGTGACTCTGATACGTGGGGTGGGAGACCAGAAGCGTACGCATTGACTACATGGCGAGTGAACAGGAGGAGCAACTGTGAGATATGATGACATTCGAGGAAAGAAATTTGGGGACGATACTTCCACAATGTCGATGATAGCTAGGCCTAGGCGATGTTCAGTGTGGAGTAACTGGACTAAATAGTAGCCATTCGTTACTCATCACGATCGTCGGGTGTCAACGTCAGCCTCGTGGTCAACATGTGGTGGTGTCTTGCAGCCTCAGCCATCACACTTTCACTCCTGGTCAGTGCCTCCACGTGCTTGCCGACGATCGTTGTGCCTACTGACTCGCAACTGGGCTTCGACAGGCGAGAGGTGGCGAGATGTCGTGATAACGTCGGTTAAACCCCAAAGAAGGTTCAGACCGGAGCATTTTCCAATTCCATTGATCCACCCAGGGCATATGTGTCAGTTGCAATAGGTAGAACAGAACAGGGAGCATGCCTCGCAGGGCAGATATATGGCACACAAAGTGTACGCAGGAGTCCTCCTGAAGGAAAGGTGTGAACTGTATCCAAGCTCTTGCAGATCCCTACATGAGCATGCCGTGCCGCGGCGGAGTTTTGGTGCAGAGGTGCGGCATCAGTCTCGACGTTCGTGTTGCTACGTGTGGGAAAAGGAGAACGCAGATGAGGTCATGTCGTGATTGGCTGCAGTTACGATGGGCCGCACGAGTCGAGGAGATGAAGACGCGATCAAGCTGGAGCGTTGGCGAGTCACCTACCGGGGCGCCTTGCCAGTTTGAGCACTAAAGCCAATGAAGAGGCAGTCATGGTCAACTGGGGCATATTTGATGAACGAATTGGCAGGCGGGTGCCGGTGCATGAATAGCTTTGCAGTGCTGAAACGGCTCGCGAGGCACAAGCTGCCAGCTACAGAGGCATGGCCGTAAAGAAAACGCACAACATATAGCGCAGGGAGCAGGGCAGAAGTGCTGATGCGAGTGCAGACAGCTGCGCGCAGTGACGAAGACGAAGGGCCGTGCAGCTGAGTGGTTCTGCGTTTCAAATCTCGCATGTGCAGGCTTCGCAAGGTTATTTGCTGGGCCCCTAAATTTCTTGAGGGGCTTCTAGAAGAGCTGCTAGCTGCGCTGGGGCGGGACGGGAGTCGCATCTAGTGGCTGTAGGCAGTTCGTAGCACGGCGTAACCATGTCGAACAGGTGCGACGCAAGCTCTTGGGGGCCCCCTCCCATGAAGGGCTCAGGGTCGGCGGCGTCTGGCAGAAGTGCGGTGAAGAGGCGGCGGCGGCGGCGGCGAACGAGGCACGACGACGGCTTCCAGTGCAGCGGACGAACAGGCGGGCCTGCATCGTCGCCGCAGTCGTCCAGAACCGGCCCTCGGCAAAGAGCTCTATTGTGGTCATTCTTGTTGTTGCTACTGCTGCTGCTGCTGCTGCTGCTGCTGCTATAGCCGGCTGCACTGAAGACTGTGCCGTGCACACAGACAGCGTCTAGTGTGCAGCAGCCTCGCACCGTCATCTCGCAGCGGCGGGCAGGCGGGCGACTGGCTCAGCTCCACCGCGGTCGCAGAGGCGAAGGGACTGACATTTTCTTGCGCGCCCTCAGACAGCGCCCGGGATGGTCTGCAGGTGGCCCGTCCACCCCGTCTGTTAGTGAAGCTAAGCTCTGGCGTGCCCTTCCTTTCCAGCATGGCACCCGTTCCTTTGGGCGTAGCGCGTCTCCTTTCGCAGCGCCCATCTAAAGCGTCGCCGCTGCTGCATTCTGCTGCTCTGCGCCCAGCTGTCTGTCTGTTTGTCCAGTGCATCTGCATCTGCATCTGCTCTGCCTCTGCTCTGCTCGCTGTCCAATTGCGCGCAAACAGAACGTCCGCCTGTTGTGCAACGCCCGTTGGCTGCGCCTGTCTCTACTTGCGACACTCGACGATCCGCGAAGGCCTGCCCCAAGCCGTCTGAGCGTCTCCACCCCCGACCAACCTTGCAGCTGCCCTGAGACATCTCGCCGGAGCGAAGCGAGCCTCGCCTTTCCACCCAGCCATCCATCCCTTCACCTGCCACACCCTCCCACGACACCCACCCGTCACCCGTCAGTCCCTCCGGCACCCGCACCCCAGCCAGGAGTCCCTTTGCAGCGGGCATCGAGTCGCTGTCTTTGTAATAATAGGTACGCTGCCGTCCCACGCCGTCTCCTGTCGTCCTCCTGCCTGCCGCTGCACTGCTGCTGCTGCTCCTGTCCGCCAAGGCACGCCGTCGCTTCTGCACAGCACATCGCAGCGCCTGCACCCGCATCCACTTGCACTCCCTCTCACCTCTGCCCTGAACGCGCTTGCACCTAATTGCGCGCCGCCGCCGTCTGCTCTGCACCTGGGGCACGCTCGTTAACAAGCGCCTAGATTCTCGCATTGGCCGGCCTCTCGACGGGAAACATCACTAGTATCTTCACCCTAATACACCAACACATCCAACACACTCGCCATCATGGGTTGCGGCATGAGCACAGAGGAGAAGGAGGGGAAGCAGAGGAACGAGGAGATTGAGAACCAGCTCAAGCGCGACAAGATGATGCAGCGCAACGAGATCAAGATGCTCTTGCTCGGTCAGTAGCTGCGACGCCCTGAGCGCCACCGTCTTCTAACACGCCCCAGGTGCTGGTGAATCCGGCAAGTCGACCATTCTCAAGCAGATGAAGCTCATCCACGAGGGCGGTTACTCACGCGACGAGCGCGAGTCGTTCAAGGAGATCATCTTCAGCAACACCGTCCAGTCGATGCGTGTTATCCTCGAGGCCATGGAGTCGCTCGAGCTGCCGCTTGACGACCAGCGCGCCGAGTACCACGTCCAGACCATCTTCATGCAGCCCGCACAGATCGAGGGCGACAGCCTGCCTCCTGAGGTTGGCAACGCCATCTCCGTCCTGTGGAAGGATGCTGGCGTGCAGCAGTGCTTCCAGCGCTCGCGCGAGTACCAGCTCAACGACTCGGCCAAATAGTGGGTGCCCCTGGATGCAGACTTGATGCTACATGATACTGACTGCTGCAGCTACTTCGACTCAATTGACCGCATTGCCGCCCCCGACTACATCCCCAACGACCAGGATGTCCTCCGCTCGCGTGTCAAGACAACAGGTATCACCGAGACTACCTTCATCATTGGTGACCTGACCTACCGTATGTTCGACGTCGGTGGTCAGCGATCTGAGCGAAAGAAGTGGATCCACTGCTTCGAGAATGTCACTACCATTCTCTTCCTCGTTGCCATCTCCGAGTACGACCAGCTCCTGTTCGAAGACGAGACCGTCAACCGTATGCAAGAAGCCCTCACATTGTTCGACTCCATTTGCAACTCGAGGTGGTTCGTCAAGACATCCATCATCTTGTTCTTGAACAAGATCGATAGGTTCAAGGAGAAGCTGCCCGTCAGCCCCATGAAGAACTACTTCCCCGACTACGAGGGCGGCCCAGACTACGCCGCCGCCTGCGACTACATCCTCAACCGCTTCGTCTCCCTCAACCAGCACGAGACCAAGCAGATCTACACTCATTTCACCTGCGCAACAGACACAATGCAGATCCGATTCGTCATGGCTGCTGTAAACGGTATGTTATCTCCCATCACTCTCTTCAATCCAACATCTAACATGCTACAGACATCATCATCCAGGAGAACCTTCGTCTGTGCGGTCTGATATAATGCAGTGGGTCGTTGCGGGAGCAAACAAAACATTTTGAATTTGCCTTGGTTTACGGGTTGTATGTTCTTCATGACGGGGCATCACCATGTCATTCACCGGCGTTGTGGACATCCTTCATGCCGCGCCTTCACAACAGTTACACCTTCTTCCATCGAGTGGCTTGCCCAGCCCCGGGTCGCTCTTCTTTGATACCCTGCGAGCGGGTTCTTGGGCCGCCACAATAGCGAAGCGGTTCATTTATTTCCTTATTCCTTCCCAGAAGACTGGCGAGCAAACCAAAAGCCGCCCAGAGAGGCGTTTGCTTTTCCTAATACTGTTCTTGTTCGTATCTATCTACCTACGTCTGGTGGCGATTTCGATTTTCCTTGCGGTTTTGTAAGACAAAGACAAGCACGTGTGCGAATATGTAGTGAATGAATACCAGTGTAAAGACAAGTCTGGCCCGTCGTGACACCCTGATAATCAATCAGCAGGACACGGCTATCTTTCCCTTCTCACATGACGTCTACAACCGCAACACTCCCGTCTGCAACCTTGCATGCCCACCCCATCCATCCCCTTCCCCATTGGCACACCCACCGCGATCTAGCAGTCGCGTGCAGACTCTCCCCCCTCCCTCCCCCCTTCCCTTCCCTGCTACTTCCCTCGTTTCCTCCTTCGGGTTCCTGCGCACACAGACAAGAAGGGCAACAGTCAAAGCAAGGGATCACCGCGCATCGAGCTAGCGCGACGCAAACGACCCACCGAGCTGGCGGGCCGAGGAGAGATTTCGGCGGTTTTTGTGTGAGAGATAGGGCAGCAGCAGGGGATGGGGGAAAACCGAGAGGGAAGGGACGGGTCGGTGGATCATGTTGGGTTGCGAACCTGTGGTTTGCTTGTTTTGCTCGTCGGGGGGGGAAGGGCGTTGGGTTCGGCGGTTTTTGAGGTTAGTGGTGTGATGTGACGGAGTGGTGTGATGTGATGAAGAAGGTGTGGGGAGAGACGCATGGAGTTAGCGTGGTCATTGTGTAGAGTGTGTGGAATTGGGATGTGCGTGTTCGCTGGAGCGGATACGAGAGGTGATGAGAGTGACACGGTGATACGTATGTGGTGGTGGTTTCTGCGAGGGCAAAGGCACGTGGTGCTGGTGGTTGGGTCTTTGTGTTTATGGATATAGGAGAGTGTGGGCTTGTCTCTTAGATGGTCAATAAGTTTAAATGGGTTGTTCAAGCTCTACGGTTCTGTTAAGAGCGCCTTTGTGTTGCGTTTCCGTTCGTTAGTTTCTTCTCGAGTTACTCGGCCTTCAGTGGTGTTTGTACACTGGGATATGTCTCAATACCCTCCGTCAAAGACTGGCACCCCATTAGACTTGGACCCCCAAGCAGAATTAACCCGCTTAATCAAATTCGTCTCCTTCCAACGCAACGAGGGCCTGCCCGTCATCGTCGGACACGCCTGCATACCCTTCATCCAGATCCTCCTCAGCTGATCTTTCACAAGAGAACCCGCACTCCAGCCATCGTTCCTGGGTCTGTTAGCCAGCGCACAGGCCTGCTTCTTCGCATTGTCTTTGCCAACTCACCCTGCGCTCAACACCTCCTTCCCACCTCTTCGCCTCGCACCACGCGCTCCCTCGCTCCCGCACCGCATGCGCGTCCCAACTACCCCACTTCTCACGCCCGATTCCAAAAGCAAGATCGTCCTTTCCTGTGAGTGTGATAGTTAAGCGCTCGTCGTCTAGAAGTCCAGTCACTGCGAACACGGTCTTCTCGTCAAGTCGAATATAGCTGTTGAAGGTGCCAGGTGGGCGCTGCGAGGCGATGTCGATGGTGATGTTGTTTGCATGGTCTTGAATGGTGTTAAGTTGAATGTAGGTGATAGAAGATTGCTGGCGCTGGTGGAGTGCGAACGTGCACTTTTCGTCTGGTATTGGTGTTGTTGGCCGCGAGGGTGGGGAAGATGTTGGAAAAGCTGTGGTTGTGAGGGCGAATATCGCGACTGTGATGAGTGATGTGGTGCGCATTGTGCTGAGTTATCAATGTTTCAATCAAGGCCTTGGGAACTTGAGCTGCTGTTGCTGTTGCAGATGTAAGCTGATTACCTTCCTGAGCATGTGAAGGAATATGCGGGGTCGCGGCTAAAGAAGTAGCCGCGTACGTCAGACAGATCTAGACTCACAAACGGAGGCACAATTCCGATACGGATGGCTTGAAGGCTCGAATCTGCGGGGTCGAGATTCGTTTAGCTGATTCCTAGTCGTCACGCGAGTCTTCTAATCTTGTATTCATAAGTCCGCATTCGCTTTCTGAAAAGCCTACTAGCTATCAATGCGAATTATGATACACTTGAACTGTGACCGATGAATGTCAGTAGCTTGGACGTGTCTAGTCGAACGAGTGAGAGTTCCACTCGCCTCTTCATCACTGTTAGACGGGATATATGCTCGTAAATCCTGCCGGAGACCGTCTTCCCGTCGTTTGGTCTGAGCAGGGCCATCGCGATCTACTTATACTCTTTCCCCGTCACTGATACATCCATCTCTTTGCTTCCCCTATAATGCTACCAACTAACGCAGTCACATCAGACCAGTGTGGTTCAATTGACGCTGAAGTGTCTAGGATCAGCGCAGTTTCGGGGTTTGAGCACCACACAGAGGTTTTACTCCTAGTCTATCAGAATACTCAGAGTTTCGAACCTTGGTCATCGGGTTGGCTTTGAATACTGTTCGAGCACGTAAGGGGTTTTGAACGCAGGCGTTCGTGTAACGATGCCGACACAAGACGAGCGCTGGAAGATCATGGTCGAGCCAGGACTGGGAGACCGTATCGCTCTATGTCGTCTTCAACTCTCTGTAGCTATGGTATACATGTTCAATTGACTCTCTGAATACAAGGTGGTAAGATACCACGAGTAAGCGCCTGTCGTTGAAATTGCTCTCCCGCAATAGTAGGGTTATGATGTATTGACAGACAAGATTACATCGTCCAGGCAGACGGATCAGAATCAACTCTCACCGTAGTTGTATTTCAAGATGAACTGCATCCGGGGTGTGAGAATGCACTAGACCTCAGCTATCGCACTAGACATCAGCTATCAAAGATCTCGGTAGTAACGCTTCCTCTTATCTTTGCGGTTCCTCCGATGTCGGTGAGATATCAAAGCCGTGGTCTTTCAGAGCCATCCTTGCACTCCCGTATCGATGCGCTGTAGGACATGCGATGGCCTTGGTCTAGCTCCTAGTTGGAAAGTTGAGGAAAAGGGGGATACAGGTCAGGCATCGTCTGAATTTCGTTCTGGAGCTGTAAGAGCTTGAATCGGTGACCATGTCATATAATGCCTGGCAGCTAATCAACATCCAGGCGTACAGCAAAAAAAAAGAAACAAGGCTTTGGCGATTCCATGTTGACAAATAACCAAGCCATCCCAGCAGGCATATAACAACAACTTGTTCTTGCTTCATCGTCGAAACGGGCAAAAAAAGTTAACGGGCCCCACCGCGATTCGAACGCGGGGCCTCCTGCAGGTTTGATCACTAGTCCCAAAGCAGGAATCATACCACTAGACCATGAGGCCGTTTTATCGATAAGGAAGTGGCAAAGTATTTACAACATGAACGAAATAGAATAGAAATGAAGATGGGCGTTTGGAAGGGAACAAGTTGACGTGGAGTTCTGCAATCCACTGCATAACCTTGTGACACGCTGGCACTGTAGGACAGGTGTTCTCTACGGACCCGCCCAAGTATGTGGGGCGGGTCGGCTGTCGAATGGGAATTACCATACTTTAGCGAGTGGACGTAGCGCGGACTCCTTCTGTAGTATGAACAGGCATCAGGACGTATCATGCTCAAGACCACGCTAAATATCATGCGAAGTATTGAACATATGTCCTTCACATCGTAGCATAGTAAATGCCTCACTACTGCAGCTACCCATCACAGCAACCCGCATTCAGCCTCACCCGCAAGCGAGCATGCGAGACGACGTGGGTAACACGCTCGTGGCCTCGTGCATTGCATTTGCTCCATCGTACCTGGAGATCAGTGGGGCAACAACCCGTTTAGAGACAATTGCAGGGCATGCAGCGAATCCTTCCACGTATAGCTCTTATATGACTTATTAATCTGCAACGAGTTTGCATTTGATTTTCATCTAGTGTATAATTCTAAACGGCCCAGCCTTCCCATTCAGCATAGATCGAGCGGAGACGCTGCTTCTCGTCTTCGCCGCTGAAGATCGAATCAATTGCTCCTGTGCAGAGCTTCTGTATCTCTGCGCGACTCAGATTGAAGTGCTGAGTGGCGAGCTCATACTCGTTAGATAGGGGGCTGCAGAAGACGCCGACGTCATCGGTCTGTAGGATCGTTAGCATAGCATTGAAAAAATAGGGGGGAGATATACAGAGAGGGCCACCGGCACATTGGTGTTCCTCCACATGCCGAAGTGGTGGTCGCTGTATGTCCCAGTTATCATCCTTGCATGGACGTTGCAGCTCAGGCACAGCTCGACGCCAATGTTCTCCTGTTCGATGATTTTGCAATACTCATCTTTCACATGTATGACATGGCCAAGTCGATCTGGCTTCCAAGATAGCAATGTCTCTAGTTCTGTGTCAGTAGACGAGGCCTCTGCCTCTGCAAAATGCAGGGTCATGTTCAAGCCTGCAGCTTTCGCTCGAGCAAATGCACCTGCAAAGATGCGTACATCCCCTTTAGCTGGATCGCCGCAGAGATCGATGCCTACGACTCCCGCTGATTGATACTTGATGCATAGATCAACAACTTCTTGGGCCTGAGCAACCGTATTGCGACGGTCAATAGAGAGAATCAAATAGGCTCGCATGGAGTTTGACTTGTCCTTGTTCCACGCGTTCAAGATCTTGAGAACGGTGTTGACATAGTCATCCTTGCTGATGCCCTTTTCTACTATAGCTCGTGGTGTGGTGCGCAGTTCTAAGTAGACCACACCGTCTGCCTGGAAGTCTTGCAGCACTGCATGGGTAGAGTTTCTTGCTGTGTCAATCACGATATTACTATGAGCTACATGGGCAAGACATACTCGATGCTCGGGAGGTCGCTGCACAGCTTATAAATGTAAGATGAGAACAACGGGAAGAAACTACATCGTCTGTCAGTACATTGGCTGCTAACAGCAACTCCGTTTGATTGCGACAGTCAAGCGAGACGAGACAATACATTTAGAGAAGGTGTATTAGAAATGAGCCTCGGTATGAGAGGATCCATCAGCTAGCTCGCTGTGGCAATAGGAGAGACGGAACATGAATCGTGACAGCAGATGAAATACTGAGGGGCCATACGTCTCGAGGTCATAGTCGACTTTATCAGAAGGTATGGCTACAAGCGGATCGTCGACGTCGAATGCGGCATCTTGGGCCTTTGTGGTTTTCCAGATGTTGTGCAGACAGTCGCGGCTGATGCTGCCGGTTAGGTGTGCGTGCAACTGAGTCGTGCGTGATTAGTGCTGCGAACGGTCGTCCAAGCGCTGGCTGGCTTAGGGGAGGCTGGTGCCGCTCACTTCGATCTTGGGCAGGCGGCGGGCAAAGCTGGATTGCTCAGCAATTGAAGCAGCAGCAGCAGACATGACTACGAGGCGAGAGCGAGGATATTGGTGGCGCTGTTGACGTTTCTCGAAGTGCAAATCGAAAACAATAGACTTCGGAGCGGCGCCTGGTGGTGAGGCGCTTTTGGCATAGCAGCGGCGGCGTCCAGGGTAGAATTGGCGCTTGCCGGGGGCGCGGTGGGTGCGGGCGAATCAGGGGCAGCAGTGCTGAAAGGAGGAGGTGCGAGCAGGAGATTGCGCGCGCCCTCTTCGTCAGGTCGTCGAGCACAGCGAGCAGCGGCAGCGCAATTCTCGTCTTGTGGGCAGCACAGCAGCAGTTGTTCGTGAATCAATTATCGCTGACGGGCGCACTGCACGCAGACGACATCCGTTCAGCCCGCCCCGCATTGCATTGCTCGCCTGCCGCGCAGCCCATTGTTGCGGTATTCCGGCAGACAGGGCAGCTTGCTTCCTTTGACCCCAGCTGGTGTGCTCGGCCCAGCCAAGCGTCTGCGTACCTCACTTCGTCCACCTCCCGCAGCCCTCTCCACCACCACACCTTCCGGCCGCCGCCCCATCACCTCCCAGCGCACGCAATTGCTGCTGCAACGCGCGCGCCCGCCGCCATTGCTGCCTCTGCCCGCCTGCTGCCTCTCCCCGCCCGCCTGTCTGCTGCCCGGGCTGCTGCGCTCCCTGCGAGGCCCCCTGGATTTGCCTGCCTCGCCGCTTTCGCTCGCGCGCCCGCCGCGACTACCCTCCCTCACCACCCGGTAGCTCCAGAGTAGCATGGCCGACATGAACCAAGAATCCATCCAGCAGAAGATCCAGGTCGCACGGCGCGACGCCGAGGCCCTGAAGGATAGGATAAAACGGAAGAAGGACGAGCTCGCTGACACAACTCGTACGCCTGCACCACACCACCCTGCACTCCTGCCACGCTCCCTGCTAACCATTGCCTGCAGTCCGCGATGTCGCCCGCGACCGTGTCGAGGCCCTGCCTCGCCTCGCCATGAAGACGAAGCGCACCCTCAAGGGCCATCTCGCCAAGATCTACGCCATGCACTGGTCCACCGACCGTCGACACCTCGTCTCCGCCTCGCAGGATGGCAAGCTGATCATCTGGGACGCCTACACAACAAACAAGGTGCACGCTATCCCCCTACGATCGTCGTGGGTCATGACCTGCGCGTACTCGCCCTCCGGCAACTACGTGGCCTGCGGTGGTCTAGATAACATCTGCTCCATCTACAACCTGTCTGCGCGAGAAGGCCCGACACGCGTTGCACGCGAGCTCTCTGGCCATTCAGGATATCTATCCTGCTGCCGATTCATCAGCGACAAGCGCATCCTGACTTCCTCCGGTGACATGACCTGCGTGCTCTGGGATCTGGAGACCGGTTCCAAGGTACACGAGTTCGCCGATCATCTTGGCGATGTCATGAGCTTGAGCATCAACCCTCTCGATCACAACCAATTCGTCTCTGGTGCCTGCGATGCCTTCGCCAAGCTGTGGGATATCCGTCAGCAGAAGTGTGTGCAGACCTTCGCGGCCCACGACTCGGACATCAACGCCATCCAGTTCTTCCCCAACGGAAACGCCTTCGGTACAGGTTCTGACGACGCGTCTTGCCGCCTGTTCGATATCCGTGCCGATCGTGAGCTTGCCTCGTACCAGGTACGTCCTCTACTTCAGCGAATCCACGATGATTCCGTCGTATGCTGGAACATTGCTAATTCAAGTTTACTAGATTCCCGAGCCTGTCTGCGGTATCACTTCCGTGGCTTTCTCCGTATCTGGCCGTCTGTTATTTGCTGGTTACGATGACTTTGAGTGCAAAGTAAGCAGCTTCACACTTGTTCTATCTACTTTTCTAACGAAACTCCAGGTATGGGACGTCCTTCGTGGCGAGCGCGTGGGCACTCTGCAGGGGCACGACAACCGTGTCAGCTGTCTCGGTGTCAGCAATGATGCACTCAGTCTGTGCACAGGTTCTTGGGATTCGATGGTATGTGCAATCTCGAAACTGATTCTTTCACTAGCTAACATGTCACAGCTGCGTATTTGGGCATAAGCGAGCGGCGTTGATGCATGCAACGTTATGTTACGATACACAGTTGGACCGCGGCCGCATGCACGTATCCCTAATCTGGCCGTCCCACGAACTCCCCTTCCGAACTTGTCTGTTTAACATACCCACTACCACCTCCCCAGGAGAAGCTTGACCTTGGCACATTGCACTGGCCAAGATAATATACCACACTAGGAAGCGACAAAGCGGCGGCTATTGCGTCAGTTTGGTGGACAGGCGCCCGGGACCATCTTGTGCTGCGACACTTTTCTTTTCCATACCATGTTCTCTCTTCTTCTTCCTCGCAACGAACCGGGCTGTACTCGTCTCCCGTCGCAGAGATGCGGACTGGCTGTTCTCATAGTGCCACTCTATCCATCCCTCCATATCAAGCTCATTTACACGTTCACCGGTTTTCCAACATGGCTTATTTCTTTTATTGTGTGCGGTCTAAAAGCGAGACGACTTCAGGAGTTGTGCAAGACGGATTTCATGTACGTTTCGGATTCTGAGGTGGCTTGGTGATAGGCGGTGGGTTTCAATTCCATGTATGATCCTGTGCTTGTATGCGAGGGATGGGTGTGTAGGCAGATAGCGGTCAACTTGTCTTATACCAACCACCGGCTCTCACGGAGGGAACGTGTCCATTGAAGCTGTGGAGACCAGCGTCATGGGATGAGTTGTGCTTAAGACGCAGCCTTGTATTCGGCTCTTTCACCGAAGAGCAGACAAGATGCCTGCAGAAGTGACATGAATGACGACAAGGAGGACCTTTGGTGAACAGTGTGCAACGGTTACACGAGTCCACTTTCACAGAGAAGAGATTAATGTCGAGATTGAGCAGGAGCCCTTATGCAGTCCAGGGCTGCTGTCGTCCAACACTGGATTGAGCGAGGAGCGGTGACATGCAAAGCACGTGGCAGCTGGTGTCATGTCAGCGCTGTGCCGTGGGATGATGGCTGTGCTGTTTGCCTGTTATTTTGGTCGAGCCAGGCACCGCATTCCTGCCAGTGCGTAAGGCTCTCGAGTCGCCCCAAGGAATTAACATCAGAAATACGGCAAGGGCGCATGAATAATGGGAAGTAACGGCAAACGCGCTTCCAGAAGGTTTTGGAAGCGCTAGGAGTCTGGGGTAGCTGGCAATCCTTCGCACAACTGTCAAGCAGACCGGGGGGTTTAATGAGATCTGCTTCCATAAGGCTGCACGAAGGTACTGCCTTGATAAGGCATGTCAATATGTCAAGGCATAAGCTGTAGGGTGACAGCTCCAGATGGGCCGCCTTAATGCGATGGACAGTTCACAGCATGATGGTGAGATGACAAGTCGGTTCATGCCGAGGGCGCGCAGCAGAGAGCGTTTCGAAAGTGTGCACGCGGTGGCCATGACGGAAGGCGGCCGTGAGCTGATTCGGTGTGTCGCAGCATGTCTGTTTCGTGACGACGAACTCGTTTCAGGAGTCGTAACGCCTTTGGGGCCATGCTCGACGATGGCAGAAGCATGTCACCGGCAGAGGCGTCTAAGCTCAGCCCTAAACATGCAACATGCAACATGCATGTAGATGCCAGCCGAGGCAGCACCGTGCCCGAGCAGAAGTGGCCGTGGCCAGCAGGTCGTCGTCAGTCCTGCGGGCATTTCCTCACCTGTGTGTCCAATCACGCCGGTGAAACGGGGCTGGTGCTCGAAAATAGACCCTGGCACCCCGCCAAGCTGTCAATCCATCTCGGATGCCCTGGATACGTGACGGACGCTGCTGCTTCACACGACACCGCAGCACCCGTACAAATACCACAGCCGCCCACGCCCCGGCTGGCCCTTTTCCCACCATGACCAACGCCGCCCAAGAAGAATTCAACGAGCTTATGCGAGACAAGGACCGTGAGGAACGACACCCAGAAGACAGACACGACGACAGCGACCTCTCTGAACCCGAGTCCGAAGGCGCTGAGAAAGATCGCTACGAGATTGTAGACACAGACGACGAGCTTGAGCTCCCCGCCGACATGCGTTCCAACTACTACATGCCCTCGCACATCCGCTCCGAGGCCAACACAGGGCCCAAGGGTGTCATCGCAGACGCGCAGGCCTTTGAGCAGGCCAAGAAGCAGGCCCGCCGCTTCACATGGAAGAAGGGCGCCTCGCCGCAGCAGCAGTACAACGTCACCGCCGTCCACGCTGACCCCAACTCTTCCGACGACGAGAACGACGGCGGCTTCATGAAGCAATGGCGCGAGTCGAGGTTGCGCGAGCTGCAGAACGCAGGCCAGCGGATACGGTCACGCACAAACAGCCCCAGCCGCCGCATCTACGGCAGCATGCCTGCCGTCGACGGTGAGGGCTACCTCGACGCCATCGAGAAGACACCCTCAGACACAGTCGTTGTCGTCTTCATCTACAACGACATGGTACGTACCCATCTCACCCACCTACCCACCCACCTCGTGTAAAGCTGACACGCTGCAGTCTGACATCTCCAACATGGTCGACGAGTGCATGCGTCAGGTAGCCAAGCGCAACGACACGGTCCGTTTCGTAAAGCTACACAACGCCGACGCCGAGATGGAAGAGGAAGGTGTACCCGCCGTCCTCGCCTACAGAGGTGGTGACAAATTCGCCGGCCTCGTGCCGCTGCTGAACGAGCTGCCCGACGACTCTGAGCTCAGCGCCGTCAGCCTGGAAACGGCATTCAGGAGGTCAGTTTCATCCCAGCTCACGACGTCGTCGCTGCGAAGTCAACCATCCGAACCAGCTGACTAACACTCTGCAGGCACCGCATCCTATGAATTACATGATCCGGATGCATAATCAAGCCCCTCGCCAATCGCCCCTCGCCAATCGCCTCCCAAGCGATTCTGCGCGTCTGTGGACGCACGCCGCTCGGCTCCGCCTTGCTGGCCCCAATCGAGCTTCGAGTCTCAGTGCGACGCTCGCTACCAGCGTCTGCACGACTCCTCGCCTCACCACTACTCCACCATCGCCCTCCACCGGGCACTACACTGCCCGAGACGATGGTATTATACCCACTCGCACTCTCGACGACTTTCCTTTGTAGCCATGTTTCCACTAGCGATATAGACTTGCATTTCCCGGCCGGCGTTTGTCAGCTGGCCGATACGGCTCACGCCTGACTTTATATTACCTTGCATCCCAGGAGATGGGACAGCAGCGGGATGGCAAAGAACCATACCCAGCATGCTTGTTAGAATCGAATCAAGACATGATGCTCTCGCGAGAGAGCTCACAGCCCTCTTCCTGTTGACCTGTGCTTGACTTGTGTATCTTTCCTTCTCATTGACCAGCAACCTCTTCAGCCGTGCCTACAACCCAGCCCAAGCAGGCCAGAAATTCCTGAATCGTGGAGCGAACCACTCTACATCGCTCCACCCTCGTCTTCTGCTGAAGAAATCAAAAGAAAAAGAAGACTTTCCGCACCTCCCCAATCAACGCAAATCCCCTTCAGACCTGCCCTGCCCTACCCTCCCCTGATCTCACCAGTCCACAAACTGCCTACAAAACCTGTGCAAATCCACCCTTCACGTCTACATCTTCCCACGCAGCAACAAAACTTTGCCACTCCCCACTCCCACTTCCTCAGAACTGCCGCTTGCTTCCGTGCATCCATTCACACACAAACACCCACACACACACACACACCCATCGGCCAGATAGACAGTCTATCCATCTACACCCCACAAACCACGTTTCACACCCAAACAACGACGTCACACCCGTTCCGTTCGTTCGATCGATCGATCGCATCGAATCGTGGTGCAGGACAGGGAAACATGTCAGAGGCAATGGGGTGATGGGAAAGAGAGAGCGGGAAGGGGGGTTGGGTGACATCATGACAGGTGGAGTAGGCGCGTGTCGGTGTTTCGAGAGGCGGGAAGGAGGGGGGGGGAGGTGTTTGCGATGGCGATGGCGATGGCGATGGCGATGGGATGAGATGGGTCCGTGGGGTGGAGGGAGAGGTGGGTCAAAGGAGAGGCGGGGAGGGGGGCTTGTCTGGGATAAGGTGGTTGTGGTGGTGCAGTGCGCGTGTGACAGTGCGAGTGAGTGAGTGAGTGATTGGTGAGCGGATGCACTGTACGCTCCGATCGTTGCGCTGAGGAGTGGGGAATGCTAGGTGTTTGGCGAGTGAATAGTGAGGAAAGATGACGATGTTGTAAGTACGTACAAGTAGGTAGGTATGGACAGGATATGAGTGCGTATGTGTGTGTGTGTATGTACAGCGCGGCGTGCGCTAGGGCTGTGTGTACTGTGGTATCAATCGCTTCTGTGGCCAAGCAAACAGCCGCCACCCACAAACGCCCGCGGGTTAATGAAATAAGTACGAGAATGCTACTCCCTCCTCACCTTCCCGAACCCCTTACTCAACGTGCCCTCGACATCCGCGACTCCCTCGGACCCAGCACGCGCGGGACCCGCAGCATCCCCCTCCAGGACCTCGACCCTGCTCCTCAACAACTCTTTGACTTCGTTCTCCCTCCTCTCATCCTCTCGCCTCTTTAACCCCTCCACCACCTCCCTGACCTTTTCCTCCTCGTCCCGCACACGATTCGTCTTGCGGTCCCAGCCCTGCTGCAGCTCATCGGCCGCCGCCTCCTCGAACCGCCGCTTGACATCCGGGTCCTTCTCGAGGGTCTGGAAGTGGTCTTCGGGGGAGGGGAAGAAAGCTGCAAACAGAGCCTTGGTGCCGAGCTCGAAGACGAGGAACGCGAGGAGGATGATGATGAGGCAGAGCCACCAGGTCAGGCTTGCGCCGAAGCCGCGCAGGAACGTGTTGCGCACGTAGTAGATGGTGTTGCCGGGGTTGTAGGTGCTGGAGAGGATGATGTTCCAGAGGAACCAGCCGCCGACGGAGCAGAAGATGGCGATGCCGTTGGTGATGGTTTTTGAGTGCGTTTCGATGAATCTGGGGGTTCGTTAGTGCGGGAGCTTGGGGTTCGGGAGGGGAGGGGATGGGATGGGTACGTACTGCATCTTTAGACTGATGGACCAGACCACGGCCGTGTAGGTGATGCTTCCGAGCGCAAAGATGCTGTTGTCTTCTGTGAAGAGGGCCTGGCCAAACAGCGAGAGCATGCAGAAGTACACGACCATGGCTTCACCGGAGGCCATGAACATCCAGCCTAGGTAGACCTTGAAGTTGAAGCCTCCGTTTCGCTGACCCTTCGTGTATAGTTCTGGGACCGCGAGGAGTGTCGATGCGGATAGGTCTTTTTCGAAGACGCCCATGAAAATCACAGGCAACGAGGTGAAGAGCGTGTTGAACATACTAAGCGACCAAGACTCGTACAGGGATGTTCCTGTGTAGCCGACAGAGCGCTGGTAGAGGGCCTGTGTGAGGTAGAACAGCATCTCCTTCCAGAACGTGCCGACGGTGTATTTGCACGTGCGGATGTAGTTCCACCTCCCATGTACCAGGAGGAGCTTAGTCAGGAATCTGAACTGGGCGATCGAGTAGTCAGAGGTACGTGCTGCTTGAAGCCCTTCCTTTCCGGTGATACCAATGCCAACGTGCGCCTCTTGAATCATAGCAATGTCATTGGCGCCGTCGCCAATGGCAAGGGTGATGCTCTTCTTCACGCGCTTGCGAATGGTGTGAACAAGAAGAGCTTTTTGAGAAGGAGAAGCGCGACAGCAGATGACTGAGTCGGCGAGCACGGCCAGCTCGTAGAAGAGTCCTTGGAGTATGTCGTCTTCGCCTATTTTTGATAAGGTCTGGCCGTCGACCACGACCACGGAGTGCGCCACTGTGCCTTGTGTGATAGCAACGACAGCTGCGGCCGCCATCTCATCAACTTGACCAGCCTCGTGGTCGAGGATGGTCACAGTAGAGTAGTCCTTGATCAGGCGGCAGGAATACCCGATGTTGATGGCTGTCTCACGCTTGTCACCAGTCAACATCCACATTTTGATCTGAGCTCGGCGCAGCTTGTCGATCGCCTCAGGCACACCCTGCTGGAGCTTGTCCTCAATAGCGGTCGCCGCACAAAGGTCGAGGTTTCGTTCGATCATATCACCCGCTTCCTCTATCAACCGTGTTCGGTCGACAAGACTGGTTGTAGCCTCGAGATAACTCTTCTTCCAAGTCTGGTATTCGTCTTCCGTGAGGTAGCGATAGCCGTAAAGAAGTGTTCGGAGACCCTCTGTAGCGAATTCATTGATGTGCTGAAGAGTTCTCTCAACCACGGCAGAGTCGTCAATTGCTATGCTTTCGTCAACCATGGCTTCCATGTCTTCCAGCTGCATTGAGCTTCTAGCCGAGGATGCCACAGAGGAGAGTCGACCAAGGTCTGATGGGCGAGGTGTTCGTGCTGGTGATGTCGTGGTCTCGATTGGGTGACGACCGAAGTCGTTTTCGCGCTCTCGAAGCCACATATCTACCTCGTCTCTTGCAGACATAGAAGGTCGGCCAGCGATACTGCTTCGTGCCATCGAAGGTCTGCCCATGCTGATACTAGCTCTCGCAGCTTGTGTGATCGACATGCTTCTGGTGCCGCCGACACTGCTCTTCCTCTCGATCTGTTCACTCATGCGTGCAATAGCGGACTGAACCTCCATGCTCTTCCTCTTATTGGCGAGCCTTTCAATCTCGACCATCTTCTTGTTTGCGAGTGCTGCCAGCTTCAATCGCTCCATGACAATCGAATCAGCGCCCTTACAGAGAATGCATACACGTCCATCCGGGAAACGGAGAATGATCGACATCCTCTTCCGTTTGCTGGAGAATTCGATGACGTCGAGGATCTCGTACGTCTCGAGTAAGGGTTCACCCTCAGAGCCTTTAGGAAGGATCTTTAAGGTTATGGTGTGCACATCGCGGTTGATTAGTAAGAACCCCATGTCTTGGGCCGCTTGAACGAGAGCCAACTCGTCTGGGGATGAAGCCATGAAATGCGTTTCACCGTCCTCTTGAATCTCGGGTAGGCAGGTATGACAGAGCGCTAGAGAAAGCAGGAACATGCGCGCTTTCCTGGAGAAAGGTGTATGTGGTTTGCGTTGAATGTAGCGGAGCATATCACCAGTCAAAAGCTCACGAGAGGCCTTGCGTGGATTTGTGGTTGACTGCCACTTCGGAACTTCCATCTCCCCGCCATCCGTCTGATTGCCAAGGTCAAGAGCAGCCATGCCGTGCTCCTCAGCCAAGGCATCTTTGGTTGATCGTACGCTCTTTCTGCCCTTGGCCGGCTCTTTGCCTTTCTTGCGCGGCCTGCTCTTTAGCTTCCTCTTTTTCGAATCCGGTAGATCAGCATCGTGGAGCCAGGCAAACCCAGCCACACTCAGCTTGCGAAACTTCATTGAGTTGTCCGTGAGCGTACCTGTCTTGTCGGAGAATATGTAGCTGATCTGTCCTAGCTCTTCGTTGATAGTTGAGGTGCGCGGTTCGCAGGGTGTGTCTGATACTGGATCATACATGTCGATGTCTGTATGCAGGAAGAACATCTGTGCAAGCTTGACAATTTCAAGACTGACGTAGAGTGACAATGGGATCATGGTGTTGAACATGATGACGAATGAGGTAAAGCTGGGGAAGAAGGCGACCGAGGAGCCAGATAGATACCATAGCTTGCTTTCATTTCGCTGCCAGATCTTATAAGCAACGGCATTGAAGATAGACAGCAAGATAACAAAAATGACGATGATTATGACAATGCGGTTGACAAAGCCTTGGAGTGCAGGTGCCTTGATGCGCGGGTTCTTGTTGGCGTTCATACGGATGCGGCACTCTTCGCCTGAATAGATGACCAGTCCAACGGCATCTGGAGTATTTCGAAGGATGCTTCCTCGGAAGATGATCTCGTTTAATGTCAGAGGTGCCTGGCTGCCACCCACTTTGACACGTCCCTCGAAGCTGTAAAGATCGCGATTGGGGTCCTCAATGACAAATTCGGCTTCAGTTCGAAGTACGTCTTCCTGGCTTTTGATAATCTTGGACATCGATGCAGTGGTTTGTTTGCTCTTCAGGTTTGTTTCGCCATCCAATGCCATGGTCTCAACAAAAGCCACGCTATTCTCTCCGCTGGAGTGCAGCAAAGCAAGATCTGCCGGTGCGGCATCGTCGCGGTCCAGCTTGATGATGTCTCCCACTTGGATATCCTGCCACTTGATGGTTTCCCATACAAGTTTCTCTGGTTCAGGAGAAGTGGTACTTCCGTCATCAGTGGAATTGCTCTTGAAATGTGGCACAGACCCCAGGGCTGCGCGTAAGACCTTTGCCTCCCTATTATTCTCCGCTTTGTCGAGTCGGTACCTCCTCAGATCATCATATCCTTCTTTTGCAATTGAGAGAAATACGAAGAATAACAGTGGTACAATGGTAGTGTACTTTCCAGTAGTACTGAGGTCGGGTATCATCTGAAGAATCGAGATTACAAGGAAATAGAAGTTTGCGAGTTTGGAAAACTGGGCAACAAGCTGACGAGGCACGAAGTTCCAGGCTGAGTATCGTGTGGATCGTATCCAGTTCTGTACATAGGGCTGTGTTGTCCGCTCGTCAATGAGCGGCTCTCTCCGCGTAGGATCCAGTAGAATGTGTCGTCCATCCTTGCTGGGTAGGATGTCATGCTGTCGCAACACAAACTTACGTATCTGAACAGCAAGTTCGCGGATCTTCTTACTGTAGTTCGATCTCCTGCTTGCCTGGCTTTTCGTCCAGCTGTTGTAGTGCGGCAAAGCGATCGGCCCACTTCCCAGCTTGGCTTTCGATCGATCTGACGCGAATTCCGTCTGAACAGGAGCAACAGAAACAACGGTATCTCCACTCTTCACAGCTTCTCTATTGCCGTATACATCAGAACGTCCGGCCGCGCTTTGGGAACTGCCAACATGCTCGTCCAGCTCGATACTTGTAGTGGGAGGTTGCGCTTGATCCGTGTAGTTTCTGCGGAACAAAGCACTGCGCATAGACAAGCCTCGATTACGAGTCTTTGGGGAGAGCGGAGAGTTCTTGCTGGAGGGACGTGGGGGCAGTGGTGACAATTGCGAGGATGGAGAATCATCATCTTGCCCTGCACCTTCTGTCTCCTCGTGGGAGACCTCATGCGTGTTTACGGTCAAGCTGGGTGCGCCGGGCCGTCCTTTGGAAGCTGAACCCTTCCCGACTTCAGCAACGTCGTCGACAGACGCCCTGTTGCGCGCCAGATTCGATCTTGGCGCGGGGCCATGGCGTTCGATATCGGTCGAGAAGCGCACTCGCTGAGAGACATCAGATGACAGGCGTGATGCGGTCGGGCGAGCTGTGCTTTCGACAGCAGAGGACCGCGAGGCGGGTAAGTCGTCGCCTGCAGTTGTTTGGGGGTTCTCGATCGTATACGTGGGAGTAGTTGTGTCCGCGACAGTCGTAGTCAGTTCGTCGTCATCGTAGGATGCTGAGCGCCGCCTGCGCGCGCCGCCGCTGGAGTCACCGGCGCTCGACATGGTCCTCCAACATCACACGTATGGGCAAAGCGAGTGTCGTAGGCTGAACGCCTTGCGGTCTGCGCAGCGAGTCGAGGCACTGGGGCTTCCAGATAATCTAGCGCCTTGTCGTCCTAGAGATTACGCGGCTGCGGCGAAGCGCTCCGCACTAGGAGAGAGTTCATTTGAGACTATGCGACACTGTAGACCAAGCTGGAGCAGGCGTTTAGGTATGAACTGGAGCCCGCGGGCGGAGCTGCTGCGCAAACGGATCGGCAGCTGAGTTTGGTCAGCCTTGACTCGGCGGGCGCCCGTGATGCATGCTGGACTGATCCCTGCGCGAGCCATTGACGTAACTAACGAAGCCAGCCGCTTGTCACTCCACAGCCGCGGCCCCAAAGAGCTCCACATATGTGCATCTAGAAGTTTACAGAACCATGGATCCCCATGGCGGGTCTTGAACGTGGCAGACAAAGGATACACCACGTGGTTGGCAGGTTGTCAAAGGTTTCTTTGTTGTTTATGAAAGTGTTGGAATTGGTACCTGAGGGACTATGCTGTACTCCACTATGCTATGCAGCGCTGGCTAAAGCAAATACTATGATTAAAGCAGGTAGGATCAGAAAAGAAAAGAGAACGACGCATTCAGAGGAAGTGTGTGTTAGCAAGAGCTCGAATGCTTTCAATTTGCATCTGAACAGCTACAAGCTACACCAACGCCCAGTAGGAATGCTCGCAAAAAAACAAATGTGGTATAGTGAGAGTCCTGTGACTCGATGCATCGTGTGATCCTCCTCTTCGCAGATATGCTTGCCAACTCCCGTACATGTCCTTCGATAAAAGAGAAGCAGTCTGTTGTGGTATCCCAGTGTCGTGACGCTCATTAAACTATGAAACCCTCAAAGATTATGGTGGAAGAGCCAAGCGCCATGCAGTATGCGACCGTAGATAAGCGTCCAATGACAATGTGACGATATGTTGTGCGGAAACAGATGATTAGGAAAAAGCACCGTCGCCCTTCTACGCAGCAGATACGCACCAGTGGCGGTGGTACACCCACGCGCTCTTCTGGCACTCTTTGCTGCAGTACTTGGTCCTTCGACAGCGACGGCACTTGGCGAACTGACGTGTGTACTCTTCCCACTTGCCGCACTGGTAGTATGCGCACTGACGGATGCCGCCGCGGGAGTCGTCCTTCCGACATAGGTTACGCATCACAACACTGGCCCAGTATTGCATATCTGATGTGTGATGGCGTACGGTGAACTGCTCAACAAGAGGAAAGATGTTGAAATCGTCGGGTAGCTCGTACTCCTCGAGTTCCTCTTCCTCTGGCTCCTCATCCGTTTTGGGCACAGGGAGCTCTCCATCCAGTAACTGCAAATCCGATCCGATCTTCAGCTTGGGAACCAGGTGGGATCTCTGGAAATAGTTCCGGAGGTTGCAGTATTTCGAGACATATGCTAGCAGTTGCAGCGACATCAAAACATCCTCATCACGGGGCATAGCAGCAAGGACGCCAGCTGTTGCATTGCGGTCTTGTGCATAGCGAGGGTACCATGATGGTGGAGGGTTCACGTTTGCACCGTTGATAGCTGGCTGCATTGGGGAGAAGCCTGCAATGGTAGCAGCTGTGGGTGGTGTGTTGGTCGGATTGATTAAGCTGCCATCAAGTGCAGGTCGGTGTGTGATGTTGAAGGTCTCATTGTTCTCATCGGCGGCATCTGAGGGTGCTGCGAGAGGGACTGGGGTTGTGCCCGCGTCGATCTCAACATTGTCTACCATTGCAGAAAGATCCATGTCTTGCTGGATGCCGACAATGGGCTCGTTCGCAGCTGGGCCTGCCGCTGCGACGGCGTCCATCGACAGCTCTTCCTGTTGTGCATCGAGATCAGACTCGCCAGACATGGAAAGCTGGTGCCGGATCGACGGGCGGCGACGTGTTCGGTTCAGCCCCGCTCGTGGGCTGCCTTGGCGTGCCTGTGGAGCACTCGGCGTGGTGGGTGATTCAGGACGGGAAGTGATCTCCCCTGCCAGGGCTGGGAGCATGGAGGGCAGTCGATCAGCATCTCGCACGGGCCGCAACGCAAAACCGTCTGCCGTGGTGTCCATAGACGGTATGGCAGTGACGAGTGGTTGGCCGAGATTGCGAGCAGGGGTGCCAAAGTGCGGAACCCGTGTCTCGTGGTGAGGCCTGTGGTTGTGGTGATGGTGGTGTGACGGTCGTCCGCGGTTGAAGGTGGTGCGCTCAGGTGGAGAGCTCAGCGCAAAGGCAGGAATGTGGCCGGCTTCTATGGCAGCGTCGAGAACGGGAATCTGGGCCTGAGTCAAGCCAGCGTGCGGAGGCAGCTGTGGAATCTCGATAGGAGGAGGGGCAGCACGCCGCGAGCGCTCTGCTCTGTGACTCGAGCCTGAGGCTGAGGCCAGATCCCCAGACCGTGATGAATGGTGACGGCTGGAGCCACCTAGTCGTGCAGAGCGGTGCAGCTCAGCCTCAGCCCTTTGCCTGTACTTGTCGACGACTTTGATGTAATTGTCGAGGATGGTGGCGATGACAGGGACCATGTCAGCCTCGACGACACGGGTCCTGACGTTCTCCGAACCTCGCACGCCGATGTTGAAGATGCACTGGAAGGCCAGGTTCCACTTCCACATGTCCATCATATCCTTGCTCCGGCCCTCCTTGAGAATGCATATCAGGCGCTCGATACCGCCATCGACGGTGAGGATGTCTCTGATGCGGGCAGAAGATGTGGTCAGGTAGGCGAGATGGTTGAGCGAGTTGATGAGGGGGAGGGTCGAGGTGCAGTCGAGGGCGCGGCGGTCGTAGAGGGCGGTGGTGATGCCGACCGAGGCCTTGTTGGCGTTGGGGATACTGAAGTTGACTTCGCGCATGATGGTTGGGTGCTGCAGTGAGCTGGTGCGGGCGGGTGGGAAGAGGAGAAGCCGTGGGGTGGTGCAACACTAGTGTCGCATGTGGTGGGCGAGGGCGACAAGCAGGCCAAGCACAGGCGACTCGGCAAGCAGACGCTTTCACGCAGGCGGCGGAGCTCTGCTCTGGTATGCTCTGGTATGCAAAGGAAAGGGCGGGCGCGGTGGCAGGCGGGGGGTCTTGATGGGCGGTCGGCGGGAGATGAGCGTGTTTGCTGTGCGTTAGGGGTGTCCCAGGCACGGCAGGAGCGTGTGGTGTGGCAAGCCGGGAGCGCTCGCGGTCGAGGAGGCCGCAGGGGCAGCGCGCAGCAGACGGCTCGGTGGCTCTCTGTGCAGGGAGGCGGCGCGGTAATAGTATGGGCGTGCTAGACTATGTTCAATGAGGCTGCGGTGGTGGGAATGGGAGGAAGAGCGGTTTGGGTGAGCGACGATGGGCCGGCCGCAAGGTGGAGATCTCGCTCGGCACAGGCCCTTAGCGGGACCGCGAGTAGTAGGTAGCCTCGACCTCTCATTTCCATGCAAAACCGCTTGTCATTCGGTGCGTTTGCTCGCGCCTGCTGGCTTTGTCCGTAGCCTTATGCACTGCCCAGTTCGGCGCCGTCAAAGACTGCACTGCACTGCACTGCTGCGTGCGAAATGTGCCCGCGTGCAAGCCCGAGATGCGCAAATTCTCGCGCTTTGCTCACCAAGAATCGCCTCTGAGCACCGGCCGAGAGCATGACTGTTGGGTCCCCCGTTGCTGAGAAATGCAATGCAGCCTGCAGGCTCGGTGCTCTTCCAAGACTCGCTTGCAACCCTGTCGTACTACCGTGATGGTTTCCTTCACCTGTTGCTCAACAGAGCCTGTGTGAGCGTGCCCAGGACGTGAGCAACTGGCTGCGAAACCTTGTGGGAACAGTGTGCACATGCCCGTGGATCGCGATCTGCATACACACACTGCACTGACAGCTGCCACCCCCTGCTTACATACACACTCCAGCCTTGGGGCTGAACAAACTACATGGGGTCGACAGTCGAGCTCTAGCCGCGGGTCGTACCAGCTGAAGCAAAGTTCCATGTTTGTGTCTCGTACACAACCACGCTTGATGCAAAGCGCAGGTGTTCATGGCAGGAAACCGTTTATCTTCGTCATAGCAACAACGCGCCCATGGCCAACGAGTCCCACCCTTATTTCCGCCCTGACGTCCTACTTCGTATACTCCCCTGAAGTCCACTAGAACTTAAAACTTCGTTCGTGACGTGACGGTGTGACGGTACGAGCTGCGAGACACTCCACGTCGCTGTGCGTGATGGCCTCACCACCAAGTCCCAAGATCCAGGACTTTGCCTCCCAGGGGACCACGACGTCCGCCCAGAATCGGCGCCCATCAGCGGCGACAGCGCCCAGACTCCACGTAGATACGCACTTCGAGGAGCAGGCGCAGAGCAGAAGCCGCGGCCGATCTGCAACCTCAACAACGGCAACCGCCGCGCAGCCCAACATCGAGGAGGTCTTGTCCCCAACTTACAGCCGCTCGTCCATCGATACCACGTTGCGTCGTCGAGTGACACGCTCGAACACTGTCCGTCATTATCAGTCGCCAACTCGAGCAACGTGGGAAGAACCAGGCGCGGAGCCAGGTGTGGATGTGAAGAATGAGGAAGCAGCCGCCCGGTTCAAACACCTTAATCAACAATGCGACATTACCATAGTCGACTTCTCTGCCGAGCGGATACAGACATATGAGCTCGACAATGATACTCTGCAGGAGTTCGTGAAGAAGCCCAAAGATGATTGGGTCGAGTGTCGCTGGGTCAATGTCAATGGCCTGGACTTCGATGTTATCAGCGAGCTCGCAACGCACAAGCAATTGCACCGTCTTGCTATTGAGGATTTGATGACTGGTCGTGAGCAGCGCACCAAGGTCGACTGGTACTCGGATCAAGCTTTCAGTAAGTGGGACTACCCTTTGCGCGAGAGTGCCGGATTCCGAGTGCGACTTGATCTCCAACATCAGGGTCCTTCCTGCCAGATATGGCCCACATTGCTGACCCTTTCCAGTGCTGTTGACGCTATCCAAGCTCGTTCGGACCCCAAGTGACGATTCGGACAGCGACTCGGATTCGGAAGACGAGCTGCCCAGGCGTGCACGCTCGCGCTCACGCTCTCGAGCTGCACAACACGCGCACAAAAGGAAGAGAAAGTCATGGATCAAGAAGGTTAAGCAGACACTCGGTCTGCAGACTGGTCCCAAACAACCGAAGGACTTGGAACATACCGTTGACAGCTTCGAGAAACATGCTACAAACCTGGGCGATGCGAGCTTTCCTCGCTCGTCCATGTCGGGCATGGGCAACCTCGAGGGCATCCGCACTCTGCAGCGTTACCGTGGTGGACCGAATCTGGATCGAATTCTCTACTTGGAGCAAAACTCTGCTCTTGCCGACAAAAGGCTGACTGTCAGCGTCGAGCAAGTGGGCATCTTCCTCTGCGCAGACAACAGCGTGATATCTTTCTTTGAACACTCAGCCAACATCATCGAATCATTCATCCTCAAGCGTCTCAACACCGACGACACCATCCTCCGACGCAGCGCCGACAGCTCTATGATCGTTCAGGCCATCATCGACGCCATCATCGATCTGGCCATCCCCGTCGTGGCCGCCTACGAAGACGCAATGGGCGAGCTCGAGCTCGACGTCCTCGAGGACCCAGAAATCCACCACTCCCAGTCCCTCTACCTCCTCACATCCGAGCTCTCCATCCTCCGCAATACCATCCAGCCCATCGTCTCACTCATCAACGCGCTACGCGACCACAAATCCGACCCGATGCAACAAAACTGGATTCAGCACCAGAACTCGAACCTCGCAACGCGCAAAACCATGTCCTCCATCGCCATCTCGCCCCTCGCGCATACTTACCTCGGCGACGTCGAAGACCACTGCATCATGATCACCGCCTCACTGGACCAAATGCGCCGCGCCGCCGACGCCCTTATCGACCTCATCTTCAATATGATGGGCGCGTTCCAGAACGAGTCCATGAAGGTGCTCACCGCAGTCACCATCTTCTTCCTTCCATTGACCTTCCTCGTCGGCTACTTTGGCCAGAACTTCGCCCGCTTCGACGGCGTTCAGCACCACTCCGACGCGTACTTCTGGATTATCGCGGTCCCCGTCATGGTCGCGACGGTGCTGGTGCTTATGAGTCAGAATATCGTGAGGAAAGTGAGGAGGTGGTCGGGCAAGTTCAAGCTGAAGCGTGCGAAGTTGAGGTTCAAGAGCGATGGGGCGAGGAATGGCGCGAGTGTGTTGGGGCTGACACATGAGCAGAAGAAGAGAATGAAGAGGAGGCAGACCATGTACACTAAAGGGCAGATAGGGTCGTTCTGAAGTGTGTAGTGTAGAGTGCAGAGGTAACAGGGGAGTAGGTTGATGCAGGTTGATACCCTAGATTTAATTTTACATACTTGAGCCATGCAACAGAACATCGAATTCTAGAATTGTGCAAAGCATCGGACAGTAACTGAACCCATCACCGTCACTTCTTCTACAACAGCAAGATCCCTCCTGCCGATTCACAGCCACTGCAGGCAGAACCCAATGCCCGAACCAGAACGCCTATCTATGCACCTCGAGTACACCCATAGTACAAACACAAACATCGCTGCACACCTCCTCCTTCATTGAACAACCTCCTCAAGCCACTTCAAACAATCGCTTAACTGACCTCCTTAACCTTGCACTGCCAACCGGACTCCTTCTCCAAAAGCGGGAGCCTGCACAACGTTAGCACCAAACACCGCAATACGACCCATCCAACAACGGGGAGAGGAGAGAAGGGAGGGAAAAAACTTACGAAGCGCCCAAACACCAGCCCAACTCATTCTTCTTAATCTGCTTCGCAATCTTGACCTCGCGATCAATCGGCATACCGTATCCGGTATGCAGCAGGGCCAATTGGAAGTTCAGATCCAGACACCACTCGGGGCGTCCCCGGAGTTCCTCCAGGGCCTTCGGCACAGGGGTGAAGGCGTCCCAGCCCTTCTCGCCCTGGCAGACCTTGTCGGCCAGGTCTTGCAGCTCGCGGATGGTGAAGGACTCGGGCATGCCGAGTTCCTGGGTGCGGTCGTAGAAGTAGGAGAGCAGGTAGACGGGCTCGGTAGCGAAGGTCTGCTCGAAAGGCGGTTGGTGGACGCCGCGGAAGGCGCAGGGGGCGATTTTGCACTCGTCGTCCTTGTGCAGGGTTTTCTCAGCCCAGCCGCGGCATTGCGTGGGTGCGGCAGTGGAGGGACCCGTCATGTTGACTGTGACGGTTGCGCCGAGCGGGTGGCTAGCGGGCATCTTGACGTCGATCTCGCGGCTCATGCCGGGCGCGATGCAAGGGTTGATGATGGGGGATTTGAGGTAGTCGGTTGCGCCCGTGTCTTTGTGCTGTTGGTACAGGGCGTCGAGGATGGTGCTGTGCAGATTGTTGCGGGCTTCCATCAGGCCGTAGCCCAGGTAGGAGTGCTGGTAGAGGTCAAAGTTGCGGCCGCCGAAGCTGAGGGCGTACTTGTGGTCGCCCTCGGCGAGCTTGCTGGGGAGGCCGCCGCGGGGGGAGTCGGGGAAGGTGGGGTTGAAGACGATCTGGGTTGAGCCGCCACCGAGGTCAAGGACAGCGGCGGTAGGGGTCTTGTCGGGTCCGCCAATCTTGCCCAGGAGGTAGTTGATGGTGATCCAGGCGTAGACGCCCTCCATCTCGCCGGGCATGACCTCGACACCGTTCTTCTCCTCAGAGACGAGGGGGAAGGGGTAGACGGTCTCGAGGCGGTGGCGGACAGCACGGAGTGTGTTGTTGCTCTTCTCCTCGCCCAGCTTGCGCAGACCGGCGGTGGCCTTGACGGCGATGGGGGAGCAGCGCTGGTACTCTGGAGGGACGCTGGCGACGGCCTTGTCCAGGAGGACATCCAAGCTCTTGGCTGCGCCCTCAGCGTCGTCGCCGTACGAGGACAGGCCAGAGCCGCCCTCCCTCTTCGGTGTCATCTCAAAGACCTCGCTCTCGAGCTCAGGGGTGGGGCCGCAGTTGTTGAACTTGTAGACGTGGATGCGGGAGCCTGTGCTGCCGGCGTCGACCATCAGCGCGTACTGGATGAGCGGCTTGTCCTTGGAGTACGACTTGGTGCATGTTGCCTTTGCGTCGCCTGCGGCCGTGTTGCCTCCGGTGGATACCGTCCCTGCAATAGAAGGTCAGTAGTTGCTCATTGGAGAGGCAAGGCTGATCACGCACCTCTCGATAGGCCATCGTGTGGCGCAATAAAGTACAGGACCAGCAGGACGAAGGCGATGATGCCGCCCGTCTTCAGGTACCGCATGCGCTGCCCCTGGTTCATCATCGCGGAGCCCTTGAAGTCGCTCATATAGCCTGTTGAGGGTGTCGACCGGTGGCGCGAATGGCGATCGGGCTTCTCGTGAGGGTCGCTATCGGTATTGGGGTTGTAGGTGCGCGGAAGGGAGACAGAGACGCGGCGGCGAGGGCCAGTGAAGCTGAGGTAGGACCAGATACCGGGTCGTCGTTGGCCGGGGGCTTCAACGCCGCTGGACATGTGCCACTAGGGGAGAGGGTAAGAAAAGGGTCCTGGGTTTAGGCCGAGTGCATCGAGCGGGACTGCGCTCCGGGTTAGTCTGCGTTACGGTGCAATTAGACACAGTAGTAGGGGATCACATACTGCAGTGCCTGTCTGGATAAAGGGGGGAAGCTTGCTAAGTTGGCGCTCGATTCGTTGCACCCCTCTGTTGCACCTGCGTTCGTGTTCACTCGCTGTTGACTGACTATCCCTGACTTGCCAAGCCTACAACTTTCAGAGCTGACGTCTGCAGCCAACAGCCCTATGATTGGTGCGGAGTGTTTCCGCCTACTACTATCTTTGGAGATGCTCGTAACTACATAATCGCCCCTGCTTGCTTTGAGTTTCTCCATGAAGCGCTTATAGTCTGTCCTTTGTAGCCGCGTTGCCTTGCCCTGAATCCCTTGGATCAGCTCTGGTCAGCTCTAAGCAGGTGTGGGAGCGTGAGCCCTGTAAAGCTCTAGAAGCATGTCCTGTACTCTGCTGTAGAATACAAAGCCTGGAAGCAGAATACGGCACCGCTACCAGAGAGCAAGCGAGTGCCGTCTCAGTTGCATCGAAGGAACTCGCTGTGTCGTCGCTGAAGAATGGGCTGAAATCAGTATTGTTTGTGCACAGCTGCCGATCACCCAAACGACAGGCCAGCGCGCTTCATGACGCTCTCAAACTCCTCCAGACTGACTCCACCAACGTCTTTGAGTTTCCCACGCGCGCCGCCGTTCGCCTCAAGGATCATATCTCTTAGGACCTCGTCCGGCACGTCTTCTCTCAACTCTTTCGCCACTCTCCTCAGGTGTCCCAGTGTGATGGGCCCTGGTCCACCATGTGTGAATAGCTGATATCCTGCACTAACTTCTTCCGCATTGCTCTCCCCTTGATAGTTGTCCTCGTCGTCATCCATATCTTCGTCTGACCCAGCTTCTTTCGAGTGCATAGCGATGGCGGCATACGAGAAGAATGGCTCAAACCCTACAAAGCCGGTCTTGAGTGGGTCGATGGTTTCGAGTATCGAGGGAAGCTCAGACTTCTCTGGGGCAAGGTTCAATGAGCTGGGTGAGGTCAATCATTGCGCGCATCTTATCACTTTGCATTGTACGACATACATTAGACAGCGTCGCACATCATCCTTGCGCAGAACGCCTTCTTTCGAATCTTCATGATCTGGGTGGTGTACAGCAAAAAGCCCAAACGCTTCACGGATTTCAGCCTCTTGGTCCGCGTTCAGTCCATTTTCTTTGGCAAGCTTTGAGGCGCGCTTTGGAGCTGGGCGGGCCTTTGCAGGAGCGGCGCGACGGTTTGGAGGCTGCATAAGGTCGCGATTAGCTCAAAAGCCTATTGCAAGACACGTTGGAGGCTCACCATAGTCTCAACTTCACCGTGAAGAGCTCTCGCATACGAATGCGCAAGATCGTGTTCACCTGCACTTTCAATGACGCACGCGCGTTGCGAGGACACGCGCTAGCTAGATTAGCTTAGCTTACCACCCTGCAATAAAAATTCCGAACACGCCCAACCTCTTCCACACGCAACGCCAAAACTTTTATAAAGCTCGCGTGCCTCGTCTCTTCTACTCTACACCTTACTACACCCCACCGGCGTGTTCATGGCATTCGAAACTGCTACAACATTCCTCTACTCTTTGCACTTTTTTTCCTCAGCTATTCCCCTATGCAGACGTTTTCTCAACCTCACCTCTTGATCGAAATCAACAACACTCTTGTACCGGCTTGAACACTTCCACCAACCAGCATACCAACTCAGAATACAAGTACACATGCAGCCGCACGCCCACATCAGTGGCGTGGGGCCTCCGTTTGCAGCTCCATCACTCGCCAAAAATAAAATGAATGTGGCTCCACGCCTGCAACAAGTCGGGAGAGGTCCCGCAGCCAGCAACCCACATGACGGTACTGGCTCACTTCGAAGCTCGCATATCCGAGAGCCCTTGTGAGTTCCCAAAGTAAAATCATCGATATAGGTCGGTCTCTACACGAGGCTTTCCTGGCAATCAGCACGATCAGGCGTAACATTCAGTACACTCTTCGTAAGACCTTCAATCAAGGCCGAATCTCCCAGAGTGAACGCTCAACACGAGCACCACTATTCATCAAGTCGGGGTCACTCCCGCATTTTGCTCATTACTACTCAACCTCCTACAGTTGTTCCAGGATACGACTTTGCAGTCCGTGTTGAGCACTGCTCCACGATGCAGCAATGCCCACTGACAATGACATACCTGCTTCTGGTAGGTGCCATGAACCGGCAACCTCTCAACATCAAGCACAGCAATCACTCGACTCTTCCATTCTCGCAACATGGGGACGCCCACACCGTATTGCCTGAACTCAACCGACGTCGGCTTGCGTATGGACCCGGACACTTATTAACACATGACCGTACATCGAACAGCTCATCATTACTACCATTGCTTGGAAGTATTCCGTGTACCTGTTTTTTGTTTTTGATGAACCAACACGAAAGCACACTTGATAATGCTTCTCGCAACTGATCCACACAGACTACAGCAGTAAGGACCCTGGCGTACAAAGCGGTTACTGACACGGTTCACCTAGGAGCAACACGCTACGATAACTCTTCCATGACCCTTGGCTATGCCTGTGAGAAGGCGTCACTTCGAACGTGGCATCAAGTCAATTCATGCCACTGCGGGTTTTCCTGCTATGAGACTTGGATACACCCTTAAAAGGGGTCACGTACAACGTGGCATCACGCCCAAAAGTCGCCTCGGTCCCACACCGTGGGAACGTCATTCTGCCCCCGTCACGTTGCCGCAACACTGCCATTCGCAAGAGCAATGAGTAAGAGCCATGCACGTTCGGCCTAAACCGCCGTAGTGGAACCTATCGAGTAGGGGGCAACCCCCGCACCAAGATGGGCATTCAGGGCGGCCTCGAGCAAGCAGACTTTCTTCTTGTGTGGGTTGTTAGTCCCTGGGGCCTCGTCGCGGTGACAGATGCCTACAGACATTGAGTCTCATCTTCACGATGGACTCTGACAGGTCGCAAGACCCCAGGCAAATCATTTGCTCCTTGGGCACCCACGACGAGACGCGAGCCTGCCGCTCGTATTTCGAGACGCACAGTGTTCATTGAATCAGCTGCGGCTGGCAACAGCAGGAGCCTGTGATGTGACCAGATGCGGGCTTCGACAGCCATGAGATTCATCTGCCGTTTCCGCTCCTTCTCTCCGATCTCTCTGCATGCCCCGTTAAGACCTCTACAGAAGATCGGTAGGTGACTGTCACTTTATTCATCACCACAATTTCCCGTAAGGTCATGCTGAGAGGGGCATGGCTTCGAACGGACGTACAAGATCACCAAGCTTGACTTCCCATCTCGCTTTGTCGGTCATGAAACAGGTCCTAGTCACCCTGTGTGCAGCAATTTGGCAGATGTCAGAGCGTCTTCGATCCCCTGCTTAGCAGCGCTTCGATCTCACTCAGCATCGCATGTCCTTTCCAAGCAAGTGGTACCTGGGGGATTAATCGCTCACCGCGTGGCTTCGTGTTGCTCGTTCTGAGTGGCAGAGTTGCCGATGGGTATATGCTATCGGTACACTTTCAGTGACGACTTCGGTCGGAGAAAGGGTGACCAGTAGTATCCGCTTCTACATTAGCTAGAGCTGGCCGTTACGTTATTTCTACGTTGAGTCAGTGTGGACATAGAAGCAAGAGTAAACCCCGCCATCATCCACCTTCTTCAAATCGGGTGGTGGTGCCCCTGTGTCTCTGATCTAGTGCCACCAGGTGCAAGATTGAGGACATGGAGGCGACATTTCTTTTACGTGCCGTGATGTCTTAGTAGACCCCATCAATGAATCCTTCACAATCTCACTCGCCGCCTTCTCACCGATTGCATTCTCCATGTGTTCCATACGTGACTCTTCCTGCCCCAACTCTAGGTTCGCAGCTCCTTCTGCGATAGCAAGACGACGGACTCTTACCGCCATTTTGCACGCATTCTAGCGTACCACCTTCTGCATGCAGGGAGCAATGCGAGCAAATCTGGCAAGCTGTGGATCTGCCAGCTGGAGAATGGATGGTCTTGATGCCCGAGTGATGTCTCGCTTGGCCATGCCAACGAACAAAGGACCGATTACGAGCGCCAGAGTGCCCCATCCCACGTCTCTCAGGCGGGCTGCTGCTCGGGACGTGCGTGAGATCGCTCAACAGCCGTACTGTGCAGATGCAGGAGGCCTCAAATCCGGGGCCAGCGGTTATCGAGCTGCTGCTGTGTGGTTTGCGCTCGTCTCTCGTGCGAAACGATGGAGTATTGGAGATCTGGAGTTCGGCTTCTGCTTGTCCGAGAGGCCAGGTTGGGTCTATACGTAACGCCCTCTCAGTCTGCTTCGCTTTCGTAGTGGCTATTGGTGAAGGAGAGGACTGTTCGATTAGAGCGCTGCCCAATCAGTCCAGAACTTATATTCTGCATTTGCCTCCTCGACATGTAGCTGTTGTCCAGTGCTCCCATTGGTGGAATCGTTTTTATTGTCTGAATCCCAAATGCTTCTGGGCGTGAATGGGCGTTCTCGTAAAATCCCACGAGTGCCGTTTGAAGGCTCATGATCCATCGTACATCTAACTGTAAGTGGTAGACATCGGCGGGGAAGTGTTCTCCCTCGCTTGTATGCTTCCGATGATCCTTCAACCGCCTTCTGACGTAGGTATGGAAATGACGAGAATGGGAATCGACAAGGGAACAAGCGAGTCAGTCAACGGCGTAAGGACGTGTGCTATACGCAGCAGAGCTTCATTGGGTGTTAGCCTGGCGAAGCGGCTGAAAACACAAGAGACACACTATACCTGGATACGGCGTTGCCGAATCTGTAGGTTCTGGACGCGGTAGTGGTGGAAAGCGGTGGATCTTGAGGTAAGATCAATCTGCAGGAACGGACGTGGAACTGTTTGTGGGCGTTGACCGGTAGATCGTGATCGGAGTGGAATAACGCTCTGGTCCGGGCGTACCTGGGACACCTTGGCTTCGGGTAAAGATGAGGCTGCCTAATCGGATGTAGGTACTTCCGACTAGTATCCAGCTCTGAGGGAATAACCTGTGCACGTGAGTGCGGACGGATCGCTTTTACTAAGCTGGAGCCACTGGCAGACCTGCGGGACCACGGTCCGCTCTTACTGGACACAGAAACCTTCCAAGCGCCTGGTCACGATACAAGACGTTGGCTTGCAGGCTATGTTCCAGGATCTGGAAGAAAAGGCGGTTCTCGCTGCTTATGCAAAAATCGGACCACAACAGCTGATTTGTGGAGCTGTAGAGATCAGTATGGTAAGTGGTAGTTGAGGGCAAGTTCATGACCGTCGTGCTTCTTCGACATGTTGTCCTCTGGTATAGCAATCGATTTCTCATGTTGTTACCCTCAGTGCACCGAGTGCGTGCGTAATATCTGCTCTGAAACACAACCTTGATAGTGATCCACTGGCTGGATTTGGCATGGTCAGCGAACATGGCGTTGTAGACGGATGCATTGAACAAGACGGCATGTCTGATCATGGGCCGATCACGCTTCTCGAAGAGAGGAACAATATACGAAACCAGGTTCTCGGATCTGGAACTGCCTCGTGGGTTCGGACCGGAGCGTGGTGATGCGAGTCGTTCAAGAACAGTAATAGACGCGGGTAGAACTTCGCTCTCTTCCTGAAAAGGTACTATTTCCTGTGCAGACCTTTCGAACATGGCATGTGGGGGTCACAAACCGATGGAAGTCTTAGTCGTCCTACGGTGAGTCGCCTTCCTACTTACCAGATTGGGAGATACTGTCAACCTGCTTTTCCGAAACCATTACAATCTAGTCAAGGCACCGTTAATCTCACGATTCCAACTGTCTCTTGGCTGGCGCAAACGAGATCTCTCATCCGACCGTATGCCAAGTGAGCTGGGAGGCTGCACACCTGCCGCTTTATCGAAAGACTCCACTGTGACAGTCGAATGTACCAGTAACTGAGCTGAGAAGGTGCCCCTGGCGTCGCGTAGGTCGGGAGTGTAGATCAGGATCCGGATCAGCAACAATCCCCGCCCAGGATGGCGTCCAATGCCGTCTTCGCTACACCATAGTCGCGATGAGAGAGGAGTGATGATTTGTGGGGGTTGAGAGCGCCTTGTGCTAAGATTGGCCTCAGGGTCCAGGCATGAGCGACACTGCGTGCCTTCCCGCATCATCCAAACGGTTGGCATCCAGTCGCTTACACGGCCAGATATCTAGCTTCAAGGTATCTGTGGATTTTGCTATCATAGCCTGGTCGATATGAAAGAGTAGCGTAACGCTCCGTCGGGACTGCATGCAGATGGTCATTGCCCTTGTCAACCTGAAAAGCCTCTCACCCATAACCTTGGTAGAAGATCCACTGACTGTCGAAAGCTTTGGCTTTGTCTAAGCATGGGGTGACGGCTGTTCGATATACTGTGGTGACACAGAACATGTTCGGAAGCAATATCCCCCCGTTATATGGTTCGGTGTTCGACCACTACAATGTTCACTAATTTGGTTTTCTGGATAATTGTACAAGACAGTTGTCTCTCACTTACGCTCCATATGGATCCAATTCACATTCAGTCATGGGCTCTCTACGCATTATCGGGTTGCGTCATCCTTGCGCGGTTGATACATCGGCGTATCATGCTAAAATCCATCTTCCAACTACAAGCCGACGATTGGATAATGATATTCATTATGTTACCATTCACAGCTTCTATTGTTCTCACAACCTGCACTGGCGCCTGGCATACAAACAAGAAGAGCACATATCGATACATTCTCGAAGAACTTCACATCGTTACAGCATGGCTGATAAAGACCTGCCTGCTTATTCTGTACTGGCGAATCTCGTAAGATCCTGATTTTCGTTGGCTCATAAGGTCATGCTAATCATAGTAGACCAGTAGTATTCAATAATCGTCGAAGACGCTTCGTACAGCTTGGTTCGGCAATCTGTGCGATCTCTTTTCTCACTACCCAAGCCTCATTACTGTTGTGGTGTCGACCAACACATCTAAAAGATGTACAATGCACAACATACCACAATCACGCAATAGTGTCTCTGGCTTTGAGCACTTTGACAACGCTCATGATACTTATCCTCCCGACTCCTTTCATCCCGACACCAAGGCGCTATCTCCTTGCCGTTCTCATGGCCACCGGAATTTCGACACTCACCGTAGGGGTTCTCGCTCGAGCCTACATACTTACGGCACCAACCTCGCGCACCTATCTGTTGTACTACAAGTACGAGATCACACTTCTAATTGTTTTTGCCAACCTCCCTTTCCTGACGTCTTTAGTCGTCTCGGCAGCTCCAGCACGGATCCGAGAAATCAGTCACAACATCACTTGCTCACGCGATACCAACAACCTATCGCTATCAGTATGGCCTCGGAGCAGACGGATGAGTATACAAGATATTGGCGCACCGCCGACGAGGTCGAGTCGTTTCAGCAGTACGATCTCATTTGGAGGGATAGAAAGGAAGGACTGGCCGAAGTCTGCGCCCGTCACCAGACCAGGGAGTACGGAGTACGTGCTCAATCCACCTCTACGACCTTTCAGTGGAGGGAATTGGCCTTTGCCATTGCGGCGAGAGTGACTCGTCTTACTGAGGTCAAACAAGTAGCAGTCACTCACATAAAACCTTATCTAAAAGATAGATGTTTACGTTGACCTCCGCCACATTAATAGCTACGTTTTTTGCTTATCAAGACCGTACTACTCTCAATGTGCGTGTCAAATCTGGATACTGTAGTACAAGTACCAAATATAGCCCTCGCTGTCACTAATAGACGATGCTCTAATTACTAGGGGCTTCTTTCCTGTTTGGGGTGCACGTGCGTACCTAGCTAATTGCGGTGCTTTATACCGGTAGTACTTCATTTATTGCCTCAAATTACTCCACCGCATATCTGAACTGGTCAGCAACAGAATCGTTCGGAGATCCTTGTTACGTACCAGCCACTGTGGCTATGCGTAATGAAAAGTTCAATTCGTATTTCAGACCGAGACCGAAGTCAGACAGGAGCAACCACCCGATCGCCCCATAACCTCAGTGTCCATAACAAATGTCAATGCAATCAGCAGACAGTAGCGAGCACTCTCTCAATGCAATCTGAGGACTGCTTTATAGCGATGGCAAATCTATACAAGATCAAAGATTAGGAGTATCCACGAGACTGCTACGGAAAGATATGCAGAGAGGAATCGGCACCGCTAAAGGGGGTGCCATCCATTCGCAGCATTGTCTAGCCCGCCACCCTGAGATGCTACTACCTACCAGTACCGAGAGGATCCCAAAAGCGCTGGATCCAGAGGAATCGGTAAACCACGTGGGCATAGATAAAGCACTCAAGTTTGTCATGCAACGCTGTAGTGCCCGGTTAGATCTCGGGCAAATATGTGCGAGTGGGTAACAGCGCATGGCGACCTTAAGATTTACTCAAAGAATACAATATCTTCTCCCCAAATTCCTAGAGCAGGCAGTGCCGCTATCGCTTGAAATGCATTGATAGGATGTACATATCCAACCTGGGGGAGAGTTTTCGCTACCACCTACGTGTTATCGAGATCTCAAGGAACCGTTCCGCGAGCAGCGTCGGCTTATCTAGTGGACTTCTATTTGCCGGATACGGGCGGTTCCCTCCACGCTTTGCGAGGATGAGAGGGGATACGAGGTCCTCTGGTTTGCGAAACAATCCACCGCACTTGATGCAAGGCTCCGGATCGGAACACATCGACGTCGTGCAACGAAAGGTAAGGTTTGAGCTCATCCTGGCAGTCAGTATGAACATACTGAACAGGTAACACTCCATAGCTGCAGTGAAGTCGAGCCTCACAATTCATGGTTGACGCGGGGTAGCTTGACGCTAGCGATGTGGTCAAGATACCGAGGCTGTGGTTATGGTGGCCAGCCAAGGACGATCAAGCACTATAATGGGCTTTAACTCATGAAGGCAAAGCTTATTTGGGGGCTTGCGTAGGCTGTTTAGAAGAGGCATACCCGCCAATCATTGCAACTCAAAGACATTGTCCAGAACAGAATTACCGCCCTTTGCCAGGTCAAATCTGCCCACTGCAAGCCACATTCAAGCGTGGCGTGCATACCCCGCGATCTTACCCCGGACGATGCGAATTTCGGAAAACATGAGTCGCGATAGTAGTACATATATAATGAAGTATCACAGAACAGGTACTTCTTCAAGCAGATCCTTCCAGTCTCAGTGATATTGCTCTTTATTTTGTGTTCCCAGCATTGTCAATCCCGTTGTTCCACTCACTGCCGCAACAATGGCAGGACGCAGCAGTAGCTCCGGTAGGTGTCTTCGAAAAAGAACCTTTCAATTCTATAACCGACTAATGATGCGCTGTAGAGAGTTCGGAGCATTCGCCATCAGCGAAAGCTACCGCTGAGCAGGTCGAACAAATCCACACCAACGAAAAGATACCCGGTAATCCCAATTACTACGAGAAAGGCGGCCTGAGGACCTACGGCGATGGCGAAGACCATGATCATGAGCCTCCTATGACGTTCAAGCGTATAATGAGCTTGATTGCCATGGCATTCTGTAAGTTTGAGATCCGTACCATGTTTTGCACCGCGGATCTTTGTTAACGTAAAAATAGTATGGACCGGCAGTCAAATTCCAGTATATCTGTTCGGCGGCGTTCCACCGTATATTTACGGCGACATTGGTGGCACTGACCGCTGGATCTGGTTCGTCTTGGCCAATTTGCTTTCCCTGGCTGGAGTGTGTCCATTCGTAGGCTCCATCTCGGATATCGTGGGCAGACGATGGGTCGCAATGATTGGCGCTGGCTTCCTCATCGTGGGCATGATAATTTGTTCGACCGCGCATACAATGAACACATTCATTGGCGGCATGGTCTTCGCTGGTATTGGTGCTGGCATCAACGAACTCACAGCCCTCGCAGTCACTGCTGAGTTGGCGCCCACCAGTCAACGCGGTAAATACACCGCAATCTTGGTCTTCACAATCATTCCGTGAGTTTGCTTGATTCTGTATGCTGTGTTAGGTACATTACTGACATCTAGCAGGTTCTGCCCTTCGGTGCTCTGGGCGCAGCTGATTGCATCACACACTTCTTGGCGCTGGATTGGACTCTGGTGCGGCGTATGGGCGTTCATCGGCCTTGTTCTCGTGGCTGTTTTCTATCACCCGCCTCCAAGAGTTAACAGCCTTGGAAAGTCACGAAAAGAAGTGCTCGCGGAGATCGACTACGTCGGCGGCATCCTCTCGATCGCTGGAATGGTATTGTTCATGTGTGGAATGCAATGGGGAGGCTACCAGTATCCGTGGTCCAGCGCTCATGTGCTTGCACCGTTGATATTGGGGGCGGTCATGATCGTGGCGTTTGTCTTCTGGGAGGCATACGGAGCGAAACACCCCATGTTCCCTAAGAGATTGCGCCAGGAACCCCGCATCCTTGGACTGACATTGGTTATCACCTTCATTTCTGGGGCAAACTTCTTTTCGATTCTGATGTTCTGGCCCACGCAGGCTTTCAACGTTTATGGCCACGATCCGGTCGGAGTTGGCATCCGCGGCATCCCAGTTGGATTTTCTATTCTGGCTGGAGCATGCATTGTGCTATGGATGCTTTCGGTCCTTCGAGGTCACAACAAGGAGCTCCTGATTGCCTCTTCAGTACTCATGACAGCTGGATGTGGCGCCCTTGCTATTGGCAGAGTCGACAACCTCTATCAGCTTTGGGGACTTTTGGTGCTGGCTGGTCTCGGCATCGGCGGCATTGTTGTACCTGCATCAATTATTTGTAAGTTTGACGGACAGCCGTATCTGAGCGACAGTTGCTAATACGGCCCTCAACAGCAACCATTATCACCCCAGACGACCTCATCGCAACAGTCGCGGCGTTGACACTGGCGATTCGCGTCATTGGTGGTTCAATCGGTTACTGCGTTTACTACAACGTATTTATCTGTGAGTCTACTCGGCCTTGAGCAACGGGTCATGCTAACACCTCGATCAGCCAAATTCGTCCCAGCAGCCACCCACTACATTGGAGGTACAATGGTTACGAAATTGAACATTACCTCTCCCAAGGTCATCGAAGAAGCCATTGTCATCACCGGCGCTTCGCTACTCCCACTTTTGGAAGAACTCCCTGGCATCAAGGGTGTTCCGGGCGCTTACGAGGCCGTGGTATTTGCGGGTCAGTTGGCGTATGCAGAGGCCTACAAGTACGTGTACTACGTGAGCATCGCCTTTGGAGCGGTCAGTATTGTAGCAGCGTGCTTCTTGGGTGATATCTCAAAGTACATGGACGATCATGTTGCTGTCGTCATGCATTAGAGGGCATGGCACAGAATGTGCTGGATCCATGTTATGTGTAGGTATATGCATGAGAGATCTCAATCGAATCCTTGTGCAGAGTCAACTCTTGTGGACGAAAAGCTTAAAGTGTTCATTCGTCTTCAGTCGTGATACTGAAAAAAAAAGCGGTGTCTGCAATTCGTGTATGATGAAAGTGCGGCCGCTGTACAGATTGAAGACCTCTCATTAAGGATTGAGCTTAACCGTTGCATTATGACTTTTGCCTGCAGAATGTGTCTTGGTACAGTGCAAACCTTGGAGTAGGAGAGCGCGGCATTAGTAGTATACACAATGCGACCGTTGTCCACAATGCAATTTGAGAAGAGACAAATAACGTTACGATCTATCAGGTACCCTCAGCTCAAATTTGGGGACGATGTCTCCGCAAAACGACGGCTTCCTTATGAAGAACGCTAAATCTCGGCCCCAACTGTTCCGCCACTTGCCCGCGAAGCGTGATCGGTCTTTCCCCACAGTCTACACAACTCGGGCGAAATTTCTCCTAAATCCCGTGTCATCCCCGCATCTAGTTGCTGATCTTAGGGGAGTGGTGCCTGGATTCAGCCTGAATGCCGGCCTCACAAACAATGGTGAAATGAAGCAATGACGTCCCTAGCTGTATTCAGGACTGGTGTGCCGGCGCCTTATATGCTTGATAAGTACAAGCTTCAGTCAAGTCCAGACAGCTTCGGTCATTACTATCGATAATCGCTATGCGGCTCTTTACTACAGTCGTATCTCTTTGCGTTGGAGCTGTATTGGCCGAAGATGGATCGCAAGGTTGGTTACGGTACGCTCCTGTCAGATCTAGCAGCTACGAAACGGCACGGGTGCCTCCGAGAATCGTGGCCTTGAACTCAACCAAGACAAGCCCGGTCTATACTGCTGGGCAAGAGCTAAGGAAGGGCATCAAAGGCATCATTGGAAGGGATGTAGAATTGCTCGCTACCGATGGCTCTAACTCATCTGCAATCATTGTCGGCACGATCGAAGGATTCACCACAGCATACGGTGATGTTGCGGATGCTGATTGTTTAGAAGATGATGGCTTCTTGCTACACTCGTCAAACGACCAGGTCCTCATTCTTGGTCGCAACGAGCGCGGTGCACTTTACGGAGCATTCGAGTACCTATCCCAGGTAGCTCGCAACAATATCACAGAAGGACTGCACATTTCCAACCCCCAAGCACCTATACGCTGGACCAATGAGTGGGACAACATGGATGGCAGTATCGAGCGTGGCTACGGAGGTGCATCAAACTTCTTCCGAGGCGGCTATGTTGTCGATAACGTTACCCGAGCCGCTGAGTATGCGCGCCTACTGGCATCTGTTGGCATCAATGGTGTCATCGTCAACAATGTTAATGCCAATGCTACACTACTGAACGATCGCAACGTCGAAGGCCTGGGTCGCTTGGCGGATGCGATGAGGCCTTACGGTGTACAACTCGGCATTTCGCTCAACTTTGCATCTCCCAACGCGAGCCTTGGAACATTTGATCCCTTAGACCCCAAGGTCGATGCATGGTGGGCCAATATCACCAATCAGATATACAAGAAGGTGCCAGATATGGCAGGATATCTGGTCAAAGCGAACAGCGAAGGTCAGCCTGGACCTTTGACATACAATCGCACACTCGCAGATGGAGCCAATATGTTCGCTCGAGCGGTTGGTCCCCATGGCGGTGTGGTCATGTTCCGTGCCTTCGTATACGACAATCACATCACTTACGCCAATTGGACCTCTGATCGAGCAAACGCTCAACTTGAATTCTTCCAGCATCTAGATGGCAAGTTTGATGAAAATGTTGTTGTGCAGATCAAGTACGGCCCAATTGACTTCCAGGTCCGTGAGCCGGCATCGCCTCTATTTGCAGCTCTCCATAACACGAGCACTGCTATTGAGTTACAGGTTACTCCAGAGTATCTAGGTCAAAATTGCCACTTTGTGTATCTTGCTCCTCTGTGGAAAGAGATCCTAGATTTCGATCTCAGAGCCGAGAATCGCTCTTCGACGGTTAAGGATATCGTCTCTGGGCAGCGCTTCAAGCGACCACTTGGTGGCTACGCTGGTGTACCAGGGGCCGGAACCAATACAACCTGGCTCGGTAGCCACATGGCCATGTCTGTAAGTAGTGCTTGATGCGGTATGGTTACGACTGAGAAGCTGACTTCCATAGAACTTGTATGCGTATGGCAAGCTAGCCTGGGATGCATCTTTAAGCTCCGAAGACATCCTCCAAGATTGGATTCGTCTAACCTTTGGCTTCGATCAAGAAGTTCTAGACACGGTCATAGACATCTCAATGAAGTCGTGGCCAGCCTATGAGAACTACAGTGGTAACCTTGGGGTCCAGACTTTGACCGATATCTTGTACACACACTTTGGACCCAACCCTGCGTCACAGGACAACAACGGTTGGGGCCAGTGGCTACGCGCTGGTAATGTCACAATCGGAATGGATCGTACTATTGAAAATGGTACTGGCAATGCAGGCAACTACCCTCCAGAGATTGCAGATATCTATAACGACATCGATAAGACGCCAGACAACTTGTTGCTTTGGTTTCACCACGTTCCATACACCCAACGGCTGAAATCCAACAAAACGGTCATCCAGCATTTCTACGATGCACATTACGAAGGAGCTGCCAGCGCTCAGACGTTTGCTAAGCAGTGGGAGTCTCTGAAGGGCAGGATTGACGATGAGCGATATGAGCACCAGCTTTTCCGACAAACGTATCAAGCAGGGCACTCCCTTGTTTGGAGAGACTCAATTAATGAGTACTTCTACAATCTTTCTAGAATTGAAGATGAAAAGCACCGTGTGGGGAAGCATCCATATCGGATCGAAGCTGAGAGTATGGCATTGGAAGGCTACAAGTCGTATGTCGTGAACCCTTTCCACACCGCTTCCGGCTTCACGGCTATTGTCACCACATCGAACACCACCGCGGGCACTGCAACTACGAAGGTTCCCTTTGAATCCGGAACTTACGACGTCGCTGTAAACTACTATGACCTGTTCAACGGCACATCAACATACCACCTCGACATTGGCAACCGGACTATCGGTATCTGGAAGGGCGACAACGAGAAGAAGCTTGGTCATGAGCCCTCGAGGTACTTAGATGGCCACACAGCAACGCGTATCACATTCAAGGGAATTAAGGTGCAGAAAGGCGATGTCGTGCGGATAACAGGGCAACCAGACGGTATTGAGCCTGCTCCCATTGACTACTTATCATTTCTTCCTCCTGGTATCGTTGATTGAGGGCAAATGCATGCGGCATGTAGATTGCGCTTAGATGTTGTTATGATGACTTTAATTCTTGGGACTTAATGAAATGGATGAACATCATTTTATCTCCGCCAGACTGTGTATCACAAATTGTCTTGCTGACCATTTCGGTGGAATGATAACAGTGATCATGATCATCTTACTCACAGATGACGACGCGAACGCCTTTGCTGCCCTTCTTTGCCTGTGCAGTGACAAGATCATGGTCGTATTCGACGTCGTCCACTGTGGTTTCAAACAGTTCCATATGGGGAAAGACTCGCAATACTAAAGCAGCAGTAGCCATATAGAGCTCGCAATATGCCAGACTATAATTGAAAGAGCCAAGTTAGACTTGCAGCCAGATTTTGGAGTAGCAATATGAGCAACTTACTTGATGCCTACACATTGCCGACTGCCCTTGGAGAACGCCAAGAGACATCTTTCCATCATATGTCTCTCAGCTTCGCTTGCATTGGTCCATCTTTCGGGATCGAAAACATTCGAATTAGGGAAGATGTCCTCGTTATGATGCATGATTGCAGATGACACTAGGGCCGCGATCAGAATGGCCTCATCTGTATGGAAATCCAGGGAAATAACTTACTTCCAACTGCTGTGCCTTTGGGTAGCACATATTCCACGTCGCTATCACCATTCAGCCGACCACGATACACAAGATGCTCGAGTGGTGCGATGCGCGGCGTTCTTGAAGAGATCCCATACGAAAGTCGCAGGCTCTCTGCGATCACCGCACTGAGGTATGGCAACTTCTCGAGCTCGACCCATGATGCACTTTGCAGATCTATCCCTTGCAGTTCTTCCGTCATCTTGCTCTGCACGCTAGGTCGAGAGAGAACATGGTACGCAAGAACGGACAGCGTCCACTTTGTAACAGCCAATTAGTCATACGCAACTCAAAGTCGGGCCAGAAACTTACGGCAGTGGTCTCTGTCCCTGCTCCCGTCAAAGAAAAAGCCTCGCCTGATAAGCGGTCGGCGCTCTTTTCACGATCAGGCAAGGGCGATGCCAAGATATCGCTGAATACGGTCGGTCTGTCTCGTACAACTCCATTTTTGTGATCGTTGAGAGCTTGTTGGACACGCTTTGGTGTGTTGATGTACATTTCTCTAAGCAAAACCCCCACGTCACCAGATAGATATGGAGCGAGTAACGGAGCTGCATCAGCTAGGCCGCGTGCCCATGGGAAGAAGCGGAAGAAGAAGGCCGTGTTAAGGAACGCGCTCATAGGCTCGCGGAAGTTGGGTTCCCAGCCGTCCTAAGGTCACAGTAAGCATTGAGAGATGAAGGATACGAGCAAGTCAGCAAGACAGTCCTACTTGTTCTATAAGGCCAATGGGCTCGCCGAAACAGTACGCACTGATCATATCTGTAGAGAAACAGCTGTATGCGGTGGTAATATCGAATGGCGTTGATCGCGGCTGTTCTGGAATTGACATCAGTCATGATATCTAGAGATGATTGTAGTAAACACACATTCTTCCATAGGACCGAGAGACATTAACGAGCAATGAGTTCAGAAGCGACTTACTTAATATCTTGTCGCATAGTAGGTGCGTTAGTCTCCTCATCTCAGGTTCCAGTTTTATGATCTGAGCCCGCGAAAAGAATTTGTTCATTGCATTGCGTCGTATGCGATGCAAATCATGATCGATAGCGCCGAACGAAGTGTTCCGTGTTAGACCAACCAGAACGCCTAGGAAGTGAGCTTGCTTGTTGCGTTTTCTCCCTGATGAAGCGTATATCTCGTCGATGAATGTGGGGTCGTTACAATGCAGCTCATCTGGTCCGATTCGCACAAGTGGCCCTAACACAACCAGGTGTGAGCGTCAACAAATCCTTTAGTGACTTCGCCCTTACCGTAAACTCTGTGCATTTCTTTGATCCGTTGCGTGTAGGTTCCTCCTCGGATCATGTCAAACCAGAACTCGTACAGGAGACTCATGGCTGCCAGCTTTGGGCCAGGTACATGACTCAAGGGATGCAACGGAGAGACATTGTAGAGCCCACGGGCGATCTGATAAATGAACCATACGACCAGCAGGCCGACAGGATGGATGATTTTGATGCCAGCGATGAAGTCGTCCATTTGCGATTCGCCTCTGGATGGTGTGGTTTAGATAAGAGTAAGCTGCGCAACTGTACGCCTAGACTACGGGTGCCGAGGGGTAAATGCACCTGCATTACTATCCCAGTACCTTTTGACTGTGAGGAGTTAGGCCTCATGTACTCATGCTTGTGATTGGCTGGAAGCGATGCGTACGTTTGCCTCCTATATGCAAGTAAGAAGACCACCTTCAATGCAGTCCCGAGCATTTAGAAACAGGGCGGATAGGAGATACAATTGATCAGCGACAAACAGGTCTGGGATCGCAGAGGTTACCGGGTCATTCTGGTGAAGTAGCAAGGTTGTGCGAAGGCATGATGGCTCTCGGGCGTGGCTTGTGTCACGCTACAATAAGTACGGTAGACTCGCCAGACACAGCTCAGCTCACGACTGCCTCCCCATCATTCACTCCGGCAACAAATCTCGCGTTGGTAAATTTTGAACTCACTGGCGTTGTTCACCAAGCATGTGAGCGTTGTTCACTTGAACACAGACGAAAGATGAATGGAACCCACGATCGCCTGGTCGAGAAGGTTCAGACCTTGAGTGACCTGGAGCTTGCGGTGCTTGTCTGTATTGTAGCCGAACAACACTGCATCGTCCAAACCGAGGTGCAGCTTATCGAGAGTGTCGAGGAAGAACTCAAGCTGGTTTGTAATCGCCCAGAATAGAAGATCAGGATGCTAATGTGATCAGGTGACGACGAACATCTTTGGCCTATCCTGGGCGGTGCTCGGGTGCGATGAGCACACCACACTCGATGACTTTGGCTGCGGCATCCTGACGAACAATGGGTCGGACGATTACTTCAACAGCAAGAGTGAGGCACGCAACGTTCAGGTAAGGCATGTCTTCATTACAATCTCGGCTCTGACTGACCACTGCTATAGTTCGCTTCCACTTCTGGCTCGTCGCGGCGACCCGACCGTCGCGTCTCGAAGACGCCCGATTCTTTGGCACAGCTTGATAAGGGGAAGATTGCGCATGTTGTCATTGCAAGAAACCTCAACCGAGCAACCGCACAGGTTCAAATTCAAGCCTTAGAGGTATGGTGCAGCTGACCAGATGCTTCACCAGGTGGCTGACTGTCTGTAGCTCATGAGAGGTAAACGAAACTTCTCAAGGACTGCTGTCCATGCTGCACCCAGGCCGTTTCTTTTCGTCGCGCTGAACGGCATTGAAACAGCACCTTTGATAACGCACCTGGTATGAGGCTTGATGCACTACGCTGGAAGTGGATCTGACATGGCATAGAACGATCAATTCTTCATTTCGCATTCGCACTACTATGAAGACGGCCTGCCAAATATCGAAGAACAAGATGAGAATGCAACGATAATTGACGACAATCAGTCGTTGTCATCCGTCATTCGTACACCTCCATTCACGTCATCAGCCAACAAACGTCAATCAGCTTTGTTTTCCGCAGAAGTGAGTTTTCGCTCTTGTCCAAACGCATTTGCTAACAAAAAGAAAAGGATCTCGCAGCTTTTACTGGCCGCATATCGGCCGTGAAGATTAGCTCGGAGGTGCGTGCGTACTTGCACAACATAGTGGTCTTTATGAGGCTTCATCGAGCCGTCGCCGGCGGTATCTCAGCGCTGGCCACAAGACATTTCAATACCTTAGCATGGTATGAAGTCCTGCCTTTATCTATCGATTTCACTAACCTCGTAGTGCTCTTGCACCACTCCACGGCCTTGACTATATCTCGCCGTCGATTGTAGCGCTTGCTGCGCGTAAGATATACCCTCACCGGATCGTAATCACAGCACCAGAGAACGAGCGTAGTCTGCAGTGGGGCAGTTCCCTAGAGGCTGTAAAGGCCGTGCTCGACGGCGTAACGGCTGAGGATGTCGTGGAAGAAGTGCTGCAGTCCGTCGAAGTACCACTCTAATGGCTTCCTCCAGCATACTACCTACGTACGACGCGCTGACTGGTGGGCCGCGGAGGAAAGTGATGGATGAAGTGAGCATGACTTGCACAGGCTCTCGATAAGCGGGGCAGCCACAACGCCCCGCGCCAGGAACGCTTCGCGCCTGTGCTTGGACCTTGGAACTTTGCGCGACTGCCCAACCACACAAACCTTGACATCACCCTCTGGCTCCTTTGATCGCTGTCTATACTCCCGCTGGTCGCAGGCATGACGAAGGACTACTTCGATCCCAATGCGCTGGTCGCGTCGGAATCTGCACCGGTGTTTGTGAACGAGGTATGTTTGCGATAACGTCATAGCGACGCGGTCAAGGCTAACTTCCACTCTGAGAAGGAAGTAGGCGACCAAGATACCAAGAGGTCGAATAGCATAAATAGTCATGACGAGGCCCTTGAGGTACTCCTCCCCCATACTCCATACTTCACCTCCGCATCTGTTGAGACATTTAGGTCATATTCGAAGGTGGTAGTATACATCGACGCAAAGCCTCCTTAGCATCTCCGATCCAACACGCGAATTTCGGCAAAATGAGCAGCCGTCCGGGCCACAATCGCCAGAATACGTCGTGTATAGTCCATGAGCTACTGGAAAAGCATGATGGTGTCCCTACCCAACACCACGACCAGTCGTATGAGGGCCTTGCACAAGAGCGCCTCATGGACAAGGACCCACACTCGCACGCAGAAGCGACACAGCATTCGCGCTTGTTGACAAAGAAACAAATATCAGATATGGCCTTTGGGATTAGGGAATTGTCCAAGAAGCTGGCACAGATTCGCCTGAAGCTGCATGTGAAGAACATCTTTATTCTAGGAAAGGCTCATGATGAGGGCCTGATCAAGAACACCAAAGAGACAGTTGAATGGCTCTTGACGAAAGATCCTGCATATACGGTGTACGTTGAGCACACTTTGGAGGGCAATAAGATCTTCGACAAGGAAGGCATCCTTAAGACAGATTCATCTTACAAGGACCGATTGAAGTTTTGGACCAACGAGCTTGCTGAGCAGAAACCACAAACTTTCGACATAGTACTTGCAGTGAGTCACCTTGAAGATGCCTTAGGACAGTAGCTAACAACGTAAGCTCGGTGGAGACGGAACCGTACTCTACTCATCATGGCTTTTCCAACGGGTCGTACCGCCGGTCCTAGCGTTCTCTCTCGGATCACTTGGTTTCTTGACAAAGTTCGATTTTGAGTTATATCCACAGACCCTCTCCCAAGCCTTCGAGCAAGGCATCACCGTCAATCTTCGATTAAGATTCGAGGCAACTGTTATGCGATCACAGACCCGCGGTGATGAAGGACAATCTGATTTAGTTGAGCAGTTGATCGGCAAGGAGGCAGAAGATCACCACACACACCGGCCGGACGGCACCTATAACATCTTGAACGAGGTGGTGGTCGATCGTGGTCCCAACCCCACTATGTCATCCATCGAGCTGTTTGGAGACGACGAGCATTTCACAACTGTACAGGCAGATGGCATCTGCGTGTCGACACCTACGGGCTCAACAGCATACAATCTAGCAGCAGGTGGATCTCTCTGTCATCCCGACAATCCGGTTATCCTGGTCACGGCCATTTGCGCGCACACTCTGTCTTTCAGGCCGATTATTCTTCCAGACACGATAGTTTTACGTTGTGGAGTACCCTACGATGCACGAACTAGTTCGTGGGCAAGCTTCGATGGTAGAGAAAGAGTTGAGTTGAAACCCGGTGATTATGTTACCATCAGTGCGAGTCGATTCCCATTCCCTTGCGTCTTGCCAATGGATAGGAGAAAGACGGATTGGATCAATAGCATTTCACGTACTCTGCAGTGGAACAGTCGAGACAAGCCGAAGGCATTCAAGGAATGGAAAGAGTAGGAACAATGACCTGTGAAGTGCTGCAATACTTGGTAATCGCGGACGCCAAGGGGTTCTCAAAGCTTTACTATGAATACCAGGGTTGTCATTGACCAGCAAGCTTACGTCTCTAAGAATTGCATGTCCGTTTGATGCGATTCTGGTGCTGTGAGTGGGAGCCAATAGAGCGAAGTTTCTTGCCGCCGGGTATACAGAAGCTGAGCAAACTCAGCCTTGCAGGCCTTATCCGTGCCTGCTCAAGTCAGCCTCGCACCCCGCATTTGTCCCATCTGATCAGTCTACCTACGATTGCTGCATGCTGCAGTGAGGGAATGAAGCAGGACGCGCGGTTTGGTGTGGTACCCTACTGCTAGAATGCAGCCCCAATGCACCCTATCTTGTAGGTACTTTGATACCTGTTAACACTAACTCCACGAAAGAGCATCTCGAATAAGACTTGACAAGCGTAAAACAATCCTGTCGCTGATTTTGCAGAGTCGCAATGTGAGTAACCCCCATTTCCAGCAGTGGGGACCTCTGTCCTGTCTTGTCTTAAAGCCATGCGAAAAGATCGTAGAAAGCCGAGCGCGGCAGACGCGGCGCTGTTCAATAACTGGCAGCAGGATTGAGTAGTGTTGGACTTACCTCTGCATCGCTGCTGATGGTATTACGCGGCATAGTCTGTTTGCGGGAGGGTGGCCTGATAGCTCTGCGTTGGATACCACTGCATCTACCCAATACTGAGTTCCGTAAGTAAAATCGAGACTTGGCTTACGTCCTATCACTATATAACATACCAACATTGTTGATGTGCCATTACTACACCTTCGTCTTCAATCTTCAAAAGAGCATTGTGATCAACTCTTCAGTATGCGCCTGCTTCCATTCAGCGTTCACATTGTGTCTTTGACACTTCTATCACTTTCGGCGTTTGTCCACGCGCAAGCTGATACCGTCAAGTCTGTACCCTACCTATCACCGTAAAAGATTGAGCTAAACAGATGGTAGCGAGAACGTTACTATTCGCTTTCTGCCTGACAGCCAGGGGGACTCTTGCGATTACCACGATAGCGACAACGCTATCAGTTTCACCACTCTGAGTACTAATTCTGCGGCCCAGTGCTTCAACTTTGCACGCTTATTTGGTGGCAACGAAACACGGGGCTCCAGAGACCTCACAGTGAACGGCACAGGCGGTTTCCACTGGTCCATTTCCAACGCCCAGAGCTTCGATGCAAATGCGAACTACTCTCGTGTCTTGTACCGTCAACATCTCGCAAATGCCACGCAGGACAAGTACAAGGTCGGCCATACAGCGAGCCGTCAGGTCACACTGTACAGTGGACTTGACTGTTCTGATATCGACGAGGTCACGAAGAATCGCACACAGCCGTGGTTTGGGTTCAGCTGCTGGAGCGAGGATCAAGGCAGCTGCGGCACGCTACCATATAGCATCGTGAGCTTCGCGGTTGGGGGTATCCCGGAGCAGATTGCTGACAAAGACAACTGCTGGGTCTTTGCAAAGAGCGGCGAACAGAGTAGTGGTGCGCATATTCATGCCTCGTTGCAGGCCGTCATGGGGGCTTTTGCAGTTGTGGCTTTGTTCATGTGGTTGGCTGTATAGGATGGTAGGACTTTAGCAGATGTTGCGCTCCGTGATAGCGCAAAGATATTTGGGTTCGAAATACGAAGAGATTGTGAGATGAGACCTCAGCGTTATTGTTGCACTCGAAATATGGGCAAGACCCGCTTCTCTACTCTTGACCAATGTCGACGCCTTTGAGAGACCTTCCGTCATTACGAAGTCCTCGATGTGGCCCATCATCGATCGCACTAGATTCTCACCCAGTTTGGCAAAAACATAAGTCATCATTTACAGAGTACAATGACCAGAAATGCTTGCTTCGTATGAGCTGCGTAGCAAACTGGAGACATTGCTGCGGACACCATGTGTAGTACGCAGATTGCTCACCTGAGCGTACCCGTGAGCAGGTTCCTTGTATGATCCTGCAGGTGCAGAGCGTAGCACTTTGATCAATGAAGTAATGACCAAACGCACAAAGCGCATCATAAGTGGCCGTCTTCCCAGGTCGCCGTTGCCGTGATTTACCTTCAGATTCTTCCAATATCGCATCAATTCTTCACCTTGGAAGGCCGTTGCCAGCAGAAGTGCTGCCATTTTGCGCATCTCGTGCAGCAGTACCAGATCTGACCATGCCTGCCTGTGGCCCGGGTTGCCTCCTCAGAGCCGCGATGACTGGTTCCTCTTCTCTTCTCGCCGCTAAATTACTACCCAGCGCCACACTGCCAGTGTTTTGACCTGCGGCAGACCCTGGTCTCCGTCTCAAAAGCTCCTCTAGACCTAGGTCGCGCCACGTGGGCTCTCTCTTGGCTTGTGTCGCCCGCTGAATGCCAAAGGCAGCGTGCTGGTCTGGGACTACATCGTCTTCGTCTTCGGGGTTGAGAGGCTGGAGGTGCGGCGGGATATAGATATCTTCGGGAGAGAGTTTAGAGGACGTCATGTTGGTGAACGATTCCACAAGGTCCGCATGGTGCGAGTAGTGCATGTGCAGGTATGTTGCTGATGAATCGCGTGTCTGTGTACATTTAGCGTACTGCAGTGCGCGAATAGGTGACATACCTACCATGACGGTTAGACCGTGGGCACCAGGTAGTATACAGGAGGGTGGACTTGTGCTACTTTTGGAAGTGTGAGTGTGTAGTTGAGGTCGAACAAGGGTCGTGACCTTCCATGGCCTGCTTGTTTACCTGCTTATCGATAAGCGTCGGAATAGGAAGTCATCTCTAAGTCCGTGCGTGAAAGGCACCTGACCGCTTGCATCATCTCAGACACGACTCTTTGTCGATGACTGACATCTCTCGTATTCTCAACTTGTCGGAACAGATTCGCTTAGAGCATGCATTCTGTTCCAGCTCGAAGTTGAGATGATCTATATATCAGGCGCATGGTTAGGACTTCGCGACACGGAGATCACGGTTTGTCTTGGTCGCTGCAGATCACCTTGGTAGGCCCGCAAGCAGACTCCAGGTACCGAGACGCTATGCCTTATACAACGAGCTATCTGAAACCCCACCCGCATCTAGGTGCACGTCAGCTGCAGCTCCGATCGAAATGTCGATCGATGCTTGGTCCGTCGTGGCTGTGTGGGTATCGTACTATGGTAGCGCCGCGACGCTTCTGTCGTCCAAGTCGCATTCTTTTTGGGGAACATCTGCTTGTTTGATGACCGCGGACATCTGCCATGAAGGCGCCGGTGGCTCAGGACATGGATCCAGATGACCTCGAAACCTTTCTATCGCAATTCGGCATCAAGCGACATCGATATGACGGTGGACAAGTTGGATGGACTATCGATGTCGTTGCCAACAACGGGAATGCTCAAACGCAATCAGCATTTCTAGACGAGCAACGCGCAAGATGGATACTTCAACAACCCCCAGAGGAGGAGATATCGGACGGACAACTAATACACTCCAACTTTCCTGGTCCAGAGTCAGACTGGACCAATGCCTTCCCAGCCTCTGATTTTAGTAAGGTGGTTCTTGACTTCGACTGGGCCGCAACACCATTGGGTTCACTCCAAGAGTGGCCGCGATCGCTGCAGTTGTATACTCAGATGTTACTGTCCGACGTTCGGCCCGCATGGATCTATTGGGGCCCTGAAAGAATTGCTATCTACAACGAGGCTTCACTGCCCCTCATTGGTGCTATGCATCCACGTTTGATGGGTGGATCTTTTGAGAAAGAGTTACCATACTTATGGGAGTACTTTGGCCCGTTGTTCGATGCGGTCGAAAAGGGAGGACACGGATTTGCACGTCATGGGCTTGAGCTTCCCACCGCGCGGAACGGTTATCTGGAAGAGACCTGGTGGGACGGCGGTCTTGTTCCACTGAAAGATTGTCAGGGACGATACGGTGGAAGCCACTTTTCGTGGACAGAAGTCACCAGAACTACACTGCGAGACCGACGAACGAATTTGATCAACCGGCTAGGGCTATCTTCCCTTACTTCTATAAGCTCATTTTGGCAACATGTCCACGAAGTCTTCCAAGAGAATCCTCGCGACATTCCATTGGCTGCAATATACAGTACGGATGAAAACCATCCGTCCAGTGGGCAACTACATAGGGAGTATACTATCGGGCTCGGAGACGCGCACGAAGCAGCTCCTTGCGAATTGAATGTCAGTCTGGCCTTCTGGGCTATTCGTCACTATGTCTATATTCCCGTACTGACCTCAATACAGCTAGCAGTCGATCCCGAAGACTCTAATCTTGTTTCTCTCCTGTATCGCGCGCAGAGCACATTGGATGATTATTTGATAATTGTGAGTATATTCGATATACTTCTCCATGAAGGCCCTACTGATGCGCCGCCTCTTCAGGACTTGGCTGAAGAAACAACCTATGCAACGATGTTGAGAGACGTCGACTGGCTGGGCTTTGGTGAGCCGAGTCGTTACTGTGCTGTGATTCCTCTGAGAGATAAACTGGTGATCAGGGGTTTCGTAGTCATTGGCCTCAATCCCCGCAGGGGTCTTGATGAGGACCACAAGCAGTTCATCACAGATCTTGCGCGTCAACTGACTGACACCCTGATAAGGACTATCCTTAGGTCAGAACTGCGCGTCAGAGAGGAGTTTTTGACGACTGAATTGGGTATTAGTGAAAAACGCGCTAGCAGGATGGCGGAGATTGTACCAGTCGGCATATACGAACTGGCCGCGGACGGCTCGTTGCATTGGGCCAACAATCAATTCTTCGAAATAATGGGCGTCCCTCGTGGTCATCGCCAGAAAGAAACCTTCTCTTGGACCGACCACATTCACCCCGAGGATCATGATCGCGCGAATGAAAAGATGGGCAGATGCCTCCTACAGGGAATCGAGATCTCCGACACTCTTCGGCTTAGGAGGGACTGGGTACCTCCAGGATCGGACGTCGAGCAGAACCCTGCCACTGAGCCGTTCTGGGTCATGTACTCAGCCCTACCAAATCTTATGGCGGATGGCTCCACATCATCTCTGACAGGGTCTATCACTGACATATCTCACCTGAAATGGGCGGAACAGCTGCAGCTCCGCAACGCGGAGGCAGCGCAGAAGGAGAGACGCACCCAAGAAGAGTTCATCGACATAACCTCCCACGAGATGCGCAACCCCTTGTCAGCCATTACTCAATCTGCCGATGGCATTCTTTTATCTCTTCAAGAATCCAAGACTATAGAAGATCTTGAAGCTGCACAAGCGATCATCAAACTCAACGCAGAGGCTGCGAAATCCATCCTTTTCTGCGCTGCTCATCAAAGACGTATTATCGACACGTACTTACACTCGGAAAGCTAGACTCAAAGCTACTGACAATATCGCCTGCCAAATTTCGATTGGATGATCTCCTCGATCAAGCATTGCAGATGTTCAAAGCAGAATTCGAGGCTAATGACATCGAGGTCCAGACATCTGTAGACCCGTCACCTCATGATGCTGTAGCCGAAGAAAGTTTAGCTTTTCAGGGCGATTGCTCAAGGTTGTTACAAGTTCTGGTGAATTTAATGACAAATGCCATAAAGTTTACCAGAACGCAAAGTTCCAAGAGGATCAGTGTTCGATGCGGGTCAAGCCATAGTGTGCCCTCAACCGGGCTGTTTGGAAAAAGGTTTAGATGGCACTGCACAGGGCTTCCGCGTCCCGACCTCACGCAAGATCCTGAGTACGGACAAGGCAATCAGGCCTACATCTATTTCGCAGTGGCGGATAGTGGAGAAGGTATACCCTCTGATGCTCTTGAGAGAATTTTCACAGAATTCGAGCAAGCGGATAGGAGGACACATACCAAATACGGTGGCTCGGGGCTCGGCCTCTACATATCTCGAGAGCTCACGGAGCTTCAAGGCGGCTGCGTTGGCATCGAGTCAGAAGTTGGTGTTGGTAGCACGTTCGCCTTCTACACCAAAGTCAGGTCTCTGCTCACCCATGTGACTCAATACCACCTCAAAACGGACTTTACTCAGCCAGTACCAAAGACGGTAGGCGTCGCCGACATGTCCATTTCGAAAGAACACGCCCCGGGCAATGCAATATCACGGACCAAGTACAAAATTTTACTTGTGGAGGATAACCTACTGAACCAGGCCGTTCTTGCGAAACAATTGAGGAGAGTAGGCTGCGATGTACAGGTCAGTAGTAACGGAGGTGAAGCTGTCGACATGATGCTTCAAAAATATGGCCAAAGCACAAGATATAACTCGACTCTTCCAGAAAAAATGCTTTCGCACTTTGACTGTATTCTCATGGACTGGGAGATGCCAGTGTGTGACGGACTGCAGGCCACCAGGCTAATCAGGAATATCGAATTGGAGCAAACGGGTGTCAGGAGTCTCATTATCGGTATAACAGCGAATACGAGAGCAGAGCAGGTGTTAAGGGCGAAAGCGGCAGGCATGGATGAGGTTGTGCCTAAGCCGTTTCGCGTTGCGGAACTGTTGGCCACGATTAGTGGGTTTGTGGATCCCTGATCCAAGTCTCATAATTGATGATTCGGTGTCATTCCATCTTGCAGTACATCCAGGAGTCCTCCTACTCAAAACGCAGGAAGCTGTCTTGCCAGAGAGCAATGTAGGCATCAAGCGTAACGAGCAGCCAACAGCAGCTAAATATCTTTGTTCAGAAATCTCTAATGTTTCTGAACGAGAAGCTATACATTCGCACTCTTTGCATTTTGAGAGCCTTAACCTATGGAGACGAAATATAAGTAGTCTCCTCGCGTGTTAGAGGATGATAGCTGTACTCAGCTCCCAGAGACACTCCTTGCCGGAGCATAGATCACTGCAAGAAGGTTTCCTCTCAGAAATTAGCGTACGCAGCAAAGCAGATACTAGTGTGGGAAATATAGATATGCGTGTCTCTAATGTCTGCGCGGTATGAGATCTATCGGTAAGTCTGTTTGCATCACCTGCAGGTGCATAAAGGGGCCTTGCAGGGCTGGAGCACCTGCGTGTCACGCTTTCCCCTTTTGGGTAGTGCTGTCAGCCATGCAGAAGATCTTACTTCAATCCACCTTATTGCTTCGTCTTCCACCAACTGACAATCTGATATCCAGAGAAATTGATCTTGGTGCCTGTCGACTTTGTCTTGGTTGCAAACTCCTACTGGAATTGGTCTTTGCAAAGGATGACCCACCCACCCACATCATTGGCTGGCGTACCAAGCTGTATTGTTTCCAGATGGTCATTGCAATAGAGTACATTACCAAGGGCTTCATGGTACGTCAAGACAAGCTTACAAAGAACGGCCGCGAGCATGCCAGTATTGTTTGGCTCCTTGAAGACTCTTAACGACAAACGAAGTAGCCCTTGTGTCAAATCACCGACCGGACCCAGACAGTATGTGAACACTTTTCGAAGTGTTCGCAGACTGTAGGTATTCTACAAGCCCATGTGTGTTCATTGTGGCTACAAAGATTACCAGGTACCGACTCGACTGTTCGAATATGTAGCCGAGGCTCCGCCGTGTTTGTCTCCGCAAGATCCTCCCAGCCCCACTGCGTCATCGAAGCTATGAAGTCCTCAACTTTGACATCTCCATGAAAGTCCCAACGATATTGCTTCTCCAACAATCGGACAAAGCCCATCAAGATGCCCGAAGGACGTTGCAATTGTGCTAGCATCAAAGTGTCCATCCCAGAGATGCCCAAGGAATCGGCGATCTGCTACTGGTACGCAAGCTGTGTTCCGAGAGATGACGATAACGACTGAGTAACCACTGACTCTTCAGTGCAAATTGTCGTCGTGCGGGCTCGACTCCAGGCTCGATTGTTTACATGTACGACAAATCGGATGTCGCGATCGATGATGCTAAATGCACACTGAAAAGCTACCGGGATAGCGACACAACGTCAGGCAACACGATTATTCGTCAGTTCTGCAGCAATTGTGGATGGTAAGCTATGTAGACGAGCCAATGGTTGCGCATAGCTGACGTCTTCAAAGTCCGGTTGCATCTCTGCTGTCTGAGGATTCGCCAAAGATCATACTTAAGGGTGGCCTGTTTGATTACCTTCCAAAGCCTGCCCATTCGAGTTTCCCGCAGGACAAGCCAGAGTGGTTAGAAATTGCTAAGATATAGACTCGAATCGATGGACATACGACATTTGATGCTTAGTCAGCAAGCATAATGGTAAAGCTCTATTTCAAGTTCGCAAATGACACCAGCACCTCCAGCGAGTAGAGCTTTACTGTAGGGCCTTGTCGATACTATCCAATGGCCTCGCTCAGGCCTCGTTCCGGTAGATGTACGTTCAGCTGACATTTAATACCGCGAACGGGGATATCGCAACAATATCAAGTCAGGCAATCCACAGTATTCTGTCGATCACTCATCGTGCTTGTAGCCTCAGAACACGCATTCATTGACTTGAAGTATTAGGGAGGCACGGCGGACTCAGGGCTCGTAGATACCTACCAGCGTTGTCTAACAAGCTAATAGTCAACCAGCAGAACATCGAAGCGACAGCTCTCGAAACACTCCCGGAGCCGCCGCCGCACTAACCATTCTGAATATCCCATCATCGTAATGATGCAGGTCTACCATTCACCGACCTGACCCAACTTCAAGGCCCCAATTCCCGCAATCATCTACAGTACCACAACACGGCAGCAAGTGGTATAAACTCGTGGTCTTATGATCTTTGCTGTTATACCTACAATCCTGCCTACCTGCGACAATCTCATATTAGTTGACGTTACACTGCATTTAACCGGTGCGCCGTCAAGTGACTTTTGTAATGGCCCTCAATTTAATATCACTATCGCCACCATCGACTTTCGGAACGACGGGAAGTCTCGTGCTTCATCATGTATTTGAGCTTGAATAGTGACAACAACACTGGGATGCACTGGCTACGGCAGCATACTATTTAAAGTAAGCTCTCGACCAAGACCAATATACCAACAATCCTTAAGCCTCTCAAATTTGCTCATCATGCTTCTCTCGACAGTTTACGCCGCAGCTGCGCTCTTCGTTTCCCAAGTCGCTGCTCATGGTGCGGTGACCAGCTACGTCATTGACGGCGTTACCTACCCCGGGTGAGATTCGGTTTCTCTACTTCATTCTCAACTGTGACTTATAGACTACGCAGATACACTGGCTTCTCGCCGGCTTCGTCCCCGAAGACCATTCAGCGCCAATGGCCTAACTACGACCCTACCCTTACTGTCACCGACAGAAAGGTTATGTGCAACGGAGGCACTTCTGCTGATTTGTCTGCCAAAGTTGCTGCTGGTGGCAAGATCAAGGCTATATGGTCTCAGTGGACTCACGAACAAGGTCCAGTCATGGTGTGGATGTACAAGTGCTCCGGCGACTTCTCAAGCTGCGATGGCAGCGGCAAGAAGTGGTTCAAGGTAGAGACGCAACGATACCGACTCCGTTCAATCAGCACTGACACTCCTACAGATTGACCAGGAGGGCATGACCGCACCACCCCTCAGCGGCACCTCCTGGGGCACAGCCAAGATCCTCAAGCAGCTGTACTGGGAGTCCAAGGTCCCCAGTTCTCTGGCACCAGGCAACTACCTCGTTCGCCACGAGCTGCTCGCTCTTCACCAGGCCCTGAACCCTCAGTTCTACGCTGAGTGCGCTCAGGTCCAAGTCACTGGCTCGGGCTCTGCACAGCCCAGTGGTGACTATCTCGCCAACATTCCCGGCTACGCCTCCCAGAGCGACCCCGGCATTACCGTCAACACCTACGCTGACCAGAGCAAGACCTACAGGTGCCCTGGCCCTAACGTCTGGACTGGTTAGAGTGTCATCACCACGGGAAGGCGAGGACCAGACGGAGATCCCTTCCATTCATGTCTCAACCATCGACATGTTGCTGCATTATTGGCCGTTGGAAAGAATTGCAGTATAGTCAGCGATCACCCAACCTCAATAAATCAAATCACCTGCAACGTCTGAATCTCTGTTTCCTTGTCAGTGCAGTTTCTGACAAAGGATTGTGGGTTTGGATTGTGCGTACGTTACCGACGATTCACTCGCGCAGTTTCCAGTTCTACTTCTAAGTGATTGTCTCTTGCCAAACCTCCAGGACCCTGTACGTGCATGCCTTGGCTCGTGATCTTATGATCGAGTTGTTCTTCTCGCAACAGCTCACACTGACTGTATTGTGCAGCTCGTGATGTTCAAAACAGTTCCGCGCAATTAGTAGGTCTGTACGGCGAGCTGCTTTTGGAAGCTGGTCTTTACAGGACTACAGCTGTGGTGCCTTGAGTAGCCATTCTCCTTCATTCTGAGTGATATCCGAGATCCAAGTAAGAGGGTTTCTTCTTGGACCGAGACCCCTTCTTCATGTGATGTTGGAATAACCAGTGTTGATCGAGTCTATGTCTATATCCCACAAAGTGCAATTGTTATACGTGCACGACAGAGCCACGTTCTAAAGAAGAAGAGAACATGGCGTCGTAACTTCCTGATTCGACTTGCGGTGGCCCGGGGTGCTGACAATGCTGTGCTCACGCCCATGACTGTCCCATGTTACTCTTGACGGGTTTTCACCACTACGCTGTCCTCCTCCACGCGCCAGCCAGCAACGCACCACCAGCGATGGTGCCACAAACACCAACTTGTAGATCGCTCATCAATCCCGCTTCTACCGACCAGTGCAGCGTCATAGGTGCGTACGCGATATTGCTGATCAAATCCTTCCACCACGTGAAGCTGCTATCGTATGCGTCCTTTCTTTCTTGCTCTGCCCTCAACTTATCCTCCTTCTCACCATCTCCAAGCTTCTCGAAGCGTGGCTCATGGTACGCACGCTCGATGAGCAGCCTTACGAGCTCGCAGCCCACGTATATGGCCCAGAATCTCGAGCTCCAAACCCACCACCATGTCTCGCGCTTCTTACCGGCATCACCTGTCCACGCGTTGCTGGTCAGCATGCCCTTGGAGGAAGCGTAGGCGCCGTTCTCCAGAACCTGGAAGACTACACACGATGCGATAGCCGCCCAGGTCGTCCCTCTCAGCAGCTTCTCTTTCCGCCCAGCCTCCTTCGGTAGCGGCGAAAGGTATGTGTCTCGCGCCCAGGTGTACAACCCCAGCATGCCCCACATACGCACGAATATCCGGTAATCGGCTATGACGTCCGCAATGGCTTTCGACGACCCTACTGTCTGTGCCAGCAGCTTTGTCCCCGCCGATGCTGGGAGCTCAGCAATCAGGGTCTCGCCTGGGAGCATCACGTCGGCGGCCTTGTCAGCCATGTTGGTTGCAACGACCGCCAGCTGTTTTTCGAGGACCTGCTGGCCCAGAGCGTACACGAGGGTGAGCGTGTAACCTGTCGTGCACAAGGCTATATCGATACCACTCGGGGTCGAGAGGAGCGCAGAGAGGCGGAGCAGATTGCGATCTGTCGAGGATGCGGCATTCTTTAATCTTCGCGCAAGGACGTAGCGGAGTTTCTGGAGGAGAGTGGGTCTTGGTGGGGGACGCCGTGTGTCTGGGGTGGCTTTCGAATCTTTGGGTGCAACAGGGACGCTATCACCGCTGGGTATTGTCGTGCTGCTGGGGTGAGAGTCCTCCATTGGAGCTTAGGGAGGGTGTGGGATGCTGAACCACATGCAACTGAAATCTGATGTTTTCATGGCGGTGACGGAACGCTTCACGCATACGCGCCGACCGAGGTTCCGAGCACGCGCAGTGGTTCCGCTCAGGGTTATCATGATAGCCGGGCATGTGACAAGACCCTGTACACTTGTGAAAAGACGCCGAGCTCAAACATCTTCATGTCGATAGGGCGTTGACAAAACAACAGTGACCTCCACAAATGTGCAAACGTAAATGTTAGTATACGATTTGGAGTTCACATGTCCAATGGATACTTCAAGCATCACCTGGCTGAAACGGGCCGATCCTTGCTGTTTTGAACGTAAACCCCAGAATCCCCCACCTGTGCGTTGTTCCACTGACCTCATATCTCGACTCTCTTGTCCTTCTGCGTCTCTTGGTGTTTACTCTGCGCTTTAGCGGGTTCTGACTTGTGATTATCTGTGAGCGGAACCTACGCATGACACCTATACTTCTAGTGTAACCTGCAACCGCCAGCTCTGCTGGGCCACTGGAACTACCATCGTTTAGCTACACCACGCAAGAGAAGGATTAAGAAACTGCCTCCAGGATGTCTTCCACACCAGATCCAAATCACCCACCAACCCGCATCCCAACATATCCACTCGCGCACTCCTTCCGCCAAAAACCCCGCCGCCTACCACTGGTCCTGCGCTTCGCCAAAGGCTCCATCCACAGCGCCATCTACATCCCTGTGATCCTGCACTGTCTCTTCACGGCACTAATCGTGTGGCTGGACACCTTTCCCAGCATTCATATCAGCATCCCTGCGACCATCATCCCATCCCTTTCCATCGTCGTGGGCCTGATGCTCGTCTTCCGCAACAGCACAAGCTACGACCGCTTCTGGACCGGCCGCAACTGCGTGACATCCGTGGGCACCAGCGTGCGCAATCTCGCTCGCATTTTCCTCGTCAACAGCCAGGATCAGCACGGCAAGAGCACGCCCGACGAGCGCCGCGACACGGAGCGCACAGTCCGCGTGCTCATCGCCGTGCTCTACGCCATCAAACACAACCTCCGCGCCGAATTCAACATCCCCCCCGCCAGCCTCGCCAACTCCACCTCCACCCTCGCCTACACCGGCGTCCGCGGCGCAAGCCGCCCCATCTCGCGCCCCCTCAGCAGACGCCCCAGCTACGTGGACCGCGCCTACAGCGCCCCCGGCACACCCACACTCGAACGCAACCCCAAACCCGACGCCCAGACCCCTCTCCTCTGGCACTCCACAGGCACTCTCGACAGCGTCCTCGAAAGCACAGGCAGCATGACCACCAAGAAAGACGACTACGTCTCCCTCCTCCCCGACGGCCTCATGGGCTACGAAGACCGCGGCCTCGGTCTCCCGCTGCAACTCTCCGTCCTGCTGGAATCCTACATCACCCGCGCGTACAACCGGTCGTGGATCAACGCGCCTCTTTCCTCCCAGCTGACCGTCCAAGTCAACACGCTCGTCGACGCATACGGCAAGATGGAAACGATCCGCACGACGCCCTTACCTATCGCTCACCTGATCCACGCCTCGCAGGTGCTCTTCCTGTATATTTCTATCCTGCCCTTCACCATGGTGGATTCCTACGGCTGGTACAGTATTCCCGTGGTGGCGATTGTAGCGTTCACGCTGTATGGGATTGAAGGGATTGGCGTTCAGCTGGAGGATCCGTTTGGGTATGATCGGAATGACATCAAGATGGATGGGATTGTGGAGGATGCGAGAGCGGAGGTGGTGGTCTTGTTGGAGGAGTGGAGGGAGAAGTGGGAGGGGGGCAAGGGGTATGGGGGTATGTTTTAGATGGGCCGAGTGGGGCTTCGTAAGCAGTGGATCTGGGGGTGGAGAGGGGCGGTAGGGTGGGGATGATTTGGAGCGTGGAAATGTGGAAACACGGAGGTGTGGTAACGATGTGATGTGATTTGATATGTGACATGCGATATACCCTAGCATATTGCGCTGCTTTCAAGCTGTACGAGAATGGATTCGATTCGACCTCCCTGAGATCAGTGTATTCATCAAGACACTCGACTCTGCCTTTGCCCGCTTGTCACCCTGGTGCACACCGCGCAACATTCTTCCGCCACATAGTCACTAACAATGGTCAAACAAATGCACTGATCCGCCAACTCCTGGACCCCAAGTGAACGCTGGTCCCAAATACATACAGACAGAATACATTATCACCGCCACTGGTTTGTTCCTCGTCGCCATGCGGATAACTAGGTCATGCGGAACTAGGACTTCGCTCGTACTCCTCAAATGATGATAACAGCAAGTACAACGACAAACGCCTGGAAGGAGATGACTAGGAAACGGAAGCACAGCGTACGTTGAGCTTAGTCAAAGCGCACGGGGGGTATGGAGGGGGCTTCCGTGTTTCCAGAGCCGGGCGAGTCGTCACGAAGTCGACTACCGCCGGCGCGACCCGCACTTCCATCCAAGACAAAGGGACCGGCGTCGTTGCGCGGTGTCATGGGTCCGTCTTGTGCGCGGTCCGGTGCGAGTCCATCGTGTGCGGCTAGATAGAGCGGTGACAGGCCGCTGTACCCTGATGGACCCCGCTCAATGGACACGGCCTGAGTGACCGAAGCAGTCATAGGTTCTATAGGTCGGAATGGCGTTTGTGGATTTGGTGGATGCGTGCTCGGTTCGTTGATGCTGATGCTTGTTATGGCATGCTGCAATTCTGAAAGATCACCACTCCCGGTTCCTCCTGGCGATGTCCCGTTCATGGGAACCACTGAAGCGCGCGGCGTGATGTGACGGTCTACAGGCGGGTTTTCGGGGGTCAGATTTGAGTTGCCATTGGTTTGTGGTTCCTCCTCCCAGTCCTCAAACTCGCCAGGATCCTCTACATCGGCCTCTAGGTCTGCGACTGCCCTGCAGTTGGGGCAAAGGAAGTTGGGCCACGTGGGCCCATTCAAGATGGGTCTTATGCATTTGTAGTGCCAGACGTGTGAGCACGGAGCAACGAAAAGGGACTGGCAGGGCTGAAAATTTGGTTAGGCAAAAGGTCATGGGAGGAGCGGGGGAAGATACTTACAGCTATAGACATGAGGCAGATGGCACACTCAGAGGTATGAGTCGATGCGCTGTCACCTTCCTTCTTGGTTTTGGTAAGGTTACGTAGACGCTGGTGCGTTTGTTTACTGGTAGCAATCAGCTCTGCATAGATAAGTCGAGTACAAACGAAACTTACTTAAAGGTGTTGAGTGCCTGTTGCCACCCGCGGTTGCACTCGACGCGGATCTTGACACATCTGAAGATCATTTCCTCACCACCACGGAAGTCAATTCCCAATTGAATGATGTCACCATCCTTTATCCTAAAAGGTTTCGATTCAACGTTCGGCTGACTCAGCCTGATATGATTGAGGAAAGTGCCTGAGGAACTCTTCACGTCCTTGATGTACCAGCTGCCGTCCTTGCACCACAGCTCGCAGTGCTTCCGGCTGACGACCTTGCTCTTGAAACCAATTGCGGCAGCCGAGGGCATGTTGGCTGGGATCTCAGGGGCATTGTCACGCTCCGAGTAGCGCCCAACCCTAATGACAGCAGACTCGTCGGGCAGCGTGCGAGTGATGGTAGGGAATTGGAGTGACGGGCGACCGGCGCGAGGGTCCTGGTGGGGGATAAAGCGAATCGAGGGCAGGTGCCTCTGTGGGGTGGAGCCGTCGGCGGCATTGTCGCTCGAGCTGTCGTGGTCGTTGGGGCGCGGCGTAGTCGTGGGCGTGGGCCCTGCGCTATTGCGCACCGAGAGCTGGGGCGCTGCTGTCTCTGCGCGAGTCCTAGTCATGTCGACGACTGCTGGCGATGCGGGCGGAGAGTCGTTCGGGGGGAGATTCTGGTGTAGGTCGGGCTGGTTCAGGGGCGCCGTCTGGCGTCTTGACGGGGGCGAGGGGCGCGCAGACGCACCCTGGGACCCTGAGGTGGCAGCAAAGGGCGAGGCAGGTGGGGTGTGGGTGGAGGCGCGTGGTCGGGTCCTGGGAGAGCGGGCGTCCTCACGTGGGCCGTCGGGGCTGTCAGCCGAGTGCAGGTGCAGGCCGTGGGTGTAGTTGCGCAGGAAGGAAATGCCTCGCTGCAGGCCAGTCGAGCGCGGCGAGGGCGAGACGGGGGATATGGGCGTTGCGGTCGTGGAAACGGTGGGGTTGCTTGGTGCTGGGGCAGTGAACATGGCAGCGCCGCAGAGTCGGGTTTGGAAACGATAGGCCTCCTGGCGCAGCTGGACGCTGAGGTTTCAGGTGAATGCTGGGCGGTGCGAGTGGCAGCGTGTGACAGACAGCACCGTCACGCCGTTTACTGTGCGCGAGAGGCAAGAGTGGAGAATCTACACCAGTGCGCCGCCCGAGGACGAGGACCAGGGCGAGGGCGAGTGCGAGCCAAGGAAATGGGTTGAGGAGTCGGCGCATGCAGTTCGACCAAGTCGACTCGGGGCCAGACCGCAGTCAATACAACAAGGCAGTTGCAGCACGGCACAACACAGCAGAGCACGCAGAACGAAGACACAGGGCCGGCGTGCTGAGAATACTCGCAATCAGTCAGGCAGGCAAGAGTGAGGCAGGAAGATGCTGGGCGCGGCGGTGCGCCTGGCGTTTTCCGTGCCTCTGTTATTGTACTCGATCTGAACGCAGACGACAAGAGGTGACGTCTATGCGGAGTCCTTGACCACCATTTCGACCACGCTGCAAGCAGGCATCACCATGCGACGCTCACGTGTGAAATGAGTGTTTGTACACGAGCAGGGCGCACTGTCTGCCTGCTGAGGGCTGCTACTGACCAGCCTGCCGTGACAACAGCACCGCCCGCAAATGTCTTCGCCGCGGCGAAGCTGAAGCAACCTGAGGCGTTGCTGAGGAACCGTGCCGCACAAGTGGAGCCGCCTTTCCGGCCGTCTGGATCCATGCTATCTGATAATCGACCTGGCCCCACGTGACAACATGTCATCTTGAATTTTTGGGACGCGCATCGCCCGCAGTAGCAACCCATCAACGACATCGACATGTTACGGCCCCGGACAGTACGGCCGATCACACGCGGACTATCGCAGGCTTCGACACAGCTGACACGATCCGCAACATGCGCCGGTAGACGCGCGCTGGCCACGGCCGTAACGGACAAGGATCCAGTCGAGCTCGATGAGATTACCACGCTTCCCAATGGCATCCGTGTCGCGACCGAGGCCCTGCCGGGCCACTTCTCTGGAATTGGTGTCTACGTTGATGCTGGCTCCCGCCACGAGAACGATGCTCTGCGCGGAGTGAGCCACATCGTCGACCGACTTGCCTTCAAGTCGACGCGCAAGACGAGCGGCGACCAGATGGCGGAGAAGATGGAGTCGCTGGGCGGGAACATTCAGTGCGCTTCGTCGCGCGAGGCGCTGATGTACCAGTCGGCCACATTCAACTCGGCGGTCGAGAGCACAGTTGGCCTGCTGGCTGAGACAATACGCGACCCGCTCATCACCGAGGACGAAGTGCAGGAACAGCTCGAGACGGCCGACTACGAGATCGGCGAGATCTGGAGCAAGCCTGAGCTCATCCTGCCTGAGCTGGTGCATATGGCCGCCTACAAGGACAACACCCTTGGCAATCCCCTGCTCTGCCCTAAGGAGCGTCTCCCCCACATCAATCGCAACGTCATCGAGGCATACAGGAAACAGTTTTACACTCCAGACCGGATAGTCGTTGCCTTTGCTGGTGTTGACCACAACGAGGCCGTGAAGCTGACCGAGCAGTACTTTGGCGACATGGCAAAGGGCCAGGGACCAGCTCTCATTGGCGCTGATGCCCATTCCGCCATCTCCAGCCAGAATCCGGAGCAGCAGGTCTTCACCGCCGATCACCCCACCCCCGTCGGTGCGCCTCCCCAGCAATCGAAGCTGCTTTCCAAGATCCCCTTCCTAAAGAACTTCTCCACCTCCGCCGCTGACTCGGCATCGCTCAACTCCTCGTTCGATCTCAACTTCCCTCCCATTGACACATCAGTCCCCTCCCATTATACTGGCGGCTTCCTCACCCTCCCTCCCATCCCCCCGCCGCTCAACCCTATGCTCCGCCGCCTCTCTCACATCCACTTGGCCTTCGAGGCCCTCCCCATCTCTTCCCCCGACATCTACACCCTCGCAACCCTGCAAACCCTCCTCGGCGGCGGCGGTTCATTCAGCGCCGGCGGGCCCGGAAAGGGTATGTACTCGCGCCTGTACACCAACGTGCTGAATCAGCACTTCTGGGTCGAGTCCTGCGTCGCCTTCAACCACAGCTACACTGACAGTGGCCTGTTCGGCATCTCCGCGTCCTGCCAGCCCAGCCACGTCGCGCAAATGCTCGAAGTCATGTGCCGTGAGCTGAAGAGTCTCGGCGACGAAACGGGCTACGCCGCCCTGAAGGAAGGCGAGGTCCAGCGCGCCAAGAACCAGCTGCGCTCCAGCCTGCTCATGAACCTCGAGTCGCGCATGGTCGAGCTCGAGGATCTAGGGAGACAGGTCCAGGTCCACGGGAGGAAGGTCGGCGCTAAGGAGATGTGCGAGAAGATCGATGCCGTCACTGTCGACGACATGCGTCGCGTCGCTCGCCAGGTGTTTGGCGGCAAGGTCAAGAACAAGGGCGAGGGCAGCGGTGCGCCGACTGTCGTGTTGCAAGAGGGAGAGCAGGAGGGGCTCAACAGGAAGGACTTCACCTGGGATGATATCCAGACAAGAATCGCGCGGTGGAAGCTGGGAAGGAGGTAGTGGGTTACTGAAAAGCGGATGCATGTATGATCATGGTAGTGGATGTGTGCGATAGATGACTTTTGTATAATAATTGCATGATAAGGAGCGTAGAGTCCTGAGCATAAAACAAACTTTGTCAACACCTCGCACTACTTTTTTCCTGTCATTCGCTGTGATCTCTTGACCCCTCACTTATCCGCAGGTTGTCGTCCACCTCACCTAGTCGTCTCCTCCTACGAGGACCTACTTTGATATCCCCTACCTTCCCACCTTCGGATTCTCCCTATGAATCATCGAGACTCCGCACCAGGTCCAGATCACGGATCTCTAGACACACCAGCGGATCTATCACGCATTTAAGAATTCGCGTGGGAAGTTAAGCTCGGGACACTTTTCAACTTGAGTCATGCAGTTTGATAAGAGTGGGCGAGGTACATGTCTGTGGTGTAGCGAGGCGTGAGAGGTGCATTGGGATGAAGGCGCATTGTCACAACCAGAGGCTGGAGCCTTTTGCTGTCCAGAATTGGCATGTCCAGACAAGGCAGATCTCAACACTCAGAAGAACATGCAGCCGACCAAGTCCTTTGACTTCCTGATGTGAATTATTTTCTTTATTTTTCCGCGACGCTGCATGTGGAGTCATGTGGCCGATATCGCCTATTCTATGAAAACATGTTGTTCCTCGCCGTCTTCAATGTCGATGAATCTTCGTACTGTGTCTCGTTAGTATGTCTGCTGTGCATCCCCGAAACTTCATACTGGCTCACCTGCAAAAACCCACTGAAATCGACCAACACAGTCCAACAGTCCACCAAATCGACCAGGTCCTGTTGTGCCTCGACCTTCTCTCCACCTCCGATATTGACACTGCGCTTGAAGATTGCGACCATACTGTGTCTGTTTTCCTTCAGGAACTCTCTCGCCTGAAATATGGTCTGGTCATTTTGCCGCCCTCTTGCGATGACTGCTGCGTTGATAACTCGTAGAACGCTAAGCATAAGCTCGTAGTACTTCTTGAGCGCGTTGGGATTGTCGAACTCGAGACCGATGTCTGGATCCACAGCGAAAATCTGAGAGTCGCGAACGGCTGGGAATAGGCCAGCGTTGAGGACGTACGCAGCGCCGAGGCGAGACTGAGCGATGCGCAGCAGAAGCGCAAGGCTGGCGTCGTAGTAGGACAACAAACTGGAGACTTGGGGCGCAGCTGCTGCACGGAGCTCCTCTGCTATGTGCTTGATGTTATCGACGAGAACACCGATGAAGTTGAGTGAGACGAAGCTTTCAAGTATGTACTTTGATTGCTGGCGGGTAGCCACAGCAACGAGTGCATTCAACAACAAGAGTGCAGAGATCTTGCACGTGCCCTGACCACTGTATGCGTCATCGCAGACGATCTCCAGAAGGTGGCTGCCGGCATGCTGAATCGTATTGAGCGTATGACGACCGAGTGGGGAGTTGAGTGTTGCCTTCTCAAATGTCCCGTGGATGTAGCGGAAGCAGATCTGGTAGCAGTACTCGCGCAGCTCAGGAGTCGAGATTGGGCTGTATACTCCTGACAGTGCAGCGCGGAAAAGCTGACTCAAACGGTCACTCGAGAAGTCGCCTGTCTTGTCGAATGCAGTCGAGGCGAAGTCTACCTTTTGAATGAGTGCCTCGGCCAAGCCAGCAAGCTGCAGAGCCGTAGAGACATCGGCGTTATACGACTGCTCAAGCTTTGGCAGGATGACCTGCAATGTTTGGAGGATGAAGGAAGCTCTGGCCCCATCTTCAAACTCGCAGCTGTGCACGGTGACCATTAGAACCTGTACCCAGGATTGCAAGATCTCCTTGTGATAGCGTATTAGCTGGGCTCGACGGTTCCAGTCGGCGAAAACAGTTAATAACAGTTCAGCTTGCTGCGTAAGCTCTGCCTCTTGAACCTCATCCACGAGTCGGCCTTCCTTCCTCCAATACTTGATCTTCAACAAAATGACCTGCTGGAGCAACGGTAACGAGTACAGCAGACTACCATCTTTTTCTTCCTGGCAAGATGTAAGATTGACACCCTCAAAAAAGTCGTGTTGATCCGGCAGAGTCCGCTCCGGGTACACAAACTCGATGAAATCGAACAAATCGAAAATGTTCGGGTTGGACACTGAATCCTCCCCAGGTCGTATGGTCGTGCCAAGAAGGAGAGATTGTATCCGTGACCTCATTGATGGAATGTTCTCCTTGATAGTTAGGCGTAGCTCTCGAGATTCGTAATCCAGGAAAGCAGCTCGCCGTTGCAGAAAGCTTTGCAGGGCCAATGCTGGAGACCCAGAGAAGAACTCAGAGTAGTCACCGGCGGCAAGCATCTCGAGACCTTGTGCAAGAGACAAGCCATCCCAAGGTACGTCGATGGTTATCGGCGTCAGACGAGGCGCCTCGATGAATAATAATTCGTTCTCGCGAAGCTCGTCCATAACGATAGCACTAGTCAGGGGCGAACGCCAAAGCTTTTGCAGAACATCCCAGCAACGTGTCTTAAGTTCAGACCTCCAGGCTAGGAACTGTTCGCCGTCGTTGTCAGGGTATTCGACGCCTAGCAGGAGGATTGCGTGGAAGAGCGCTCGCCCATTTGACCACAAGCTATCCTCAGCGATGCGGACAGTGCTGCTTTCGCACGAGAAACCCATAAGGATATGAGCTATGGTTGGTCTCGTGGATACTGCTGCCAGGCAGCTGTTCAAGAAGTCAAGCACTCGAAGCTTCACGATGTAGCCAGATGCATCCTCGCCAGCTTCAAGCTCTTCAGGACTAAATCGCATCAACCCATACAAAGATCGACCGATGCGCTCTGCTTCATTGTCGCGTTGTAGGATACCGACAATCTTGCTGCGACCTGACCGCTGCCCAAAGCCCGCCGGAGATACAGCAAGCTTCCGTGAAGATGCCAGCTTTTGTAAAAGCTGCAAAGAAGCGATAGTCAAGGCTTCATGGCCCGTTCCACAATACAGTCCTAGATCAACGACGATTTGGAGGTTGCTAAGGATAGCGTCTTCGAAAGATGCCAACGACAGGTTGGACACTCCAGATCCTTGCGCAGACGGTTGCCCCTTTAGCACAGGCCTGACAATATCAAGGTAAGTGGCCTGCAGCTTCATGACTTGATCCATGACTTCAATGCTCAACATAAGTGTCTGGACCAGAGGAGAATCCGACGGAGCAGCATCGACTTCGCTGACGTCATGATGCGAAGCCGCGAAGAGAGCTTTGAGGACCTTGTCATTGAACAGCCATTCCATGACACGAGTGAAGGGGTGCATCGAAACGTAGGCGGCCAAAGAGGAAGAGTCAATCACAGTATCGACAGGAATGCTGGACTTGTTGGCAAAGACCACAAGGTTTTCGTTGAAAGTTGAGAGACACGTTACGATGAAGCGCAAGCATGTCCACCTCATGACGTTGCGTTGTAACGGGTTGAGGACCTCCTGTGAACGTTCCGCGAACACTTGTTGCATGACGAAGTCAATATAGCTCTCGATTCCTGGCATCCGGCGTGATGAGCCAAGAGTCTCGGGGAAAGGCAAGCCATCATGAAGTCCTTCGCTATTCGGGTAAGGTTCGACAAGACTATGAAGAAGACGGACAAAAGCAATGGCTTCGTCATACCCATCAGCCAATGTGGCCCAAAATTCCTCTCGCGGGCCAGAGATCATGGCATTGCTTGGTTGAGAGGTGACGTAGAATCCGCTGACTGTCCAATCGTCCAAAGCACTCCAAACGATACTGGCGCGATTGACGTCCTTGTCGGCCATCAGAGCTGAGAGCGCATCGTATGCCGCCGCTCGCAGCCCACTCTCGACCTTGTCTGTGCATAAGCCGAAGCAGATGCCTAAATAGTTGTACTCCTTCAAATCAAGGATCCATTGACGCGCCGCAGAGCTGTTCCTGCACAGATGTGCTAGGAGGCGCAGATAGCTCTCCAGCATGGTTGCGCTCTCTGGCTCAACAATCTGATCTGCAGCTGTCTGTGACTGTGTGAAGATGCCCATTTGGATGGCTTTCTTGGGTTCATGAATATCGCGATCGAACTCGACCAGCTCGTTAAAGATGTGAGTATAGCTCAACGAGCTTGTGCGGCGAATCTTGCCAGATGCTGACGCGCCCTCTTCGAGCAAGAACTTGTGGGCAGAGTCTGCGTTTTCTTGATCGGTGGAGATGGCTCTGAGCATTTCGCAAAACATTGCAATACGAGGCGTCGGTTGTCGCTTAGCGGCCCATTGCAGGAAGCCGTACAGATTGCTTTCCTTGTCGTTCCAGAAATCACCAGCGGCGTCGGCAAAGCCGTCGAAGGCGTACGCTACAACCACCATAAATCTTTCCAAGTGCAACGGATAGTCGCCAGTCGACTGTTGAAATTGCAGCTGAAGCCTTCTTCTTTGATCGTCCTCCTCAAGTTTCAATTTCCGTAGCGTATCTGGCATATGGGTGATGAATGAATCGACAAAGGTCTGCAACTGCTCCATAAGAAGTACTTTAAAGAACTCTTCCGGTTGCGGTGTGTCAGTGTTGAGCATAGCTGTATCTTGGAGCAGCGTTGACAGCATGCTGGTCTTCTGGGGATCGTACCACCTAGTGGGTCGCACATCCTGGCTCACAGACAGCATGAAATGAAAAGCCCCATCGTTAAGCGCCCTGATGAATTGCTCGGATCGTGCGTCGGCTTCAGTCCTCAGGTTGACACCTCGAATGGCGGGATCCTGATCGCTGGGGTCAACGTATCGCCCACTGTACTCGGCCAACCACCAGGCTAAGGTCGCGGCATGGAGGTTCCTGAGTGCCCAGCCAGAGCTGTCTCGCTCAGCCATCAGTGAGTCGTGGAGAGAGCGCGCGTCCTTTAACAAGACGTTGCTCTCAATTGCCGTCCAGCCTGTCAAGCGAATGATGATGGGCACGTAGTGAATTGTGATGACGTCGTGACGATCGAGGGTTTTGGCCTTGGCCAAGAGTGCCTTGTAGCTGTCGATATTGACATAACCAGCCTTGATCATGTGCGTGCAAATGGCAGAAAGGTTCTCGTGCTGTCTCGTCAGGCTCTGGCGCTGGAAGTCCATGATCTCGACGAAACCAGGTAATGGCACCTGGCCGACGATCTGGGTGCTTTGGACGCGCTCGGTGATGTGCTGCAGCCACTTTTCAACATTGGACATGGCGGTCAGGCACTTGTTCCAGTAACCATAAGCATTGACCAAATTCGCTGCGCCGTCCACGCCAAGTATAATGTGCACAGCCCTCTGCAGAGTTGGAAGTCCCTCCATGTCCGTCTCTCCGCTATCACCGTTGTCCAATGCAGTCTTCATCAGGATGCGCAGGCAGAGGAGAATGTACTCGCGGCGACGGTGGAAGCGTATGACGGCGGTTTGCAGTTGCGTGCGGTCGAGCTCATTAGCTTCAGCTGCGGCGCCCATGAAGAGCGCAGCAGCATCGATTTCATCCAGATCCAGGGCGTCAGCCAGCTCCAACGCCTGCTGCTTGAAATCATCGTTGACCTCGTACTCGTTGGCATCAAAGGTAATCTTCCCGCTCGATAGCAGCTGCCGGCTCGCGTCGTTCTTGGGCTTCTTGTCCAGCAGCGTCTTGAACTCCTCCAGATGCGCCTCAAGATTGAGTACCAGCCGCTCGAGCACGGGCAGCTGCAGGTCGATGTGTGCGCAAAGGTCGCGGTGCAGGCCCTGGAGGGCCGCGAGGCTGTCGTCTTCAGCCATGTGTTGATCGCGGGGAGGCACTGCGCATCGTGCGCCGGAGAGTCTGGCGTGAAACGGTGCGGTTGCGTGCGAATTGCGTCGTGTTTGGGTGTTGTTTTCCCTTTGACCACACAGCTCGAACTTTCGCCGACGCGGGCGGAGAGCTTGGACGCGACTGCCCTCTTGGCGGTGACCAGCATAGCAAGCACTCCCGCCGCAGCTCCGCAACAACACCACCACAAGAGCTGTAGTGCGCGCGCTCAGACGTGTGTTGCGGTCGCGTAGGCCCAAGAACCCATGTTTGACTGTCAGCCAACTTGTCCATCCGCCCCTTTCGCCTGGCAATGACCCTCCAGCACGCCGTCTTCAACTTGCAGCCATGAAGGACAAGAAGGACCAGGAAACCCACACGACCATACAGGATGCGAAGCGTGAGTGACCCACGCCTCTCCCGCAACAGCCCGCGCTTACTGCGATAGTTGCCATCCAAAAAGTCCAGGTCAAAGAGCGCACCAAAGGCCTGAAGGATCTCATCCGCATCCTGAAGCTCAACCGCGGCAAATCCAGCCTCGAGGGCCTTGGGAATAAGACATACCTTGCACTATGCGATACATTGTTCCAGTGCCTGACCACTGAGCGTGAAGGCCTTCTGCTCAATACAGGCAAGAAACAGAAGTCGCCCGAAAACATAATCCTCTGTGCCACAGCTCTTCGCCTGGTTGTAGCCTCCGGCGTACGCGCGATCAAGAGCTCGACCGTCGTAGCTGTCATAGACACTATCATAGAAGTCCATCCAGGGCCGAAAGAGGAGCGTTTGAAGCCACTTCTTGAAGAGCTTCCGAGGACCTTGCGTCTGCTTTTGGAATATCAGCCTCACGTCGAGCGGCTCTCTCTGAAGGGCTGGAATACGACAGTGGACTTTTGCATCGACTCCTTGGCTGGCTCATCGATAGAAGCTGAAGTCGAAGCGATCAACAGCTGGAACACGAATGTCTCAAGCCGTAGCCGTACACCCTTTGATCCTGCCGATGCAGTCGTGACAAGAGGTAGTCCTCGTGAGCCCGTAATTCGAAGTCGCCTGGCCAAAGATGACTTTTCTCATTTTACCGAAGATTTAATACATTGTCTTCTTGCTCTTGTGAAAGCAACCAATGCACCAATCTTCAAGAAAGCTGAGGCCATCATGACAGCGCTGTTATACTTTCTGAAACGAAGGAATGGTCGTGGCAAGGTCGCCGAAGCCGCTCTGGCCGGCATTAATGCCGTTCTGTCTCGCACAGCGTTGCAGAAACTGGATTTGACGAAACGCATTATCAAGGAGTTACTGCCCTTGATGAAGCCAATGTGGTCTGAGCAGGCGCTTCGTGACGAGATCTTGATTACGTTGTCATATACAGAAGCGCACATATCAGCTTTGGTGGCTGATGTAGAAGACCCAACGACGAACGTCGATCTTGAAACACTGATCGAGGTCATGTACGCAGACTACCGAAGCAGGAACGATTCTACATTGCATCAACAATACCTCGAAGAAGATCATCTCTGCTTTCGCTACCTAGGTACAGTTGACGCGGATATCCATCCGCTGAACACTCAAGTCTTCTGCCTGGAGACCGACCACGTGAAGTCTGAGGGTCTTTGGGTGACTGTTCAAGTCATTGCACGATTCTCATCTCTGCTAGATAAGAGAAAACGGAAGAAAACCCAGCATCGCGAAGTCGAAGGCGAGAGTGTCTCCAAACGTGCTCGCATCGACTTTTTGTTTGACGAATATTCAAGACACCTTGGCGAGTCGCGCTCCAATGCCAGACGAGCGGCATTGCATGTGATCGCCTTCTCGATCCAAGAAGAGTCCGTCGATGAGACAAAGCTCCTGCTATTGATTGACAAGCTTGCTTCGTGCATGTCCGATGAGACTGCTGCACACTCTGTATGGGCGATGATTGCTCTGGCTTCGTAGGTCAAAGACACTGATTCTCATGCTCTGCTGACTTTGACAAGTGCCGCTTGCCAGACTACTGCCCGGCATAAGTCGCTCTTATCTTCTTGGATGTCGATCTGGCAGAGTGCATCTCGGGCAGTGGCGACTCCTTCGTTGTCTCGTGCTGCGTGTCATTTGATGGACGTCCTTTTAAAGTTCGAAATCATACCCTTTACTACCGTCTCGGACATCATCCAATCCATGCTCGTTTCCATTGAGATGACTGGTCCGTCACTGCTCACGGATTCCAGCTCGTCCTTGCTAACCACAATCATGCGGGAACGTCTAAAGGAGAATCCGACACATGCCAATCAGACGGCTGAGAGGATCCTGAGCTGGATATTTAGCAAGTGGACTCCCAGTAAGGGCGCCCTCATCTCTACTGTGCTTGGTTTACTCACTGTCTCCAGGTCTTTGGTCTGAGCGAATGTACGCTGCCAACAATGCATACCACTGCAGCGCCCGAGATATGCTACAAATAATCTACGCTGCGCTTGATATCCCTCTAAATCTCACAAAACCATCGTCTTTTGTTGTTCTTGGACCACTATCTCGGGTTCAGAGGTGGAAGACACGCTATCGCTCCCTTGCAAAGTATCTCTTGTTGCTCGATCAAGACGAAGATCCTTTGACGCGGGCCCCCGCACGTTCCAGTCTTCCACACGTATCCAACGCAGAGCACCAGGCAACGAACACGGAAGTTAGGGTGTTAGAGTACTGTATCTCTGAAGTGGAGAGAACACGAGAGCGCTGGCAGGAGGCCTCTGTAGAGAGTGTTCAGGCCATCACAGCGGCCATGATTCGTATCGTGACTAATCTCTGCATCACCGCATCGGCAATTGTTGCACTTAGTAATGCTCGAGATCGGCGGGTGGTGGCTCTTGAAGTCTCCACTGATAAACTTATACAGGCTTTCGTCAGCACACTGTCAAAGCTTCAGACCGAGCAGTACAAGATTGATGGAGTTCTTGAAACGTGCGCACGGAATCTTCCGGATCTGAGAGCTTACAGCGAATTCGGGATTACGATGTTCAGACGGTCGGGCCTTGGTATGCTGTCGCGACACCTTTCTCGAGCGTTGGCAAATCGCGTTGAAATAAAGCAGTCATTCTACACTGAGGACGATGACTTCATGGACATCGACAATAGAGAAGACTCTCAAACAACTCTGGATATGGCAAGCAACGAGCATGACGTTCCACGACACGCCGATCAAGCCGAAACTGACGTCGCTGCTTTGCGCGCATCTACCTCATCGTACCTGTATCTCATCGCCGCCTTGATCGACGAAAAGCCGGGTAATGAAACCCAGATCCCGACCCAATTTGTAGACCATGTGCGAGACTCTAGCGCGAATGATCTGCTGCACTCCCGTCAGTTTGTTCGCTCTCTTCTGCACAGCGGCCTCCAACTTTCAAAAGCCGATTGCCTCAATCTGCTCGAGCGATTGAGTGATGCCTTAGTAGCTCCTCGCGCACGCGAACACAACAGCTCTGAAGTCGCCAACGGAATGCTTGTTGAGTTCTTGATCGGCACGTCTTTGATCTGGGGACCAAACGAGAGAGATCCCAAAGCAAAGGAACTCTATGAGAACATCGAGGATATGTATACCTACTACGTCAAAGGCTTGGAGAAGGGCGGAATTAGAAGGTCTCCCCACCTACAAGCAGTTGTTGCATCTTTACTGCATGGCCTACTCAAGCACCATCCAAACTTCGAGCAGGATCCCAAATTACCTTCAGTCCGGACTACTCTTTTCCAACTTCTCTTCGAGAGCGAGATCACTGTCAAGTATCATATTGCGGAGCGGTTGCCGTCCATGTTCGAAGACTTTGTTCTTACTGAGCATGACAAAATACTGCAAGACGTTGATGACAATCTACCTAGCGAAGATGACGGTCTGGAAGGTATTTCTTTGCGACTGCTGGTACTTTCCAAATTAGCCTCGAGATGGCATACATTGCTCCGCTCAAGCATCTATCGTATCTTCGCTACAGCTGGTTCTGTGAAACAAGCCGCTCACCATGCTCAACGCTGCATTTTCGATGTCGCAATAGCGAGGGGCATTGCGAGCTCACAGCAACTGTTCCAGTTGTTCGCTCCCCAGATCCTCTTCACCTGGCTAGATCGGGATCGCGGTAACAAAATTGCATCAATACCGTATTTGACATTTGACTACTCGTCCCTAGCGGCTCTTGTTCGAGATGTCGAGGCTGAAGCAGTAGGCCAGGCAATGATGTTCGGCCGGCAAGAAGAAATCGAATATCTGGCACGGCTGCTTGGAACAACTACAGTCAACCTGCTATGCAAGAATATGGGCAAAGCTGCAGCTTACACCATCTCTTGGGATACTTGCAAAGGAAGCTTCCGTAACAAGGCTGAGCCTAGCTATGCAAATCTGCTAAGAGAAATTGTTGGTCGTGAGACGTACTACCGCCTGGTACAAACCCAGTTCCCACAAGTACTTGCATACATAGTGCAAACGTGCGATCAGGAGGAGCGCGTAGGACGGTCTTTAGAGAAGAGACCTCCTCTGACGCCTGCCGCAAAGTTACTGAGCGAGATGCTCAATATCAGTCATTCGTCGCAGGACTACAACCCAGGAATCGAACCGTCATTCAATGCTTTCTATCTGCCGGATCAGCTTGAAAGACTATGCCGACGTACGGGCTATGTTCTAGATGATTTCTTGAGCCCAAGTACTTTCACATACGTAATGCGCACTTTGTTAGACCGTATTCATCCTGCACTCGGTTCGTTATACGCCAGATCCATGATTCGCAAAATCAGGATCATCATTGCCCTTGCAGGGCCCGTTGCTTACGAAGGCTACCCATTACAGATGGCCTTGCAATCATTGCGCCCTTTTCTGAGCGACATGCAATGTACAGAGGATACAGCAGGCATCATGCAACATCTATTCGAACGTGGCTCTCAATATCTGCGACAGCATCTGAACTTTGTAACAGGGATAGGACTTTCCACTCTGATTTCTATTCGAGCCTTCCTGGGCCAAGGCCAAGACAGCACAACACAGCACTCACAACAAGTATCAACGAGGAATACTGCAACGAAGTTCCATTTATGGCTCACAGGCTACTTGCAGGCACACGCCGAAGCCATATCCTTAACTGAACGATCGTCGTCTGTTCGGGCGTTCAGGTCTATCATCACTGCGGCATCTCAAGTGCGTGCAGAAGGCAACTCCATTCGCGATAGCGACGAAAGTAGACTGCTCTTGGAGATTTTGAGAGACGTGCAGTCTGGTCGCAGATTACTCAACAAGACCTCTCGCGAGGTCGCTTTGACTCTCCTTTGCCAGAACTTCAAGCTTGCCGGCACAGCTCGGGAAGACGTCCTTGGTCAAGACCACGAGGCTGTCGAATATGCAGGGCTTGTATGGGAATCATGTCGCGGATCCAATGTCGGTGAAGGCTACCTGCTTTGGGCCGCTCGGGTTCTTGGACGTGCTTTTGGAGCGCGAGGAGAAATCAAGCAAACTGCGTCAGCCTCTCTCCGATTGATACCTGCCGATCAATCACCCAGAGCTCCCTTGGGTAAAATCTCAAAGGAGACCATCATCAAGGAGATTGTCGATCTATTTTACAGCGATGAGCGCCAGGAGGTAAGCCTGGCAGAAAACGCTATTCGTTACTTAATCGCTCGCCTGCCCAAGAACGAGAGACAATACGAGACTGAAGTCTACAACGCCATACCTGACGCTATAGGTAATGCGCTCGTACTGTTCATATCAGATCCTTCTGTTCCCGACTCCATACCTAAGGAAGCTCTTGAAGTCGCTGCCGCCCCCACCAAACACAAAAGCGTCGCTATATGGGTCAGAGATCTTGCAATCTCGCTCTGTGCTGTTGCACCTGACGATCCTATCCTCGGCGCTTTGCCTGCTGTTTTGCATGGCATCGAGCATATGGCTGAGCGACTATTCCCCTATATCCTTCACCTTGTACTCTTGTTCGAATATGAAGGAGAACGTCGGGTCCGAGTGATTCTATCGGCAGCGGCCCTGACTTGGTTCCACAACTGCAGTCACCAGAGCGCGCCGTACGTGCGCATCATCATACAAGCCATCCTCTACTTGCGCAGCCAACCAGTGCCCAAAGAAGCCACACGAACTGATCGAGATCGGTGGCTGGAAGTCGATTTCCTGGAAGCATCAAGGGCTGCGGCTACTTGCGCTATGTACAGGAGTGCGTTATTATTCGCAGAGACGTCCTCGGGTCAGCTCGCGGTCAAGAGCGCTTCCAGAAGATCTTCGATCATGGTTCCTTCTCCTAGACTACCCACGGACCTACAGCTGGCAATATACAAGAATCTGGATGAGCCGGACTCCTTCTATGGTATTGACAGAGACTACAATCTCACAGCTGTACTGGATCGACTTGACTACGAGGGAGATGGCGTCAAAGGTCTCATCTTCCGAGGCGCTCGACTCGACAGTCAAATGCGCCGTCAGAACGAATTGGATATCTCTGATACCCGCGGCACATTCAGGTCACTTGTCATGCTTAATATGAACAGTATAACCCACTCGCTGCTGGCGAATGATCATTTTCGGGACAAGGGAAATGACGCCGTTGATACCACATTGCACACTGCACGGAAATTGGGCCAGTGGGATATCAAAGCCCCCGATTCAAACCACACGGAGTCCGCAACTTTATTCAAAGCTTTTCAAGGTCTGCATTTGGCCAAGACGATGGGGCAAGCACGTGAGGTTTTCAAAAAGGAGCTACTTGTCACGATGAACTACCTCACGGACAGAGACAGTTCTTCCATACCGACAAACACCCGTCTTCGAACTTTGGCAGCACTTACAGAAGCAGACGAAGTTCTGAGAGCAGATAACCCAGACTACCTGCTGGATGTTTGGGACCACATGAGAGCACGTGAGAAGTGGATGCTTGCGGGACAGTGAGTACAGACAGCACAATTACATGACCAGTTGCTGATAAGATTGAAGATTTACGGATGTTCGTCAGATGTTGTCTTGTCGAGAGACGCTTTTCAGTGTTCTCGGTACAAATAATGCCGTTATCGAGTCGCTCCATACTCGCAAAGCAACCATTCGGAATTTGGAAGTCGAGGCACTGCTCTCCTCGTCCTCGATCAGCCGACGTCACGGCGCAATCCAGGAGTCTTTAGCTAGTGTAACTTACCTGACCGATATAGTGCCTCGATGTAAGAGCGCAGGACTAGATATCGAAGTTGCGGCCCAGCACGAAGTGGCAAATGTGCTTTGGGAGCAAGGCGAAACAGACACATCGATTAGAATGCGTCAAAACCTCATCAATCATGCCAGCTTCGATTCGCAGAACGTAGAATTGAGCTTGCCGGTGCTCCTTGCGAAGCTTGTGAGTCTATTATATTCCATAACGATTGACATGCTGAATACCTTAGGGTCATCATCTCGCTGAGGCTCGCCTCGCGAAACCGGACGCGATTATGCAAGAATACCTTGAGCCAGCCATACGAGAGCTGAAGGGCCAAGAGCAAGGCACTGGCCCTGGACAAGTTTTCCATGAGTTCGCTTTGTTCTGCGATAAGCAACTTTCAAGTCCAGAAGCCGCTGAAGATCTGGAGCGGATCCGAACTGTCATGGACCGGAAGCTACAGGAATATCATGACTTCGTCAAGCTTGCAAAGACTGACAAGAGTAAAAGCATGCGAGAGACGTACCAACGCAGCGCGCGCCGTGCGAAAAACTGGTATGACCTGGACAACACCGAGTACGAGCGCATGCGCCAGGGTCGTGAGCAATTCTTACGGCAGTGTCTCGAGAATTACCTGCTCTCTTTGGCTGCGAGTGACGAATACAACAACGATGTTCTGCGTGTCTTTGCTCTTTGGATCGAGTACGCCGATACTGAGCTCGCAAATGAAGCAGTGAAGACGTATCTTACCAGGGTCCCCAGTGGCAAGTTCGCTCTTTTGATGAACCAGCTTTCCTCTCGATTGCAAAATGAAAGCACGTCATTCCAGAAACTTCTTCTAAGCCTCGTCTATCGAATTTGTGTGGAACATCCATACCATGGTATGCATCAAATATTTGCCATTCAGATGAAGGTTGGCTCAATCACCCGGGAAGACGTGGCACGCTCGAAAGATGAATCTGCTAGATCTCGTCAGAAAGCTGCGACCCAGCTAGCCAGCGCCCTCAACACAGACAAGAGGTCCCAACATTATTGGAGCTCCATCTTCCAGTCGAACGAAATCTACCACAACCTCGCAATGTTCAAGGGCGAGAAGGAAAGTACCCAACAAGGTCGCGAGCTGCCCCTCGAGCGCTACAAAGAATCAAAAGAGCTTCTCAGCTCAGTGCCTAAGCTGAATGTGCCACCTGCTACCTTGCAAGTGGAAGTACGCCCAAATATGGACTACAACGATTTGCCTAGGATTCAACGTTTCAAGTCGACCATGACCATCGCCAATGGTCTCAGCGCGCCCAAGATTATCACGGCCGTTGGCACAGACGGCAAACCGTACAAACAGCTGGTGCGTATATTAGCAACGATTAGCCAACTTTTGCTAACTTGTGACAGTTCAAATCAGGCAACGATGATCTTCGTCAAGATGCGATCATGGAGCAGGTCTTTGACCAAGTCTCGCGGCTACTCAAAAATCATACAGCTACGCGCATTCGCAATATCGGCATCCGGACATACAAAGTTCTGCCATTATCGACTCGATCCGGACTAATGGAGTTTGTACCGAACACAGTGCCGTTGCACTCATGGATCATGCCTGCGCACGAAAAATACTATCCGAACGACTACAAGTCGGACAAATGCCGGAAGGAAATTGGAGCTTGCCAGTCTGACTCGCTGAATACACGTGTCAAAGTCTGGAAGAAAATCGCCGACAACTTCCACCCTGTCATGCGCTTCTTCTTGCTCGAGCGTTTCGAAGACCCCGACGAATGGTTTGAGCGCCGTATGGCATACACCCGCTCAACTGCCGCAATATCTATTCTTGGTCATGTTCTCGGCTTGGGTGACCGGCATTGCCACAACATACTCCTCGACGAAAGGTCCGGCGAAGTTGTCCACATCGATCTCGGTGTTTCGTTTGAGGCTGGACGAGTTCTACCCATTCCAGAAGTTGTACCTTTCCGCTTGACCCGTGACCTTGTCGATGCGATGGGCTACACCAAGACCGAGGGTGTGTTCCGCCGCTCATGCGAGTTCACAATGGATACCCTGCGCGAGGAACGCGAGTCCATCATGACTCTACTCAACGTGCTGCGCTACGATCCGCTCGTTAACTGGAGCGTGACACCCACAAAGGCGAAACGTATGCAGGAAGGCGATGCTACCAACACTACACGAGGAACAAGTGTGGTACTGGGAGGTACGCCTGGACCACCTGGACCGGCTGTCGAACAAGCAGAGGCCGTGCACGAGAGTCTGAAAAAGAAGGAGAGAGAAGAGCAAGCTGGTGAGGCAGGCAGAGCTTTGAGTGTAGTCGAGAAGAAGCTGAGCAAGACGTTGAGCACGAAGGCCACAGTCAATGAGCTGATCCAGCAGGCTACTGACGAAAAGAATCTGGCGGTACTCTACATGGGATGGGCCAGTTTCGCGTAGTCGTGTCATTTGGTAATCCCTTTCGGTTCCTTTGTAGCACGCGCATTGGGCTACCAGCGTTGTATACATTCTCCTCCACAACCATGAAAGTCGAAAGTCGTTAGGCACACAAGCAATAAATAGTAACAGTTCCTGGGCCTGGGATAAATGTCTAGATGAGGAAGGTCGAACTAGCAGCTCCGAGTGACCAGCCAATCACGTCTAGGCAAGTAATGCACGCAGGATCTCAAAGACCCATAACCGGCCCGTACCTCAGCCCTAACACAAGAACCTTCATAAGGCGTGCCATCTGTTATGGAATATATGCTCGTACTGCTCACCGGTGCCTGAACCTTCCAGCCGTGTTGCGGTATAAGTAGCTCAATGACCACTTGAGAGCCATCCACCACTTTCTCGTCCACAAGTATCAAATCTCATCCGTTGTTCGAAGTTGATAATGCGTCTCTCTACCGTCCTTGCAGTCCTTGCTGCCGCTGCTCCGGCTGCGACAGCTAAACACTGGAACATGACAGGCGCATATTGGGATGCCAAAGTCTCGACACAATCAGGCCGTCCGGGATACTCGATTCGTGATTTAGAGGTCACCTTCCACCAGCCTGTATCCGAAGAGATTTTCCAGGGAAAATGCCATTACAGTTTCGTACCGCAGGGTACCAGCCCTCCTGCGGAGACGGACACATGCTCTACGGGATTGAAATACACATGGGGTACGTCGTTTCTCGTTTCTACCTGTTTGTCTCGATGTGCCCTGGATTATACTGGTCGTGGCTCGCATCATACGAGACAGTGTGTTGTCTGAAGACTATAAATTGACACCCTACGCAGACTACACTACCTTTACCATGACCCAGGATATCATTTTCGATGGCGTAGATGTCACACTGTACGCCATCCCTCCAACATTGGCTAGCCAGTGCAGTGGCAGTGGTTCTGGCGGCGGGAGATTCTGCACTTACACTGGCAAGGCCGAGTTGAGCCATTACTGCAGTGACGATGGGTGCTACCCTCCGGATGGCAACGCCTGTGGAGAGTTCTGCGAGCCTGAGTCAGAGTCGTAGGCAAGGAGAGAAGATAAGAGGGAAATCTTCTGAGGATCATGATGATTATACGCCAAGGGTCGATACCATAGTATGAAGATGATTGTTAATGAATTGAATTCGTGAATAATAGGCAGGAAACGAAGGTCATTCGTAGCGACCAAAGACAGAGGGAAAAAGAGAGCTGCATACACATCGGAGAACCCACCACATAGGGTCTCGATCATCTTGAGCAATTCCAACATTCTAGTGCTTTGCTTTCATCTGCCGTCGATGAATATGGTAGCAATAAACAAGGCCAGCCTTGGACCTGCATAAGTCCTTGGAGCTCATATGCTGTGATGACTACCAGCCGTGACGGCATTCGGCACCGGTATTACCCACTTCCTCTGACGCGACCTCGATTGGTCTCTCATTGATGATAACCACTTCGAAGAAAAAACTCGAGACTGCGCGAATCTATGTTCTCACCACAGGTACAGCCAAGTTGTTCAATTGAAAGGATTGTGGCTGCATATCGTGCTATCAGTACGTGCTAACGACGCACTACTAACAGGTGGACCATTCATGTCACCCTCCTTCGGATGCTTCAAGGAGATCACTGGGTTCATGGGATCAAGCTCCAAGATAGCTTGGAGCTCACCCTCCTCCCGAAACGATTCTGAGTATGCAGTCCGTCAGCCTCGTCGCCATCTTGACCATTGGCTCAGCCTTGTCAGCTAATGCGGCACCGCCGACTAGTGACATTCCATCCACCTATGTGTTAAACAAACGCTCCCACGGAGACTGCGGTTGGGGGGGGGGGGGGTTCTCAATGTCAGAAACGGACGGGCAAAAGTTTCCAGGATCTTGTCAAGGCAACGCTTCTTGACGGTGTGGACTAAAACCATCGTACGAAGAGAACTCTCTATTTGAGACACAATAGGAGTACAGTTTTGACTTTGGTCTAGTTTCGCAACACCCTGCATTTAAACATGTTCTTGCATACACATGCGATAACTTCTATCCGGGCAAACATGAACAAGACATTTGAAACATGTTCACGTATGGCATCATGGAAAAGCCGGATGTGAGGGACGCTGCTAGTAAGTCATTTCCCTTTACTGGTAGATCAGCCTTGTACCTAGGTAGGAGCCAATTCAAGTCTTATGCTGACACCTATCGATCAATAGCTGGTACCTTGACGACGCTGGCAGTCGCAACAACGCCGCGAAGACAAGCAAGGATCTTATACACACCGCTACTATATTTTCTCGAAGGTAGTGAATACAAGTTAAAGTTGGCACGAAGGAAAGTGCTAGTTTAGCAAGGTGATTATGAATTGAAAACCATCGATGAACGGTAACGCCGCATTATGCCCACGAAAAATGCTCAGAGTGCAGATATACGCACCCGACCCTCGCACCTTGAATGATGTCCGCGTTTTCTCGCGCGACAGCATTTCGCACACCGTTCTGCATGGTGAGGGGCCCACAAACGTACACCTTCAATGCGCTGTGTTCGGCCGCAGCAGCTTGATCCTCCTGACAGTTCACGACCGAAAGATCAGGTCTGCCAAGCAGGTCTTTGCCCAGTATCCCAGCTTTTTCCTCTTGAGATACGAGTTTGATGTTGTCCGACGACTTAGTGAGGTCTTCGAATTCCTCTTCGGCTGCTTCACCATGAACTACCTGTTGTGCCTCTGCCGTCAGGTAGATCTCCTCACTGACGTCGGATGGACTGGGAAGTCCCGAACAATCGCTCAATAACCGGCTGACTGAGCCTGAAAACAAGCTTCGGCTTGGACTTTCTCTTGTTGCCAGGATCATTCGTAAGCTTCGATGAGTTTGATTGCCTTTGTGAAATATCTGTGACAATTCGCTCTGACTGGCAGATCCACTGTCGATTTCACCGTCATAGCTGATGGAACGTTGTCGGCAGTGTAAGTCAAGAAGGGAAAGGGCCCAGCCGGCTCCTGATCCTCCAGAGATAACAAGCAAACGATCTACATCGTTGAGTCTCTGCATGTTGATGCCTCCGTACGGACCATCTACGGGTACTAGTACTGTTACACCCAAGTGCTTTCGTACGGATTCGTACAGGTTCCATGTCAATTCATGCTCATGGCGGACATAGGAAACAAGCTCAGATGTAGTGTTCTCATACTTCGCGGGCACAATGAGGAGATTGTGAAAGGATGTGATGGAGAGGCCTGTAGCCCGAAGTTTATAGAGCGTAAAAAGCAATGCTGGCCAGGCTTCCGACGCATGGTGATAGGGATTGTAACGCTCATGAACCCGTCCTCTGAGGTTTGTACGTGAGCTTTTTGCGTAAGACCGTACTCAAACAAAGTTCGGAGCCATGTGTAGGCAAGCAAGGTACGCATGCGGCTGCTGTAGCAATGAAGTAAAGCCTTGATGAGATTAGTATTGACTCGAAGATATTGATCGACAACAACGAAGTTCTTCTGCTCATTACATAGCAAGATATCTGCAAGAGCCGACCATTTAAGCCTCCTCAGTGAACTCCTTGTACTCGGCCTCGCTCATCAGTTTGCCAGCAGGTTCCTCCGACACGGTAATCTTGGCGATCCAAGCGTCACCCTCGGGGTCCTTGTTAATCTTGCCTGGTGTGTTCTCAAGAGCCGAGTTGACCTCGGCCACAGTTCCGCTCACGGGTGTGAGGATGTCCGAAGCTGACTTGACAGACTCAACGGCGCCGATTGCGTCACCTTCTCCAACCTCGAGATCGACCTGGGGAAGTTCGATGTAGACGACTTCGCCAAGAGCTTTTGCGGCGTATTCCGAGATACCGAGTGTGTCTGGAGTTCAGTGTCAGATTGCGTTAGACATTCAATCTCCTGCAGGTGTGGCACGAATGCTTCGACCATGGAGCTACACAATCGATAAGACATACACGTCTTGCCATCAGCAGAGGCCTCAATCCACTCATGATCCTCGGTGTACTTCTTTTCCTTCACTACCCACAGTCAGCGTCCCCAAAGTCCCTATGACACCGTGTAGCGTGCAGTGGAGCACATTCAACATACACTGAGCAGACACCGTGAATAGCCGGGGCATCTGAGCTGTATGCCTCCATTGTTGGCAAACTAAAGGACTTGGCCTCTTTGCAACAGCAGAGGTGAATTGGCGCGCAGCGCGAGCAACGGAGCATCGAGCAGCCATCTTATGACTATGTGTGAGAGAGTTGCGAGGAACAATTGCAGGTTCACGAAGCTTGGGGGAGCTGCTGGTGCGATATGACAGCGCCAAGGCACGCTAGTCGGCGGAGCTGGCGATTGGAGAAGGCGCGCGAACGTTTTCCGAAAGCGACCTGTTTTCGCGAGGGAAAGAGCGCAACCGCGACGGCAACATCAACAATATCGCAAAGATGCTGTACGAGATGATTGGAGTGGTGTGTATACTGTGCGACGAGATTGTTGGCGATGGATGGTGTTGACAGTTGCAGGTACGGCCTGGCCGCCTCTCAGAAGTGAAAGAGTACGCACCACCGCCTCCCGACCAAACATGTTTTCCCAGGGCGTGCTGCTGATATTCGACGTTCAGAATTGCGAAGACTGCTGGCAGAATTGTGCTTGAGCAGAATGGCGTTGTGCGCGGCGTCTCGAACTGGGGAACCTTCCTCCTGCCCAAAGCCGCGAAGAAACTGCAATCCACGCACCACTACGGCCACCATTTCATCATGCGCTTCGATTCTAGCGCCCGAACACAACACTCCCTGCGAAAGACCATGTCGCTCGACCCCCGTTTGATCCGCTACTCGATAGTCAAGATGGGTACCAAATTTGAGGAGATCAAGGACATCACAGGGAAAGCAGAATTCAGGTGAACAAGAGGAGACCTTTGGAGTAAGGGAATGGCGATTGTACAATATCCTCTTCGACAACAATGTGGAGTGTTTATAAGGGATAGCAGCATCACACGGCGTTTGGGTTACCTGGGATCAGAGACGCGTTGTAAGATTGAATCAAGAGAGTGTGTGCTGATAGCGCATCAAGAACCCAAGACAAACCACTGCGCAACAATTGGACATACACGGGACACGATATTGAGCTTGGATCGAGAACGAGATTTGCTGTGTAAGCGCCACATGTCTGTTCTGGGATGAGCATGGTCAAGCTTCAATGTCAAATATGAAGCCCTCTGGGATGCACTCAGTCCAGAATGACTGCTCTTCAGCTGCTTCACAATTTGTGTCTTTTCTTGCCTGGTAACACCAATCTGCGCATCCATCAGCCAGGTTCAATGGTGCTGTGTTCAGTCCATAACCGTTGGCCATTCGTGACGCTTCATGTGCAAGATCAACAGCACGATTTACTAATGTAAAGACAGTCGTTGTGCTGTGACTCAAGCGACGCCTCGTTTCCTGAGGCAAGACACCTGATGCCCCGTCTTACTCCGCGCCAAGGCTCTCCGCAGGTATGAAACGGCAGGCGAAACCCACCATTGCCCGCCCAACGTCGAGCCTTCCCTCGCCTGTTGCACGATCGCCCAGCTGTGCCCAGCTGTCGTCTGTAAAATAGCTTAAGTGAACTTGACAGAGTTTCAAACAAGCATTCTGGCCCCCTAATCAAGCCTTCGTGACTTGCGCCCCAACTTTGGAAGAGGCTGCACAAGCAATTGAGACGTCTTATTTCTAACATGTAACATGCATCTGAAACCAAGGTTCGCACCTCCTGTAGTAGCATCAGACTCGATGCTTTTGCTATAATAGTCAAGTTCTTCTACGTGCAAGATTTGGATGGAACCAGATTACCTACTCAAAATGCCGTTCATCAACTCCAAAGGCGCGTCTACATTAGGCCACACATTTAGGTAAGAGAAGGTGGGATTATTTGCGTACACAGTCAAATTACTAACAAGAGCTAGAAACTTTGATCAAACAATCATTACAGTGAAGGTCGGGAACAAAGGCGACCAAGAGCCATTTAGCTGTCACAAAGAGCTACTGCGCCGATGCTCAACACATTTCGATCAATGTTTGAGCGAAGAGAAGCCATCCCCGTACAAGAGCTCTGGGCCTTCGCTAGAACTTGAGGACGTGAGCCCCGATGTTTTCGATGCTTTCATGATGTGGCTGTACACTGGCTTTATTCCCCACCATCTCATTGAAGGAGGCAAAGAGGTCCATCCACCGACTCACGCAATCGATATGAACGGTTCGAGTGGCTCTGCAACGGAACAACAAGAAGGAGACGACGTCGACACAGCGTCATGGGGTATCAGTCTCGATAACGACGAAACCGACAGTCAAACTTCTAATGGCAAAGCCTCCAGCCTCTCGGAAATGGCAAGCGCCGATAAGGTTGCGGGAGACGTTGGTGACGCAGAGAAATCCGCCCCCTCGCCCCCTGTTCGCAACCCTGCCGATAAGCCGGAGATTCCCAAGGAGACTCTTTGTCCTTGCTGTTCGCGACCATACAAATGGCGAGGTCTCGAAGGATTCCTAGAACGCCGCTTCATTGCGTTATACATCTTCGCGCACCGATACTCTATCCTTGCACTTCGCCGTGCTGTACTGCTGGCCTGGCAGACGAACGATGAGATTCTTCAATCCATGCCGGATCACAGCAATGTCATTGCTGCTTACGCGGACTTGCCTCCAGACTCCCCGTTGTGCCGGTACTTCTTAGACATGTACACTGTGTACTGGAATCCGGACAAGGACAATGAGTTCGCCATCCCGTTACGCAGTCAACTACCTCAAGCATTCTTGTTCGAACTAGTCACTATGCTAGCGAGGGGTGAGAGGCCGAAGACGGAGAAAGAATGGTGCGATTTTCACGAGCACGAAAGCGATGAAGAACGCAAAGCGTGCTGCGAGGGCTTGAGTAAGGACCCTGTTGCCGGCAAAGCGTTAAGAAGAATCAGAGATAGCAAGGGATGGAAAGGTTTGGTGCTAAAGAAGGGCAAGCGATAGTCTCTTACATTAATGTATTCGTGACCAAGGAACCAATATCCTCCAACAGTCTGTTAAAAGTCATCAGGTCTTACATGTCACCATGTTTGACGTTCCAACACAGGAATTCCTACGGCCTGGAAAGCTTACATGGTCCGGTATCAGCTGCTGAGAACATCTTCTTTGCTAGCTCTAGTCGCCTACGACGATGAATTTACCCCTCTGGCAGCGAAAGTGTACACTTGACGCTCAAAGCGAGACGGTAAAGAGGTGGTCGTGCTTGGACAGCCTTCTGATATCATCTGGCTTGTTGATTATATGAACTTCATCGGTCGTCAGATTCTAGCCTATTCGTGCAAAGTGTAATCTGGAGAGGGTATGTGAAGAGCCCAGCCTCCATGGACCGGGGGATCACGCGATATCAACGCTTTTCTACAGAACCAGAGCAAGTGACATCTCGTCCAATGGATCAATCTACCGGCAATTCCCTTGAACATTATTAATCTCTTTAGGATTGCCTTGTTAGCAACGCAGCTTTCTTCTTTCTCAAATCTTCGAAGAAGCGCGCAGTAACAGCTCGATCGATCCGATTCCACTCCCACCATCCTTCTTGTGACGCATCAGTTGTCCCTACATAGACCTCTCTTGCGTGCAGCCTAGCCACTGGCCAGAGCCCATACGGCCGCAACGACAACGTCGCTAACAGAGGATATACCTCTTCGAAAACCAGACTCGATAAGACCTTTACCTGCCCCTTGTACCCTGGACATGAGGCATCAATAACATCTTGGGGAAGTTTATCGGACACTGCATCCACCAGCCTAACATGACCACCATTACAGCCAAATCCTGGCCCGTACGGAGGTGGAGGCCGAATTTCCTCTTCAGGCGTTTGAGCGTAGGATTGGTATGACTGCTTGTCAACGACAAGAAAGTCCTGAGTCCACATTCGACCCAAAGTGGGTAGCATGGTGAACGTTGATTTGAAGTGACGCTTCGCTGCTTCAATGTCGCCTTCCGCAATGCCGACATCGCGGCCGTCAATAAAAGTCAGACCGGCCCTGCTCATGATTGTATCAGCACCCGCAATCCATTCGCCAGACCTGCTGACGTCCTTGTGGAACTTATCCATAAACGTAGTCCATTCTTCCTCCGTCTGTTCGTAGGTCAATCGATAGACTACGAAGCCCCATCGATGTGCCTCACGGTCTGCTCCTTGTTTGTTCTCCAAGTAAAAATCCAGTCGATCCTTGAGAATCGTGATCCAGTACTCTTGACTCGATGGTTTGAGTTCGCCACGCAAAGCCAGTCGTGTCTCATCGCGATTCGTCTTTCCTTCCATGTAGTGACCGATGAGGTTCTCAGTATCACGGAACCTAGCATGTGCTGGCTTCGTCAATTGACTCATTATGTCCACGGTTTGGGCGAAGGACATCGGTCTAGCGGCTTCCTCAGCTTCTGCTTGATCCTGGGCCTGCAGAATGGCTGCTTGATGTACAAAGGATGTCGAGCCCAGCATTTCCATATACAAACTCTGTCTCTCTGTCAATGGAAGATCCGTAATGGAGTCTGTTGCGCCATATCCTGTGAAGCCGGTCATTGGGATACCCATAGTGTAGTCAACACCTGTGAGAAGTCCTCTAAGATCCTGAACGCACTCGTAGTACCTCTTGCCTGCTTCACGAATAGCTACGTCATCGCCTCCGGCTGCGCTGAGTGCTGTGCAATACTCTGCAAAGGCACGGGACTGGACTTCGTCAACCCTATCGACGATCCATCGATGAGTCTGGTCAGACATGGTGTTCCACGTAGCAGCCCAGTATTCAGCCCACATGCCAGCAAAATCGAGCTTTTCTTCAATCCCCTGTTGCTGCCGTCGGAGATTCGCGGCCTTTCCAAACTCGACATATATCTCCACCATCCAATTGAAGCTTTCGCGCGTATATCTGAGGACTGACTCGTCGTTATACCACCGGAAAAGGGCAATGACATCCTTCATGAGTTCGAAAAGATTTCGATAATTCGCGGGATTGTCCATCTTTCGCTCCAGCCACCTGTCTCGACTGATGGGCGCCATTCCCAGCATGATCTTTGCCTTGAGCGGTCGTAAGCGTGCTGGGCATTCTATACGAGGGCTATAGCCAAGGCCTTCTAGTGGCCTCCCTGTGAACAAGGGATGGAGTTTGTCATTGCAACTATGATGCAGATTGTCGTAAGGTGCAGGAGCCCATCGGCTGTATGGAGAATTTAATAGACCATGTTCTTCCGTAGTCATCAATGGAAATGACGGTGTACCACCTCCTGGTTTGTTACCGCTATGAGCGTACGATGCGAACATTCGCTGATGTCGTACGGGTAGCAGTTCCTCAACTGTCACGGTCAGGTGATATGCACCAATTCCTCAATGACTGAACTCACTATAGAACAGCTTGAGAAGCTTCTCGTGACTCCAATTCGCATGATCTCCGAACCATTCCTTCATATGGTTCTCAGCCGCATCAATATCCATGTTGCGCAGGCTCTCATCACGGTCTTGCCCCCCTCCCGAGCCACTGCCGTTTGCAGCATTAGTGTTTCCGTGGGACATGAAACGCGGGTTGAATGTTCGCGGAACTTGTAGATAGAGAAGGGATGAAATTAGTCGCACTCGACGTCTTGTAGTAATTCGCAGTGCTGAGCGAACAGGGCTAAACATATCCCTGAAAGTAAAGGAGGTTTGTCTGATAAAAGCCCTGAGTTATACAGGTTCAGGCGCGCCGCGCTAAGCGCAAACAGTGCCGTAGCGAGATCCCGCGGAAGGCAGCAGCGCTAGGCTGGCGAATGGGTAGGTGTTGGGTTGGGTTCGGGTAGCATCACGTGATACCCAAACCCAACCCAATCCCTACCTAAGCTAAAAATTTTAGCGTAGGGTACCCCTCTAGGTAGGGTTATATAGACCTAGGGTTAGGTTTAGGTACTATTATATAATCTTAGGTAGGTACTAGGTTAGAGTTAGGTAGTAAAATTAATAAGGTTTATATACCTAAATTTTTCTTAGTAAAGTACTACTATAGGAAGTTTAGCAGTATTAGTATATAGTTAAAGTGTCTAGAATTCTTTAAGTAGAAAATATAAACCCTACTACCTTATAATCTTAACTCTACTATAATAATATACTATAATAAAAATAAAGTCTTAAAGTAAAACTAAATCTTTAGCTTAAATAGTAACTCTCTTTCTATAAATAGTATTTAGATTTAGATCTAAAAATTATTAGTAAAGTTTTTAAAAGAGAGACTTTAGAATATATAATACCTTTAAAATATCTAACTAGAAAAGCCTTAGTATATTTCTATAAAGCCTTAAGAGTAGAACTTTATATTCTTATTAATAGCTATATTTAGAGTAACTTATTAAAGAATTTTATAGTATAATTAACTAGAAGACACCTTAAGAATAAGAAGTTAGGTGTTTATTTAATATTTATAAGTTTCTTTAAGAGTAATAGCTAAAAAAATTAGCTTAGAACTATAATTAAAAACTGTAATAACATACTATTAGGCTTTTACTTTCTTTTTTTCCTCTTCTACTTTTTATTCTTACTTAAAGATAAACTAGGCTTCTTATAGGCAGCTTTAGTAGCAAGATTTTTATAAAAAGCTTTACTACTAGTAATAGAAGCTTTATAGATAGCTTACTTAGTATAGGCTATAGTAGTAGTAGTAGTAGTAGTAGTAGTAGTAGTAGTAGTAGTAGTAGTATAAGTAAGTAAGCTATAAGTAGAAAGTAGGCAGTAGGTAAAGGTATATAATGTAGCCTAAGAGGCTTAGTAAAATTAGTATAATATTAGTAAAAACACTCTCTAGTAGTATACCTATAATAAAATCCTATAATAATCTAGTAGTAGAGAAAACATACTATATACTTTTAACGAGTAAAAAGTTTAAACTAATATAATAAAAATTAGTTAAGTTATAAGAGTGTAAAAATATCTAAGCAGCTAGAGTAAGAGTACTCTACTAACTAGCGCTAAAAATATAAAGTATTTAGTAAGTAGAGGTAATTTTATAGTATAATATAGGAATAAAACTATAATAATAATCTATAATAATTAGCAGGCTTATAGAACCTAATAAATACTTTCTTTCTTTCTTAATCTTGTTCTAGTATAGTAAAAATTATAACAGTTATAGTTATAATAAAATTTTAACTTTATAACTTAAATTATAAAAGTACACAGACTACCTCTCTATAATAACCTTACCTACTAGCTAAATTAGTACTATTTCTCTATTACTATACCTTTCTACTATACTTTTTTACTCTATTATACTCTACCTCTACTATACCTACTATTTATTATAGATCTTTACTATAGTCTTTATTCTACTATAGCTATAATTAAGTAAGAAGATAATAGTTTATAACACTTTAACTTTAAGTATTCTAGCTTCTATATTCCTAATAGCTTTTTATCTAAAAAGTAGATAGAGCTTACTAAGGTATTTATACTAGTTAATTATTATATTTAATACTAACTATAGTAGGCTTAGAGTAGTAGAGAAGATAAAATCTAGGCTGTGCTTTTTAAGCATAGTTTATCTAGTAACAAAGTTAGTAGGCCTACTTACTTAAAGTTAAGTATAAAGGTAAGCTTATTAATACTTCTTAAGCTATTATATAAAGATTTTATATAGAATTAAGATTAGAAGAGGAGAAGGTTTTAGAAAATACTTACTTTTTAGACTACTTAGTGTTACGTAGTATTAAGCAGCTTATTAATAGCTAAGATACTTAGCTTAGTATTATTATAGCACTAAGTAACCTACTTATAGATTAGATACTTACTTATCTATATTACATAATCTATATATATTTCCTTTATATATAAACTGCTTTATAGTATTACTTAGTAAAATACTAATTAAGTTTACTTATTAATTACCTAAGTATTGTCCTATAAGCTCTATAATAGTTATAAGCCTAGCTTTCTAAGCTAGTAGATCTCTCTATATACTTAGCTATAAATAAGCTTATCAGACGTAGCTTAACTGCTCTAATTATACTCTAAATACTTAGCTCTAAATAGTAACTATAGGTAAGCTAGTTAACTACAGCTTATAAGCTTTAATAGTAATTCTAACAGGTACCTATTAGCTATAATTATACTTTAATTAGCCTAACTAGTATATTTAACTAATATAGTATACTAAGCTTTAAGATATATAAGATTATATTATTACGTAGTATAAAGCAGCTTATAGATAGCTAGAATACTTAGCTTAGCAATATTAAGGTACTAAGCAATTTACTTATACCTTAGATACTTACTTAGCTAAATTATATAATCTATGTATATTTCCTTTATATATAAACTGCTTTATAGTATTACTTAGTAAAATACTAATTAAGTTTACTTATTAATTACCTAAGTATTGTCCTATAAGCTCTATAATAGTTATAAGCCTAGCTTCCTAAGCTAGTAGATCTCCCTACGTACTTAGCTATAAACAAGCTTATTAGACGCAGCTTAACTACTCTAATTACATCCTAAATACTTAGCCCTAAATAGTAATTATAGGTAAGCTAGTTAACTATAGCTTATAAGCTTTGATAGCAATTCTAATAGGTACCTATTAGCTATAATTATACTCTAATTAGCCTAATTAGTATATTTAACTTACGTAGTACGCTAAGCTCTAAGATATATAGGATTATATTAATCTAGACAGGCCTATAGTTGCTAGTATATATAATAGAGCTTCTTAGCTACTAATAATAAGCTTAATTACTAATAATAGAGCACCTAAACAATTACTAAGCAGCTTAATAGCTAATAATTAGATCCCTATCTAATCTACCTGCAGCTAATTAGCTCTTAGAAACGATATTCAGAACCTAGCAATACTAATAAGCACTAAGTTATATAACTATAAGCTTACTAAATATAAAATATAAGCAAGTAAGTAGGCTGCTAAGGTAGAGCGCATGTAGAAGCTCTAGAACTAGGTTAACACTATAGTATCCCTAGTAATTATCTTACTTATTATAGTATAACTTATTACTAATAACAGCACTATAGTCTAATTACTTATACAGGCTCTAAAGTAGAAGCTTACTTCTACTATACTTAGCACTAAGAACTAGGTATAAGCTAAGTATTAAGCATACCTTAGGGTAGCTAAATATAGCTAAGTAGCTCTATAAGCTTAGTATTAAACTTAGTCCTACCTATATATAAGAGCTAAGTTATATAAGGTTATAGAGGTTTATAGGGAGCTTACTATTTAAGATTTCTTAAATACCTTAAGCTATAGGATAGCCCTAGAGTAGGCTTATACTATATACTAAAGGATTATCTAGGACACTATCTTAGGGCTTAAAACACTTAATCTAGACTAAGTTAGTAGGGTGTTTAGTAGCTTAATATATAAGCATATAATTAGGTTAGAAAAAGATAACTCTAGTGTTTTTACTATATTTAGTAATAGATTAGACAAGACTAAAAGCACTTCTATATAACCTACTAGCAGCTTAAATCCTAAGAAAGAATATAAGTGCCTATGTAAAAATAAAGAGTATACCTATAGGTAGAAACTAATAGAGTACTAAGCACTTAAAATAGTAGTAACAGGCTCCTTAAACCTACCTTACTTGCTAAGTAATTAGCACTACTAGGATATACTCTAGAAGCTTAATTCTAAGGACTTTAAGGAGGTAAAGTAGGCTATTAAGTAACTTAGCTAGAGCTAGCAAGCTTTATTAGCCCTCTAGGCTACTAACTAACTAGCTAAAGTTAAGTTCCCTAGTAATATACAGGCAGCTCTTATTAATCTATAGATAATTAACTCTTTAAGCTATCTAGAATTAAGTAAGAACCTAGAAGTGTATAATTTAATAGATTTTAACACCTATCCTCTATCTATAAGCATAATTTTAGATAATAGAGCAGCTATATACCTAGTAAACAGCTTAGAGCTTCTAGTACCTAGCTCTTTTTAAGCTGCTAATTCTACTAAGTTAGTAGAAGCTAGAACCTAAGTATTCCCTATTAGTAGCTAAGGAGCTTAATTATTTAAGAACACACTCTATAGTAAGTACAGCCTATATACTAAGGACCTACTTCTCTATTATAATATTATAGTAAAAGGCTTCTATGTTAATATAATCTTAGAAGCTTAATTATAGAATAAAGGTATAATATATTTTACAAGCAAGCAGGCACCCTAAGTAAGCAGGTACCCTAACACTAACACGCTAACTTTATAGTATTATCACATACTCTTATTATAGTTAATTAACTATTATAATATACTAAATCAATTACTAGAATTACTACTATTACTTACACTACTAATCTTAACTATATAGGTATAGGCGTTATAGCTAGTCCCCTTATAATACCTGTACTACCTCTCCTTCTATACCTTCTTTAACGTACTCTCCCTATTACTATAGCTACTACCTTCCTATTTAGCTAGTAACTCTTATATCTTACCTACTGTAAGAGTCTTATCTATCTATATATACTACTGCTTATAGCTCTTACGCTTATTTAATTTATCTAGAGTCTATTAAAGGGTAGCTATTTACTCTATTATTAGGCTTATCTTATATGCTATTTACTAAGCCCCCTTACTTAACTATATAACCTTCTTATTAAGAGAATTTATAGAAGATCTATAGTACTCTCTTACTCTCTTTTAAATAAGAGTACTTTAAGCCTTAATCTTGCGCGCGTTATATAGTATCTGCAGCTCCTAGGTAGCCTCTTATTAAGGTAACTATATAGGCGTTTAGACTGCTATATTAAGCTTTAATAGTATAGCCTATAGGTTATATAGTACTAGACTAGTACCTCTAAAACTAGCCTAAATATTCTCTATTATAATAGACTACTTAAAAGTAGTCTTAAAGATAGGTAGGAAGCGCTCCTTGCTAATATAGTTAGTACGGTTATATACTAAGGCTAAAACAGCATTACTATACTAATGCTTTAATAGAGAAAAGTAGGCAATATTAAGAGGCTGTAATAGGTGTAATAAGTATATAGGTATATAGAGAAGGATAATATTCTTCTCTTTGCAAAGATCTTAGAATTCTACAGAGTAGTAGCTCTTATAGCTGTTAATAATAAGTAGTTAGTACCTACCTACAGTCCTGCTCTTTATATAGGTATTAAAGTGCTCTAACTAGTAAAGGGTAAGCTAATTATTAGTCTAGCTGTTAGGACTAGTTTTAAGAATCTAGTGCTTAGGTAGGTCTCCTAACTAGGTGTTGATTTTAAGCTTACCTATAAAGATAATAAAGGGCAGTATCTAGTAACCTAACGCGTCTATACCTAGGATTAAGGTAGTCTACTTATAATTACCTAGCTATATCTGCTTCTTTTTACTATATCCCTCTAAGCTTATAATAACTAACTATAATAAAATCTTGCCTATTATAAAGCTAGTTTTATTAAAGTTATATATATTATCGTCTACAATACCCTATTTCTACTTTATTGCCTTAACTAGATTAAACTAGTACTAGATAGCTACTAGGTGTTTGCAGGCAGCTCGCTAGTAGTTATAAGGACAGCTCTAGCGCTTATAGAGCTTAGAAGTCTGCTTAATAAAGTTATTAACCTAGTTCTTACTAGTAGAGTTGCCTTCCTACTTATAGAGTAGTTTATTAGCTATAGCTTAAATATTAAGCTTCCTAGGCGAAAATCCTTGCGCGTCCTCTTTAAGAACATGCTAAACTATAGCCTCTTCTTCTAGCTTACTTAAGCACTTTAAGTTAGCTTTATAGTTGTGTTAGGAGGGTCTTTTAGTATATTAGTACCCTAGGGTTATTTAAGGGATATTATATATTACTACAGCACGTTTTACACTTTTAACACGTTGCGCTTAGAGGTTAAAAAGAGTAAGTTAAATATCTAATTCGCTGTAAGGTAGCTAAGAGCTGCGTTGTTAAGACATAATATGTTTAGTGCTAATGTTAGTATTTTAGTATTAGGGTGCCTACTTGCTTAGGGTGCCTGCTTGCTTATAAAATATATTATAGTACTTAGGGCTAAATAGTACTCTATAAGTAGAATATATTAAAGACTTAAATTTAAGTCTTATATATACTACTCTATAGTACGCTTATAACCTTATATTCTTTAAATATAAGCTACTATCCTGCTACTCTATAGCTATACTAAGTATAGTAATAAAATAATTATATAGCTTATACCTACATAGCTTAACAGAACAGCTCTAGCATACTTAAGTAGGTTACCTAGGCTTAAAAGCTCTTAGAGCTCTAGTTTATAGAGCACGTAGTATATATATTACTAGAATACTCTAAAAAGACTATAAGATTTACTCTACTACTTATACTAAGTAAGTAGTATCCTATAGGCCCTATAAGAAGCCTAGTTATCTATTTTAGAGAGTTAGCTAGGATCTATTTAATATACTACTAGGCTATAGTAGTAAACTTTAAATACTTTTAATTAAGGAGTACTATAGTAAGAAGCTCTTTATATTTACTCTTTAAGAGAAAATATAAATAGAGATCTTATAAGTATTATTAAACTTCTTAAGCTAGGTATATACCTAGGATAAGCTTAAAATATATAAAATTAGCTAAGATAACAACTTAGCAACTTTACTATAGAGACAGAGCTTCTTATATAAATACTAAGTAATTAACTAGGGTATTAATATTAAATAAGTTCTACTATATACTTATAAGCTAAATAGAGCTGCTAAGTAGGCTAAGTAGAAAATTATTACTAAATCTATTAAGATATAGAGTAGTATAAACCTACCTAAGAAGCTCTAGCTAGAGATTATTTTAGTAGTAGTATGTTAAGAGTCGTACTTTAAGCAAGCTCGTAAGTACTTCTTTAATTAGTTCTTAGGGATAAATACGGTAATAGGAGTCTCGTAGGCAGTAGTTGCAATAAGAAGTACAGATATAATCTGTCTATCTTAAAAGCTAGAGTAATGATAAGTAGTATAGAGTAGACTATCTAGCTTAAAAGTTAAGTAAGATCTAATAACTTAAATTGTTACTTAGGTTAAACACAAACTATAAGAGTTGTGTTCCTACTAGATATATACTTAAGGAAATACATAATGCTTAATATACTTAACATAAGCATTATAAGCGTTACTTACTTACTTACTATAAGCTAGGTAAGCGGCACGTAGGTGGACCTATAGTGCTCGACTACCAAGTCGTAAGCGCTTGTCACGTGACTTATAATTATCTAGTCGCTAACTATACCGTATAGTGGATCCTTATAATTCTATTAGCCAGGGGTTTCTAATTTGCTAACAGCTAGGAGAGCAAGTGTTAGCAATTAGCTAGTTATAAGAGTTCGTAACACTATCCCCCTCCTTACTAAGATACGTCCTTAGATCTTGTTAACTATTCTTTATAAGCTTAGCCCCGCTCTTATTTAGCGTTCCTGTAGCATTATCATGTCCTCCTCTTCTTAACGACGTCTCCATCTTAGTATTAAAATCCGTTAATATAACACCGTTGCTCCTATCTCCTATAATTATTGTTTTCTTATAGGCTATAACTACTTTATCATGCCTTCTATAAGTTCTTATTTAAAGTGTTCTAAGTATATGCGTGTTAGGCGTCCGTGCGTTAACTTATCTTAAGAGTTATTAGACAAGACTCAAACCAAATATAAAAAGAAGGTCGAGGAAGACAAAAAATTATTAGCAGAGGTAATTGCGCGTCTACTGCGAAATAAGAAGATTCTTACGCAGGCAAAACAAAGAGCTACAAAGAAGGCTAAGTGCCTTGCCAATAAGCTAGAGGGCAAAGGCGAGGATATTTAAGCTAAGGAGATTAGCTATCCTGCTATAGATATATAAGTAGCATTTTCTCCTACAATATAGTCGACCCTAGGCTATTTAGACAAGGCTACTTCTTTTAGAATTAAGCTAGTAGTTCTTAGCAATTTATAAGGTGTGTGACTAGTTCCTATATATTTTCTAAATTAGGATATCCTAACTACTTTACTAGGTACTTATCGTGTTTGCCGTTACTTTGTTATTATAGTATTTTTTTAACTTCCTATTCGTCATTACTATTAGCTTAGTAATGGAAGTCTTTCTAGATCAGTGTTTCTAGGTTAGCTAGTTCTAATAAGGAGATATAGAACGTGTTATAGATCTTTACATCCTTTAGCAGCGCAAGTCTAAAGTTAACCAGGCTAATTTATTTAGAAATAAAAAATAGTCCGACCTTAACTTTATCTAGTTTTTTCGTTAGTCTTCTCGTGCGTAAGTTTTTTATAAGGAGATACACTTTATCCCCCTCCTTTAGCAGAGGTACTGTTTTTCTTTTCTAATTAGTATAAGAAATTGCTTGTAACTAAGCTTTAGCAATGTTTTTAAGCGATCTCTAGTGTACTTCCTTTAGTAATTCAACTAAGGATATCGCTAAATCTATTTAGATATTGCTTTCAAGACTTCGTATAAAGAGATTTAGATATCTTCTGTAGTTCACGAAGAATAGTGTCGCACCTGTTACTTCTAAAAGTTTGTTATTATTAGCAATCTGTGCTATAGGCAAGAGTAAAACCTAATTATCTTATTACTAATTGCAATAGATACAGAGAAATATCTCTATTATCTAGTTTACTCGTTCTATTTATCTATCTATTTGCGGATAGTATACCGTAGATAGCTTCTTCTTAGTTCTAATTACTGCAAGGAACGTTGTCTAGAAATTTAACGTAAAGAGCTTATCTCTATCGCTAATAATAGATTTAGGAATACCGTAGTGTCGAATAATTCTGTCTAAAAACACTCGTGCGAGCTACTCTGCAGTGTAACTATGTTAAAAAGGCACAAACTCGGCAGCTTTCGTGAATCGATTAACTACGACAAATATCAAGTCGTAGGCGTATTCTATAATAGGGTCCTTAGAGATTAGTAATTACGTGACGAAATCTATCATGATGTTCGTCTATAGTGCTGTAGGTAGCTCTATTGCTTATACCTCTCTATACTTAGCATACGTACTATATTTGTTCTACTAACAGCTTACGCATTTCTTAATATACTTACTAACCTTGTCTTTTATATTAGGGAACTCGTAGTATCGCTTAATAAATTCTATAGTCCGTGTGATCCCTAGGTGTCTGTATAGTAGATTATCGTAATATCAACTAATTACCTCTATAACCAGTTCCTTAGGGACGTTAGCAGGTAAGTATTCTATTATCTTAGCAGTTATTACATTATTAAGCTATTATAATAGTCTAAGCGATCTATCAGCGTTAAGACTAAGGATAGCTAACTTATTAATTATTTTTAATCTAGCAAGGTCGTGTCGTTAACTAAGTGCGTTAGCTCTTCTATTATCCTTTCCTAGCGTGTACATAATCTTAAATTTATACTAACTAAGCATCTCGGCCTATTATACTTATTAATAGTTTAAGACCTTAGTTATTGTGAAGTGTACTAGGTTCTTATAATCTATATAGATTATAAGCTCTAAGCAACTTTTAGCGTATACCCTCTAATATTCTAGGGCGGATATAATAGCAAGTAGTTCCTTGTCGTATATATTATATCGTTCCTCTAGTCCTAAGAACTTACGTAAGTAATAGGCAATTAGGTGCTATTAACTATCTTTTTCTTGCGTAATACATGCTCCTAATACTAAATCTAAGGTATCTGTCTCTATTCGCAGCGGCTTTCCGCTTGTAAATATAATTAAAGTAGGGGGGTCGATACAAGCTTGCTTTAATATCTTAAAAGCTTTAGTCTAATTAGTATCCTACTTAAAGGGCGTATCCTTCCGCATAAGTTTCGTAAGCAGCAAGGCCTTCGTAGAGTAGTCCTTAATAAAGTATTAGTTAAAGTTAACAAACCCTAAGAACTCCTAAATGTTCTTAACTGTTTTAGGTGTTAGCTAATCCTTTATAACCTAAATCTTTATTTTGCTTATCTTAACTCTATATTATCCTACCGTGAACCCTAGGAACTTAACTTCCTCTTTATACTATTCGCACTTCTTAGGTTTTAAGCATAGGTATGCTACTCCTAAGCAGACTAACACTTCTCGTACGTAAGTAATATATTCTTCTAGTGTCTTACTATATACTAGGATATTATTAAGGTATACTACTACTATAATATCTAGGTATACTCTTAGCATGTTATTAATAAGTACCTAATATATAGCTAGTGCGTTAGTAAGCCTAAAGGGCATAACTAAATACTCGTAATAACTATAACAAGTCCTAAACGCCGTCTTCTATTCTTCGCCTTTCTTTATACGGATAAGGTTATATACTCCCCTTAAATCTAACGCAGTAAAGTATATTACTCTAGCTAACTAATCTTAAAGTTCGCTAATATTCAGTAGCGGGTACTAGTTTTTAATTATAATATTGTTAAGTTTCTAGTAGTCGATACAAGGTCATAGCTTACTATCTTTCTTTAGTATAAATAGAACAGGAAATCCAGCTAGGGATTCTAATTCTCTAATAAATCCTTTATTAAGGTTCTCTTTAAGGTATTTGCGCAGTTCCTTAAGTTCCTTTTCTAATATCTAGTATATAAGCCCGAATAGTAGTGTCTTACCTAGTATAAGCTTAATCTTATAATCCTATTCCTAGTACTACGGTAATACTTTTATAGTCTTCTTATCATAGAAGAGTTCTTTAAACTCCTTATATTCGTCCGGGATGTTAGGGGTTGCACTATCCTCCTTAACCGTCGCTTTATAACCCTAAGGCGAGTTAGTGTCTACACAGTCAACCGCTCTTACTTAGCGCGTCTTATTCGAGTTAATATTTGCTATTATTCTACTCTCATCTACTAGTCGCGTTGTGGACTGCGTAGGTTGCTGTTGTGATATACCTGTCCTATAATACTTTAGGCTAATCCTCTAGTTCTTCTAGTTAATCATAGGATTATACCTTCGTAGCTAAGGAAGTCCTAATATAATATCATAGGTGGCCGTTCCTAGAATATCTAGAATAATCTATTCCTCGTAGCTAAATATTTTTAGAGATTGTAGTACTACTTCGTAGGTAACTATTAATTCTCCTAGTATTAGTTCTCTATTAGCTACTTATATAGGATAGGGTTTATCCTTTCGTCATAGTTGCAAGCTAGCTTACTCTATCGCGGATTAAGACACATAGTTACTTTGTGCTTTTAAGTCTAATAATACTGTTATCCGTCTACTATTTAGTACGACGGGGAATTTAATAAGTAAATCAGTCGTATTAGAATTCTAACGTCGATTCTAGGCGCTCTGTATATTGTTAAGGTATTATCCTCCTTTAATTCCATCTCCGTACCTTCGCGATACTAGCCTAAAAAAGCCTATTTATTAGTAAATCCTAATAATTCCTTTGTTATATAGTGCTGTGTGCACTTAGGATTTAAACATATTGCCTATATAAGGTTATTATAGATATTATTCTAGACTAAATATATTTCCAGAATATCCTTAACGTAGGTAAGTCTAGGGAAATAGAGTTTCATACGCTTATCCTATACATGCCTAGTGCAGCCTAGGTTATTGCAAACGTACTATTCCCTTAAGCATCCTTATAGCTTAGTAGGAAACTATCTATTGTTAATTTTCTAGGGTTCGTAGAAAGTACACGCGTTATAGTAGCAATAGCTTACGTGTAATATATAGTATAGCAGGTTACGTTTATCCTATCATACACTAATAGTTTCGTTAGTAGAGGTCTTCGCTAGTGCGCGAGAGTAATCCTGCTTATAACGTCCTCATATAATAGCAAGGGCGTAGTTAAGCCGTTCTTATATCATAGTATTACCTCTTGCCTATTTATAGAATACTTCTTATCTCTATTCTCCCTCTATAAGCTTAGTATTCTTTATTTGCTAATTAAACTTTTACTACGCTATAAGATCGTAGTTTAAGTATGTTCATAATCTTACGATTAACAAGTAGTCTAGGTACTACTATTGCTCGTAGGTCTAGATTTATTTGTTAAACATAGCAGTTTGTTCTTCGCGTCTTCGCGCGGTATCACCCTTCTTAGGTCGTAGAAGATTGTTAATCGTAAGATTAATAACTATTTCCTTTAGTAGTGTAGGTTCGCGTAAGGTCTAGGTACCTTATTTATGTATAGTTAGGCGCATAGCGTAGCGTGCCAAGTTTCCCTAATATTTATTATACACTAGGAGGCGTTTTCCGTCCGTAGTATAGTACTTATTACCAACTTAATAGAAGTTGTTATAGTGCTTTTTTCCTATTATAATTATTATTCCGTAAGTGTTACACTTAATAACTCTATACTATTATAGGTCATTCTTAATCAACACTTATTCTTCCTTAGGATAGGGTATAGGGGCCCTTTCCCTTACATTCCTCCTATCCTTATCGGCTTTAATACAGTCTTCGTATTCTAAGCCAGAACTAGGGTCTTCTATAAGGCGTCCTACCTCGTTAGTAATAACCTCCTAGTCTAAGCCTTCGTCTCTACCGTGCGTAAGTATATTAAGTTGCCTTACTACTTTATTTTTTATACAGCAGTCACAGGCGTAGTGCCCTATCTTATTATAGTTATAATAGGTAACCAAAGACTTATCTTTGCCCTTATTACTACCCTTATTTTTCTCGTTCTACTAGGGTTGTCCTTTGTTAATATTAGACAGGTCTATAGCTTCTAGTCTATAGTAACCACTTAATATATTATTATAGATTCGGCGGCCTGTATTAGATCCGTAGTTATTACCGCGTTAGCTATATTATAGATTATTATTTCGCTATTAGTTGTTCTTAGGTCTAGTAGGGACATTAAGTGTCTTAACACAAGTGTTATCGCAAAGTTCTATCTAAAGCTTGTATAGCTTAATATCGATGTTAATAGCTTCCTTAACTAAGGTCTAGTAGGTGTCTGTCACAGCAGCAGTGCGTATAAGTTCTTCCTTAACCTTAGGCTTTAAGCCTTGCTTAAACATAGTTGCGAGCGTAGTGTCGTTAAATCCTGTAAATATAGCAATCTCCTAAAACTTAGCAGCATAGTCGGTAGCTAATAAAGTTTACTTAAGACGTTGGATATTGCGACGTGTAATAACGGGTTTATTATATACTCTAAATACTTAGCAAATCTATTCTTTAAACAGATTAAAATCCTTAATCCAGGAGTTGATATTAGTAGAGATTCCCTCGCTATAATAGCGGCGGAGAAATGGTTTAATCCACGTAAACGCTTAGTCCTTTATAAACATAAAGACAAAGGTCACACGTTTCTCCTTAGGGATACGTTCTCCCTAGAATATAAAGAATAGATCGAATTTTATAAGCCAGTCTTCCAGCTTCTCACAAGTTCCATTAAAGGGCTCGGGTTTAGCTACTAGATAGACGCTAGTGTGGACTAGGGCCTAGGCCTCCTCGTCTATATTAGTATCATCGTCGCCGTTACGGCGCGACGCGTTAGAGTTGCTAAGGGTAGCACGGGATCCTAAGGTAGTACTTATCTTAGAGGTGTTTAAAATGTTAAGAGTCGTACTTTAAGCAAGCTTATAAGTACTTCTTCAATTAGTTCTTAGGGATGAATACAGTAATAGGAGTCTCGCAGGCGGTAGTTGCAATAAGGAGTACAGATATAATTTATCTATCTTAAAAGCTAGGGTAATAATAAGTAATACAGAGTAGACTGTCTAGCTTAAAAGTTAAGTAAGATCTAATAACTTAAATTATTACTTAGGTTAAATACGAACTGTAAGAGTTGTGTTCCTACTAGATATATACTTAAGGAAATACATAATGCTTAATATGCTTAACGTAAGCATCGTAAGCGTTGCTTACTTACTTACTATAAGCTAGGTAAGCGGCACGTGGGTAGACCCATAGTGCTCAACTACTAAGTCGTGAGCGCTTATCACGTGACTTGTAATTATCTAGTTGCTAACTATGCCACACGGTAGATCCTTATAATTCCATCGGCTGGGGGTTTCTAATTTGCTAACAGCCAGGAGAGCGAGTGTCAGCAATTAGCTAGTTATAAGAGTTCGTAACATAGTATAGCTATATAATATAAGCTTATTATACTCTAATAAGCTCTAAAGCCCTAATAAGATACTCTATTAGTAGTTTACCCACTACTTTAGATAGTACTAACCTAAGTAGATTAGAGTAGTAATAGCTAATCTAAAACCTAATTAGAGTAGGATTTATGCCTATAGCTACTAAGCCTACCTATTAAATTAAGAATAAGTAGCTAGGTATAATAGAAGAGGCTTTATAGTTACCCCTAGAGGCTATATTAGATACCTTATTAGCTATTAAGCTTCTAATATATATTAAATATAAGTACCTTAACTTAACTAGGTAATTATAACACGTAATATAGCCTCTAATAAAAAGCTCTTTTATAACTCTAATAGTAAGGCTACTACTAATCTAGTAGTAGAGGTAGTAGAGTTTATATAGGTCCTCTATAAACCTAATAAGATATATAATATAAAAGAGGTAAGTAAGCTTCTTATTTTAGAAGAGGTTAATCTATAACCTAGCTTGACTACTAAGTAATAGCTTAATAGTAAGCTTCTAGAGGGAACTTAACTACTAGCAGGCTAGGCTAGTAATAAGCAAGCTCTTAAAGTAGAAGCTATATAATTAGTAGGCTTAGCTAGTAAACTAATAGAGATTTATATAGACTAAGAAGTAATAGGTATACCTTTACTAAATTCTATACTAGAACTAGATTACTAAGCTAGGTATAGTAATACTTTCTTATAGAAAAATCTAACTAGAAGCTTATAGAAAGTATACTCTACTATAGAAGAAGAAAGCTTTCTAGTAGGTACTAAAAGTCTTAGAGATCTACTAAAAAGACCTAGCTTACTAATTATTCTTATACCTTCTTAGAGATTAATAAATTAAGTAGGTTAAATAAGTAGAAAACATGCTTATTAGTAGAGAACCTTTAGCCTAGCTACTAGATTAAGCTACTAGTAAAAGGACTATAAGTATGATAAGCTTACTAATAATAATAAAGTAAGTATATATAGTTATAAGCTTAATTAAGTAGACTAACTACTTATAGCTAATCTTACCTCTTATAGCTTATATATATAAGTATAGAATAAGAAAAGAGCTTATTACTATCTATATAGTAATTACTACTACTACCTTATAAATAAAGGAGTTAATAATAAGAAAGAAGTAGTATATCTACTATAATAAGCTCTCTCTACTACTAGATAAATAAAAAGAGCTTACCTATTACCTACTAGAAGCTCTTTTGTACTAGGCCTATAAAAAAGAAATTACTATACTTATCTAAAAGAATATATTAAAGAAAGTTACTTAATTAAGCTTCTAGGCTAGGCCTCTACTGCTTAAGTAGGTATTTATATATAAGTTTAATTAAGACAGCTATTTTCTAAAGTATAAGGTAAGGATTTATATATATAAGGACCTCTAAATAAAGAATTTAATTAAGTTAACCTATACTATAACACTTACTTCCTAATTGTTTTATATAATAGTTATAATTATAGCTTAATTTAACTTAGAGCTATACTAGTATAATATAGTAGGAGCTTTTCTGAATATAAGCTACTAAGACTAGCTTTAGATACTCTATAAGCTACTAGATAGTTTTAGGAAACCTAAGAAAGTTATACTACTACTATAAGCTCTATATAGGCTTTATAACTTACTAGTACTATAGTATAGAGAGCTCTCTAGTACCCTCTAGTAGCTTAGCCTTACTACTTTAAGAGATAAGCCTTACTTATTCTATAATAAGGAGTGCTATATAATACTACTATTCTATATAGATAATATCTTATTAGCTTATTATACTACTAATTAAGTAGCTAGAGAGTAGCTTATAAGCTTACTAATAGATATATACTAGATTAAGGATTATAGAGCTACTAAGTAGTTTCTTAGAGTTTATATTATCTAGAATTAAGTAGCTTATACTATAACGCTAGGTTATAATTTATATATTAAGAAGCTTAAAGCTAAGTTTTATATACTAGATTAATAAGCACTTCTAAGTATACTATTTATATTTAAAAAGCTTCTTAAATACCAGGAAGAAGCTTTAAAATAAGAAATTAGAGTATACTAAGAGTAAGTAGGATGAATATTATTATATAGTAATTAAAATAAAGCCTAATATTATATATATAGCCTTTTACTTATTCTACTACCTAACAAACCTAGAAGCTACTTACTTTAAAGCAGTAGCTTAAGTTATCAGCTACCTATACTAAACTAAGTACTTAGAGATATAATATAGAGCTTACTTAGAGAGCTAACTTTTAATATACAGCAATATATTATTTATAGATAACTTAGAGAGTTATTAATTATCTTAAGGCTATATTATACAGCTCGTTAATAGCCTAATTATATAGAAAGCTGCTTAGTAGGCTATAGTAACTACCTCTACTACTAAAGCTAAGCTATTAGCTTTAGAGTATATAGCTAAGGAAAGTGTTACTCTTAAATAATTTCTTAATAAGCTGCTCTTTAATTTAGAGGTTACTTAGAAGATCTTTTATAATAACTAGTAAACAATTTATCTAGTAGTAGAAGAGAGTAAGTAGCTTACTACTAAGCTGCGCTATATTAATATTTAAAATATATAGTTAAAGTAAGAGTATACTAAAGGTACCTTTATAGTTACCTATATAAAAACTAGTAATATACCTGCTAATAGGTTACTAAAAGTCCCTAGGCAGTCTTATAAGCACGTTTTAACTTACCTTAATCTATTTTATATAAGAATAAACTAAGTAGAAAATTAAGTAAGCTAGCTATAGACTAACTAATTACTTGCAATTAATAGTCTAGAAATTAAGCAAGTTAACTATAGACTAGATAATTATTACTAGTTAATTACTTATAATATTAAGCTTATTAACTAAAAAATTAAGTAAGTTAACTAGGTTCTAATTAATTAATTAAGAATTAAGTACCTTGTAGGTAAGTAAATTAAGTACTTTTATATAGAGTAGGTTAAATAGAAAGTAGAAGATCTTTTTATTATCTATATTTAGAAGTAACAGCTATTAAGAGTTGTACTTTAAGCAAAGCTTATAAGCACTTCTTTAATTAGTTCTTAGGGATAAATATAGTAATAGGGAGTCTTTAGGGTAGTAGTTATAATAAGGAGTATAGATACAATCTATCTATCTTAAAAGCAGGGGTAATAATAAGTAGTATAGAGTAGACTGTCTAGCTTAAAAGTTAAGTAAGTTCTAATAACTTAAATTATTACTTAGGTTAAACACAAACTATAAGAGTTATGTTCCTACTAAGATATATACTAAAGAGATATATAGAGTAATTAGTAGTGTTAAGCTACTAATTATACTAATTATTAATTATACTAATTCATACTAAGCCTCGTAATTAAAGTTATATAACTCTACTAATAGCTAGCTTACTAATATTCTAAGTTACTTACTTATAATTCTTTCCTGCTGTTATTTCTGCTGTGCTATATTATAGTAATTCTCTTATAGAGATCTTCTAAAACTAAAGATTATAATACTATTTATCTTCTATCTTAGCTTAGTCTCTTAAGCTTATTTATATAATATAGGCCCTGCCTTATAAGTTAAGTAAGTTAAATTAATAATACCTAAATAACTACCTACTAAAAGTTTAGCTTATTACTATTATCTTGCTAATACTATTAACACCTTTAAAATAATTATAGTTTAGAAATATCTAATATATTATTAATATAAGTATATATATTGGGTTTATATAAGCTTAGGGAAATGTAGTAAATATACTAGGTATAGTCAACACTATAATATCTAAGTAACTTAATCTAAGTTTATATAGTTAATTGCTAAGAAAGAGAAGTTATAGTTATAAATAAAAGAAATATAGAAAGCACAGACTAAAGCACTTAAGGCCTCTAAAAAGGTATTAGAAGATTTATAGGTTATATATACGCGTAAAGAGCAGCTATATTAATAAATAGATTTGCTAGATTAGTATACGAATAAGGTAATATCTATAGAAGAGAGGGGTATTATAGAATAGGAATTATAAGAAGAGACTATTGCGTTTAAGGGTCCTTCTAAGGGTCTTATATTAAATTTATTACCTAGTACTTAGGGTACCTTTAAGGACTTACTACCTAAGTATTAGCTTAACTTAAACATAGTAGTGTCTAATTAGCCTATTAAAATTTCTTTAACTTCTGCTAGTAGTTTATAAGGTATGTAGCTAGTTCCTATGTATTTTCAAAGTTAAAGTATCCTAAATATTTAACTAGATATTTATTAGTTCTGCTTTAATATTATATTATCCTCTTAACTTCCTATTTATTATTACTATTACTTTAGTAATAGAAGTCTTTCTAGATTAGCATTTCTAGGTTAGCTAGTTCTAATAAGGAGATGTAGAATGTGTTATAGATCTTTATATTCTTTAGCAGCGCAAGTCTATAATTAACTAGGCTAATCTATTTAGAAATAAAAAATAGTCTAACCTTAATCTTATCTAGTTTTTTTATTAGTCTTCTTATGCATAGGTTTTTTATAAGGAGATACACTTTATCCCCCTTCTTTAGTAGAGGTGCTATTTTTCTTTTTTAGTTAGTATAAGAAATTACTTGTAATTAAGCTTTAGTAATATTTTTAAGCAATTTCTAGTATACTGCCTTTAGTAATTTAACTAAGGATATTACTGAATCTATTTAGATATTACTCTTAAGACTTTATATAAAGAGATTTAGATATCTTCTATAATTTACAAAGAGTAGTATCACACCTATTACTTTGAAAAGTTTGTTGTTATAGGCAATCTATGCTATAGGTAAGAGTAAGACCTAATTATTCTATTGCTAATTATAATAGATCTAGAGAAACGTCTCTATTATCTAGTTTACTTATTCTATTTATCTATCTATCTATAGATAATATACTGTAGATAGCTTCTTCTTAGTTCTAATTACTATAAGGAATATGATTTAAAAATTTAATTTAAAAAGCTTATCTCTATTACTAATGATAGATTCTAGAATACTATAGTATTAAACAATTCTATCTAAAAACACTTGTACAAGCTGCTCTGTAGTGTAACTATATTAAAAAGGCATAAACTTAGCAGCTTTTATAAATTAATCAACTATAATAAATATTAAGTTATAGGCGTATCCTATAATAGGGTCCTTAGAGGTTAGTAGTTACGTAATAAAATCTATTATAATATTTGTCTATAGTACTATAGGTAGCTCTATTACTTATACTTTTCTATACTTTGCGTACGTGCTGTGTTTGTTTTACTAACAGCTTACACATTTCTTAATATACTTACTAACCTTATCTTTTATATTAGGGAACTTATAATATTACTTAATAAACTCTATAGTCTATATAATCTCTAGGTGTTTATATAGGAGATCCTTATAATAGCAACTAATTATCTCTATAACTAGTTCCTTAGGAATATTAGCAGGTAAGTATTCTATTATCTTAGTAGTTATTACGTTATTAAGCTATTATACTAGTCCTAGTAATCTATTAGCATTAAGTCTAAGAATAGCTAACTTGTTAATTATCTTTAATCTAGCAAGGTTGTATTATTAGCTAAGTGCGTTAGCTCTTCTATTATCTTTTCCTAGTATATATATAATCTTAAACTTATACTAGCTAAGTATCTTAGCCTATTATACTTAGTAATTATTTAAGACCTTAGTTATTATAAAGTATACTAGGTTCTTATAATTAGTATAGATTATAAGCTCTAAGCAACTCTTAGCGTATACTCTCTAATATTCTAGGGTAGATATAATAGTAAGTAGCTCTTTATTATATATATTTTATTATTCTTCTAGTCCTAAGAACTTACGTAAGTAATAGGTAATTAGGTGCTATTAAATATCTTTTTCTCACGTAATATATGCTCCTAATACTAAATCTAAGGTATTAATTTCTATTTATAGTAGCTTTCTACTTGTAAATATAATTAGCGTAGAAGGATTAACACAGGCCTACTTTAGAATCTTAAAGGCTCTAGTTTAATTAGTATCCTATTTAAAGGGTGTATCCTTCTATATTAGCTTTATAAGCAGTAAGGCCTTTATAGAGTAGTTCTTAATAAAGTGTTAGTTAAAGTTTATAAACTCTAAGAACTCCTAAATATTCTTAACTATTTTAGGTATTAGCTAATCCTTTATAACCTAAATCTTAGTCTTACTTATCTTAACTTTATATTATCCTACTATAAACCCTAGGAATTTAACTTCCTTCTTATACTATTTACACTTCTTAGGTTTTAGGTATAGGTATACTACTCCTAAGTAGACTAACACTTCTTATACGTAAGTAATATATTCCTCTAGTATCTTACTATATACTAGAATATTATTAAGGTATACTACTACTATAATATCTAGGTATGCTCTTAGCATATTATTAATAAGTACCTAATATATAGCTAGTGTATTAGTAAGCCTAAATAGCATAACTAAATACTTATAATAACTATAATAGGTTCTAAACACTATCTTCTATTCTTTACCTTTCTTTATATAGATAAGTTTATACACTCCTCTTAGATCTAATATAGTAAAGTATATTGCTCTAGCTAACTAATTATAAAGTTTACTAATATTTAGTAGTAGGTACTAGTTCTTAATTATAATATTATTAAGTTTCTAGTAATTAATATAAGGTTGTAGCTTACTATCTTTCTTTAGTATAAATAGAACAGGAAATCCTATTAGAGTTTCTAATTCTCTAATAAATCCTTTATTAAGGTTCTCCTTAAGGTATTTACGTAGTTTCTTAAGTTCCTTTTCTAATATCTAGTATATAGGCCTAAATAGTAGTGTCTTACCTAGTATAAGCTTAATCTTATAATCCTATTCCTAGTACTATAGTAATACCTTTATAGTCTTTTTATTATAGAAGAGTTCTTTAAACTCTATATATTCATCTAGGATATTAGGAGTTATACTGTCCTCTTTAACTATTACTTTATAACCCTAGGGTAAGTTAGTGTCTATATAGTTAACTGCTCTTATATAGCACGTCTTGTTTAAGTTAATATTTACTATTATTCTACTCTTATCTACTAGTCGCGTTATAGACTATATAGGTTACTATTATAGTATACCTGTCTTATAATACTTTAAGTTAATCCTCTAGTTCTTCTAGTTAATTACAGGATTATGCTTTTGTAGCCAAGGAAGTCTTAATATAATATTATAGGTAGCTATTTCTAGGATATCTAGAATAATCGATTCTTTATAGCTAAATACTTTTAGAGATTATAGCACTACCTTATAGGTTACTACTAATTTTTCTAGTATTAGTTCTCTATTAGCTACTTATATAGGATAGGGTTTGTCCTTTTATTATAGTTATAAGCTAGCTTGCTCTATTATAGATTAAGATATACAGTTACTTTATACTTCTAAGTCTAATAATACTATTATCTATCTACTATTTAGTATAATAGAGGATTTAATAAGTAAATTAGTTATATTAGAATCCTATTACTAATTTTAGGCACTCTGTATGTTATTAAGATGTCTTCCTCTATTAATTCTAACTTTGTATATTTATAGTACTAGCCTAAAAAAGCCTAATTATTAGTAAATCTTAATAATTCTTTTATTATATAATACTATATATACCTAGGATTTAGGTATATTATCTATAAAAGATTGCTATAAATATTATCCTAGATTAAGTACATATCTAGAATATCTTTAAAAAGGGTAAGTCTAGGGAAATAAAGCCTTATTTACTTATTCTAAATATATATAATATATATAGCATTATTATATATATACTAGTCTCTATAGTATTCTATTAGCTTAGTTAGGAACTATCTACTACTAATCTTTTATAGTTTATAGGAAGTATATTTGCTATAGTAATAGTAGCTTATATATAATAAGTAATATCTAAGGTTTCTTATATTCTATTAGATATAACTAGTTTTATTAGTAGAGGTCTTAGCTAGATTATAGGCGTAGTTAACCTTATATTACCTATAGGCTATTACTAGCAAGTAATCTAGCTATTCCCTAGTAGCTTTATTTATCTCTACCTATTCTTAGAAAGCTTTATCTTTCTAGTCCTTGTCTATAAGTGTTATATAGTATACTTATTAGTTAAAGCTTTACTATACTATAAGGTTATAATTGAGGTATATCTATACCCTTATAGCTAGTTACAAGTCTAGGCTATTAAGTTACTATTAATAGACCTAGACTTGTTTATTAAATATAGTGCTTTTCTTTATATTTCTATATAGTTTTAATATAGTACTTTGCTCTTTATATTTCTATATAGTTTTGCCCTTTTAAGCTTATAGAAGGTTATTAATTATAAGATTAATAACTATTTCCTTTAGTAGTATAGGTTTATATAATATCTATATACTATATTCTATTATTTTATTAATATATACTACTATATTTAATTTACTATCTATAGTAGGTAGTTCTATATATATAGTATAATATATAAGTGTAGTAAGTATCTTATTATATACTATAAGATATTAGTAGTTACTAGTATAGTACTTATCTTCTACCTAATAGAAGTTATTATATTATCTTTTCCTAATTAGAATAGAGTCTCTATGTTTATTATGCTCTATAGTATAGTAGTATTAAGAATTATTCTTAATTAATATACATTCTTCCTTAGAATAAGGTATAGAGGCTCTTTCCCTAATATTTCTTTTATCCTTATTAGCTTTAATATAATCTTTATACTCTAAGCTAGAACTAGAGTCTTCTATAAGGTATTCTACCTTGTTAGTAATAACCTCCTAGTCTAAGCTTTTATTCTTACTATATATAAGTATATTAAGTTATCTTACTACTTTATTTCTTATATAGCAATTCTAGGTATAATACTCTACCTTATTATAGCTATAATAGGTAACTAAGAACTTATTCTTGCCCTTATTATTATAGTTATTACCTTAGTTTCTGTTTCCTTATTTAGATCCTCTATTAATATTTAAGAGGTCTATAGCCTAAGAACTATAGTAGTTATTATTAGTTCTAGTATATATATATTAGAATAAGTTAGGCTAATAATAATTATTATATTATCCTTATTAGAGTGTATTATTCCTTTTAGAATTATACTGTAGTTAGGGTATAATAGCACTTCCAAATAGAGTTTAGGTCTTATAGCTAAGCTTATAGTTAAGTTTATAAAGGTAGTTATTAATATTAATAGTCTTCTTTATAAGTTTATCTAGAGTATTAAGAGTAGTGCTTAAATATATAAGTTCTTTCTTAACTTAAGGCTTAAGGCCTTATTAGAATATTGTTATAAGAGTAGTGTTATCCTAGTTAGTATTAGCTACAAGTTACTAGAAGTTAGCTATATAGTTAGCAGTAGACTAGTATTAGTAGATATATTAAATCTTATATTATACTACTAATAGTTTATTAATAATTCTAGAAATAGTTTTAATCTTCTTCTTAAACTAATAAGTATTATATATCTATATATTAACCTTATTAGGAGCTTTACCTGTAGTATACTATTAAAAGAATAGCTTAATCTACTTAAGAGCCTAGTTATATATATAACTAGCTATTAGCGTAACACGCTAGACTTTAGGGATATTCTAGCCTTAGAAGGTAAAGAACAGATCCTACTAAAGAAGCTATTTATCTAGCTTATTATAGTCTCCTTAATAGAGATTAGGTTTTATAATAGTAATGTTATAACTATTAGAAGTAGCCTTATATATAGGTAGAGCTTTATTAAAGCTACTACTTAGGGTAATATAAGATCCTAAGGTAGTACTTATCTTAGGATTATTTTAAATATTAAGAGTTATACTTTAAGCAAAGCTTATAAGCACTTCTTTAATTAGTTCTTAGAGATAAATATAGTAATAGAGAGTCTTAAGAGTAGTAGTTTTAATAGAAGTATAGATATAATCTATCTGTCTTAAAAGTAGGGGTAATAATAAGTAGTGTAGAGTAGACTATCTAGCTTAAAAGTTAAGTAAGTTCTAATAACTTAAATTATTACTTAGGTTAAATATAAACTATAAGAGTTATATTTCTTCTAAGATATATACTAAGGAGACATATAGAGTAATTAGTAGTATCAAGCTACTAATTACACTAATTATTAATTACACTAATTATTAATTACACTAATTATTAATTATACTAATTACTAATTATACTAATTAATACTATGCCTTATAATTAGAGTTATATAGCTTTACTAATAGCTAGCTTACTAATATTCTAAGTTACTTACCTATAATTCTTTCCTACTATTATTCCTACTACACTATATTATAGTAATTCTCTTATAGAGATCTTCTAAAACTAGAGATTATAATAATAGCTCTACCTCTATAGATATTATTAATATGCTTGCTAAACTACTAGAAGGCTACTCTTATAAGTGCACTACTAGTAGCTAATAAGCTTAGCTATACTAAATAACCTAGAGACCTCTTAGCTAAAGTAATAGCCTTAGCTAAAGAGGTCTTTACTACTCTAAAGGTAGTATACAACTTAATAGAGTGCTAGAAGCTTAATTAGTAACTTATAGAGAAGAATATAGAACTAATAACTTACTAGAGTTATTACCTTTCTAGAAGTAATAAGCTTTTTAGTAAGAGCAAGCCTAATTAGCTTAAGAGTAGTAGGACTATAGATTAATTAACTAACTACTTAAAAGCTTATTATTATAAGCTACCTATATATTAGTATATAAGTACCTAGAAGTATAGTAGAAGTAGTAGTAGAAGTAGCTAAGGTCTACCTAGTTATAATAAAGCGCTACTAAGCTACTAGCTAGTAGTGTAGTAATATAAGAGGTATAGAGAATAATTCTACGCTTGCTATATAAGCTAGTAGCCTAGATAGGTATAATAATAGTAGTAGTAGTAGTAGTAGTAGTAGTAGTAGTAGTAGTAGTAGTAGTAGTAGTAGTAGTA